>JAGWCC010000083.1:0-600000 GCA_022651775.1 Drusus annulatus
GGAACAGCTATGTGTTAACTTTGTAGTACACTGTGTTAAACGTGCAACAATTATTTTATATTTGATTGTAAAAAATATGCACATATGTGCATTCCCTTTTTAAGTTGCTAAAATCTGAATCTTAACCTAACCTAACTTTGCTGCGTTCTCCTTCTTTTTGTATTGCCTCATTTGACTGATCCCTAAATACGCTCTATCTGTTGTGTTAGGTTAGGTTAGGTTAGGTTAAGGGGACACACACAACACGGTTATAGGCTTGAAGTAACAATATATGGAGGGAGAACTAATTCTTTATACCCAACCTATACAGATTTGGGATAAATCACTTTCTCCGAGTTTTTACGTCGTACACCATGAGAAAGAAAGAGACAACAAATTTTCCCGAATTATCACACCGCTTTATAGTATTGTTAGAATGTTCTTCGTGTCCCGCGTCTCCGTTGACTCCGCCCACACGATGATACGCGAAATAAATTGAGATAACTCAATGGTTAATTAGGTTACATGTAATATATATATATATATATATATATATATATATATATATATATATATATATATTTTTAAAAAATACTGTGAAAAAGTGGTTTTACGAATAAACAAAAACATAATGTCGACATGTGCTATAAATGGATGTATTAATATTCCAGCACTTCTCCTAGCCACGCCCATGTCTAGCCGAGTCCGACAAACCTCGTATAAACTGACTACAGCTCTCTCTACAGTGCTCTCTCTTGTATATTATTGCTCTAAGGTTATAGGCATATCGATACAGCCACTCTGAAATTTACTGTTTGAATTTAGAATGTATTGAACACATCTTTTTCGATTGTATTTTGCATCTGTATAACAGTAAAGTATCCTATATTCCATATAAGTTTGGATTTATTAATTTTAGTGTTGTAATATTTTTATATCATTCGTTTTTGGAAAAGATAAGCAAACAACAAATTAAGAAAAGAGCGATATTAAAACAGTAAGAAAATATTAATGTCAGATTCAGATGCCTATCAAGCAGTAGTCAATTCAATCTAAGTTATGTACATTAATACTCCAATGATATTATAATGTACACAATTAGTAGGTAGGTACTGTTAAAGCTTTCTTGTACCTGCCGTTTGAATAATTAAATCCAATCTAGGCACAAGCGAGTATCTGATCACGTACTTTTGATAATCTTTTTCTAATATTGTCGTTTAATAACTTTTTTAATAATGTTTTTCTGTTGAGAATATGCAGTGATAAGTAACTCAAGGCTTTCGAAAGGAATATAAACTAAAATAAAAAAAAATAAATTATATCATGGAGTACAAAATATTTCATACTAACATAAATTGTGTGTTGAAGCTGTAAAAGCTCTCGAACGGTGAACTCTGGCGTCCTGAAATTTTCGAATCCATCATTACTCTTAAACAATCTCTCAAATACATTTCTTTTATAAGGGGTGGTAGATACTCTCAGACTACTATTAAGAATCGTAAAAAGTGCCAAAGACGCGACAGCTTTACACTTCAGTGTACGTTTGACTCGAGGTAGTGACAGTTGTGTGAGTGGAGCTCTTGATCTTTCTTTGATTCACGTTTTATTATATTCAAATATAATATAATTATTTTTTATATACCATATCTGGTTCCTTGTTAAAAATCTTTCTGAAACACCTTCAACATCATCATCATCACCGAGAATGAATTTTGGCTTAGAAAAAATATCAGGGCGTAATTCCCGGCGATGCGTGCTTTGCAGCAATAAGGGTGGCAGCGCAGTAAAGAGATCCAATTGCTTTTCCTACAGTGTAAAAGGGACTGCATGCAGTTTATGTGGGAAAACATTTGTGTCTAGTACAATTTTCTTTTTGTTTCCTTTTTCAATAAACTATTGTGATATATTTTTACGTTTTTTTAATCATAATTCGAAGCTAAGTGAAATGAACATTTATTATTTTATTTTACATTTTACTATATCGTCGCCGGAAAGGCAATAAGGCTGAAGCTTTTTTGATTTTAATATAAAATTCATAAGTGTTCAGTACCTGGTTGGATTTTAAAAACAATAATTAACTCAGGTAACTCAATGCTCACTGAGTAACCTGAAGCGAAAAAAAGGTAAAAAAAGTCCCAAACTTGTGTCGCTTGAGTCGAGCCTTCTCCCAAACGGTAAATATATTTTAGATGGCTGAAAGGCCACAAAAGTCTTCAGAATCAAACGAGAGTCAGAGCAGTCGATGCAGAAAAAAGAACTGATCAAAACTGCATATTTGACTCATTTTTGACCGAAGTGTCGCTGCCCTTTTGCCTTTCCAGTGGTGATATATTTAAGGAAATTGTTTGACAAAGGGTTATCCGAGTGTGACTGTACTCAGCGATGTCAGCTATGACAGTGTGTCTACGTACACAATGCACGCTACACAGGGAATGATGTATCTTGTCCCTACATGTGTAGAACAGAGTACCTGCGAAACTCCGCTAAGTGAGTTGCCTTGTCTGACGCTAATTGGCGCAAACACCTTCAGTAGCCGACGGCTTGTCAGGGCAGACCCGCTCTGCGCTTCGGTGCTGCCCCCGAGCCGGGAATTGAACCCCCGAGTGGCAAATGTTTGCCCTTAGCGCTGCTCGCAATTGAAGGGTTGAGATAAAAATCGGATCCAGCTTGAAGATTTCTTTTTGTCACTGTTTGTATCACCTGAAGTTTTTCGTAGAATACATTATTCGTTAGCGTCGAGCAGTGCCGGATTTATCCCAGCTTTGATCTAAAAGCCACCCTTCTAGAATTAACTATGAGTATGTGGCGATGGAACCTACTCTTATTGCATGAGAGGAGAAGTACAAAACAGTTGTGATTAATTTTACGTCGATATTCGCAAAGAATACAGAGGTAGCGGGTTCAAATCCAAGCGTGCGCAAATCTATTTTATTCAATTAATGTGTCATTTCGCATTTAATAAAGTACATTTTCTTGATTGATCGGATACTCTCAGAATCCTGGTGAAAGTCCACCATTCAGAATTGAAACGTTGCATTAAAATGGCTTTAGTCGTGTTTGGTGACAAGATCTGAATAGCCAAGTACTTTCTAACCTCCCTCTTCTCCATTTCCTTCCCTCACTCGTAAGCCTCATAAAATACCCCAATTTGGAATTCCATAGTCCCACTGGCTCCAGATGTTTGAAAGCAGTCAGTACTTTCAGACAGTGTAGTCAGGATTGTTGATTTTTTCCTGACTCAGGCGTGACTCGGGTTTTCGTGGACACACTTTTTTACATCCATTCATGGCACATGTAGACATAATGTTTAGTTTGTTTTATAACCACTTTTTCACAGTATTGTTGTCAACAAAAAAATATGGAATATAACCACAAAACCGTTGAGTTATGTCGCATAACAAAACATAGTGGGCGGAGACGCGGAAGACCGAAAACATGTTTACATACCTAAAAGTTGTGCGACATTATGTGACAACTTGTCTCGTCTCTTTCTCTCTCACGGTTTACCCGGAGATTGGTTTATCGTAAATTTGTATAGGTTAGGTAAAAACATTTAGCTCTCTCCCCCATATATATTCTTACTCCAAGGGTAAGACAGTAACTCTATGACAGAGTAGAAAGATCTTTCTTTTAGGGCCTATTTTTATTAAGGAAAAAAAAAAAATATATTATATTTTTAATGTTGATAATAAATCAAAACAAATTATGGATAATTGTTAGGTAAGGTTTAGGTTGGGTTAGGCAATTCATTTCTGAATGGGATATACTCTCAGCATGTTATAATACTTGTGGGCAATCGACTGAATCTAAGCTACCGCAAGGCACGGCGTTTGCGAAGTTTGAGAAGCCCATGTCACACGAGCTAGTTGGCACGGCTAATCGCTTCATATTAGCACTAACCGTGCAACAGCATCAAGCCGCTTGGGATTGCGGCCGGGCTCGTGTTATACGGGCCCCGCTGAGTGTTGGAACTGTGCTCCCGTGTGAACCGAAGGCTCGACTGTGACTTCAATTGCCCAATAGTATGACGAATCGACTTTTTGTCTAACTTCACTAACTTTCTCTTTGTTTGATTAAACGGTCCATCAAAGGAATTTGGGGCACTTTTGCTAACTCGACTGCCTTTTTTATTTTTTACTTTTAATCTAAAGATATTTATATTTAGTTGTTTATGTGCACAACGCACAAATGTTCCAACTGCCCGAAGTCAGCGTTTATGGCATCCCTAAATGCAGTGGCGGCTCGTGACTTTTAAGTGTGTTATAGTGCAGATATTGAAAAAATTCGACGTTTTTGATAGATGTAGGCGAAAATGATTTTTTATTTATTAAAACAAACAAAAATTGTACTGAAGGTTTTCAGGATTTTTCAGTTTTGTTGGTGCACTGCACGGTTTTCTGAAAAATCTTCATACAAAAAATTGAAATAAAATATATGGATATATATAAATGATTGATTTTAAGCAATGCAATGGCTGAATAGCTAGCTACTAATATATAGAATATATATATATATATATATATATATATATTCTATATATATATAATATATATATATATATATATATATATATATATATTTATATATATATATATATATATATATAGATCAACATCAATTAAGACGTTTTTTCAATCTTGGCAATCTAGCACATTAAAAAGTCACAAACCGCCACTGCCTAAATGGGGGTATATTGTGAGGCTGCGGGAGGTGGGGAGAAGGGAACGAAAGAGATAGGGAGGAGGAAGGTTAAGAAGTAGCTAGCTATTCAGCCATTGCATTGCTTAAAATCAACGAAGATAAAAGCAAATTGGATCCAGTGAACACCAGACCAACAACGTTAGGCCCAGGAAACTCAATACAACAACGGCACAACATCATTATTCTTACGCAGCAATTAAGATTTTAACGAACAAAGACACATAATAGATGTATGTAATAGACTAAGAAAAAAATACTCTTCACACCAAAATAACTTTTGATGTTCAAATTGATTTGATATCAATTTTTCGATCATTAAAATTTATTGGCAGCACCCAAAAATACTCACTTTTTGACTTTCTAATAAAAGCGAAACTACAAATTATTTTATCTGTTAATTTAATACGGGTATTTAGAAAAATGTCTAAGGTTTTCAGTGAATACAATCTTCTTTTTTATCTTTTAAATTTTTTTTATGAAATGCATACTGGAACTTTAGGTAAAACGTTCAAAAATATTTCTGCTGGTTTTCAAACTGCATTTTTTACTGACATTTTAGTATGTTTTTTCTAGAATTTAAAAGGGTTACAGTTTAAAAATGTATTCCCTGGGGAAACCTTGACATTTTTCTAAACTACCTCATAGAAAATTTGGAAAATCATTTGTCGAATTGCTGTATTAGAATGCTAGAAAGTGACGCTTAGCTTTCATTCTTGAGTGCTGATTTTTTTTAGCTGAATTTCTCAACTCGGGAGGTTATTAACTAGAAATTACAAGGATGACATTGGATATGAATTGTATTGAAATATTACCTACTGTTAGTATTAAATAAAAAAAATGTTTATTATTTGCAATAAATTCAATAAATAAAAAATAAAAAATAAATCTCTAAATGTGATCGCATAGAACTTGCTCTTGATTCATGTATAAATTTACTTCTAGACAATTTTAGCCTAGAATCCAGACAATATGCAAATCTTACAATACTTCCCTTTTAATATGATGCAAAACTTTATTCATAGCCCATTCCTCTTGGAATACTATGGCTTATACGTATTTGAAAACTTTAGTCTTCAACGCTACGATTTGATCAAGTAACCGCACATTAGCACATATATTATGTTCTAGCACAGCACAGCATGACAAGAGGAAAGGTGCTGTTAAAAAAAAAATATATACATAAATGAAATATCAAAAACAGTACATTTTAATAATTGCTCTTTAACCTCTAGAGTGCGGCGGAGCCTATAGGTACCAGGCATTCATCATTATCGATTCAGAAGTTTTTATCCTTTTAAAACTTGTTGTTCGCATATTTAATGAGAAATAATCAACGGCATTCGTGGTTGGGTGGTTAGGACACTAGACTACGAATCCAGAAGTCGTGGGTTCAAATCCCGGTGTGCGCATAGAATGTTATTTAATTAAAATGTGTTATTTCACATTTATTTATATTAAATAATATAAAGTACATTTACGGCACGTTCCAGGGGTGGTAGATACTCCAAGTATCGCCCCTGGCGAAAGACCATCATTCAGGAATCAAAACGTTGCTTTGAAGTGACTTAAACCCTTAAATACGTGTTTGGCGACCAGATCTGTGAGTAGCTAGGTACTTCTCAACTTTCATCTTCCTAATCTCCTTCCTCTTACCCACTACCTTCAGCCTCACAACATACTCATCCCCAATTGGGGATGCCATAATCCACTGGCTCCAGATGGTTGGGAGCGGTGGGGGTTCACTATTCACCGTATTCAAAAAAAAAAATCTAAAACAATCATTTCAATTCTTTATAAAATAAAATTTAGGTAAAACGTTCCAAAACGCCTTCGCTAGTTTTCAAAGTGCACCTTTTTATTGACATTTCAGTGTGTTTTTCATAAAATTGAAAAAAGATTACAGTTCAAAAATATTCACTGAAAACCTCAGACATTTCTAGCTACTAAATTTACAGATAAATCATTGAATTATTAGTATTGCTTGTATTTGAGTGTTACAAAATGACGTTTAGCACTATTTTTGAGTGCTGAGGCTTAATTCTAAAGGGTGAGTGTCCTCTATTTGTGTTCATACATAAACAATATTCCGAGCGCCATTATTTTTTATCACGCTGCATGTCCAGTTTGTCATTTTATTTGATTAATTGGTTTGCAGTTTTTCGTAATTGAACGTGTTGGTAATAAAACCAATCAATAGCTCTTACGCCAGACTATTGCCAACATTAAAAATGTTACATTTTCAATTTTCTCGCCAAGCGTTGTGAACCTAATATTAAATGTGATTTTATTTCATCGTTTTAAAATCTGTTTTTAGCACGATGACTTTTTTGAGATTAGTTATTTTATTAACTTTTAATTATTATCCAATTTTAATGCTTACTTATTCAACCCCTAAAAGGTCTTCCTACATTAATTTATAAATTTGGTTTAAATATTTTAAACTTTATTTGTGTAGTTACTATTCGGTTTTTGTACGAGTTTAAACACATGCTAAACATAGGCTTATGACCGTGTTAAAAATGTGGATTTCTGGAAAGAATGCAATGCTGATGTAAGTGTAATGAACAAGATCAAGAGAACGCGTAGATGGTTTGGGCATGTAGAGCGAATGGACGAAGAAGGGACTGTGAAAAGAATGTGTTATTCAGTGAATGGAAGAAAAAGTCAGGGACGCCCGAGGAACACATGGCACGGTCAATTGAAAGACAAAGCATTATGAACCTTAGTTCTTAATTAGCGCAAATAAAAATGCCCAAGAAGCGAAGCTGAATGAAACTCTTATCAACCCCAATGTATGGCAGTGAGGCATGAACTCGCAACTTTAAAGCCTTCAAAGCTTTGAGGGTCTTCAAACGTCGTTAGGGCCTTTATAAATTTAAGGATCCTCAAATATTTTAGGCCCCCATACCTCACAGGGCACACAAATAAATACATGGATAGAAAAAAAAACATTAACATATAATTTCAAAAAATTATTTAACTCGTTCGTGCAAAAACACAAACAAGTTAAAAAGAGAAAATACTCAGGGCCTGTTTACAGAGGTGGCCTTAAAGATATTATAGGAAGTACGAGATCACCAAAATTAATGTTTTGGTGAAATTAAGGTTGGTATGTTTCAAACTTTCGTCACATTTCAATCGACATTTTGTTTTTTTTTTGACATTTGACCGGTCCCCGCTAAACGCCGATTGTCGGTCCGTTTCAGCTTTTGAACACATTGTGGTCAGCTGACAAGCATAACAACATGGCTGTTATGCTTTCCAGTTGAACACGATTTGTTCAAAAGTGGACCGGTCAAATTTCAAATAAACTAAATGGCGCTAATCATAGAAATGTAACGATGTCAAATGTGACGAAAGTTTGCAACACACCAACCTAAGAAAAAAAAACTTTATTTGGTTGGTAGTGGACACATATTTAATAAAAAAAACATGTTTTTAAATAATTTTTTACATTTTATGGCGGTGAAGCTAACTATATATTTTAATGTTTATATTTTTATACATACAATTATTATAGGAATGATGTCTAAGAAATTTATGACCGGTCGGTAGCTGAGTGAAGAACGCGTCGGATTCCTACCCGGGCGTCGTGCGTTCAATTCCTCTGCTGGCTATGTCCTCCATCATTGCACAAGCAACATCTTCCACTTTTTATGATGGCAGTAGGAGATTTTCAAATATTGTCAGGTTATTCGTAACCCGGGAATGTTTGTCTTACTTTAAAAAAAAATAAAAATTCTAAAAAATATAAATTATAATAACGAGATACCTACACGGACACGGGACGAGAAATGTAAAATTAATAATTGCCAACAAGACAAAAATCAAACACACAGAAATCTCTCATGTGTCGGGCCGTCCAAATATACATTCAATTCCAACAGAAAGCACTAACATTTTAAATTTTCAATTTGAAAAATAATTAAGAAAATTTGTTTGCTACAGCTGTTGATGTTGGTATATTATCTTTTTGATTTATGTAATCCAATATCTTTTAATTTATAAAATGTTATTAGAAACACATATTTGTAATAACCATATCTGTATACATATTTAACTTTTGATTTTAACACACAATGATGTGATCTAACTTAAAAAACTAAAATAAACAAAATATGATCGTGATAAAAAAATCTATTGATTTGATTACTATTTGACATTGAAATTGAATTATCATATGTTAAGTGGGTTTCATTATTCTTAAACACTTGATTTTTGGTCTAAGGTCCCCAAAATAAGAAACATTTCTTGTACCAACACACTTTGATTCAATAGGCCTAAGGTCGAGGTTTAAATTCTATCTCATTAAAAAACTTCCTTATGTAGATACTAACAGATAATCATCTGTGGATCGGTAGTGATTTTAAAGCGTTAGAAGGATCATGGTTGTGAAGAGAGAGTGGACCCGCAAAACAAACGTATTTTTCCATAAAAACTAAATTTAAATATACCCAAGACCGTTTTCCGAAAAGAGAATGGATTTAGAATATAAGTCAATTAAAAATATGTTAGTAGAATACGAGGCCTGTTCAAAAGAAAAGGTGGATTTTGAATTTTCGCGGGCTGTGTACATTCAATTATCGTTTTTTTTTGTTATGTTGGTACACAAATGTTTATCATATGTTAGCATTATCAGCCATTTTGGATTAGTGGTTTGTTTTTGACAACTGGAAAGGTTAGTCACGTTTTTGTGTGTTCTTCGATTTTTCACTTTTTGAAAAAATGGATCAATGAATAAAATCCATGATTTGTTTTTCCACAACTCCAGGACGCTCATCGTCATTAACATCTTCTCGGCCTTCTGTAAAGCGCTTGTACCACTTATAAACACCTTTTTGAGACAAAGTAGACTCGCCGAATGCCACAGTCAACATTTTAAGTGCGTTGGAGCACTTTATTTAATTTTTAACGCAAAATTTAATACATTTTCTTTGATCCATAGCTTTACGAGGATTCAAGGATTCCTAATGGAGAATTATAATTATAAACTTAAAAGTCATCTGAAATCAGTAGGAACGTTAATGCTTTGGTTTAAAAAAATCTTTCTTTCTTTAAAGAACTTTCTCCCGGAATTATTTTTTCTTGGCTTTTTATCGAAGACTTGCAAGTCATTTCGCAAAGTAAAGTAATGTTCATTCAATCGGTTACTCACCCTATGCGGATTAGGGCTGAATCACACCGGTAAGAGATATTATTATTTAATCTAACTTTTCGGCTAATGTTTTACTCAGATTTACGGAGGTCGAAAAGTAGTTAAATATAATCAAACCCCCCACGATTACCGGAGCCAAATGATAAAATGTAGGTGATATCGGAGTTTACCAGCTTTCCATTAGCTGCATTAATTTTCCCCTCCATTAGGGCGAATCACAGGGCGAGTGAATAAATTATTTTCAAAATTTATTTAACGTTTTGGCCATTTCTGACACTTCGCGGGCCTTGTTCGTGTAAATAGACTTACGCGAATAAAAAACAGACTAAAAAGGTTTTCACATTTCGTTACTCATTTCATTATCTCAGAATGGCACTGTTAGTAACTAGATCAGAAAATGTTAATTTGTGTTTTTCGGAAATACCCATCCAGCTTTTAAAAAATTATTTAACTTCGTAAGCGGGAACGTGCCATTTCATCAAATCACTGACGTATACATGAAAACTCTTTTGAAATCTGAATATAATTCTCTCGTCAAGTATTTTTTTCCGAAAACAGATAAGTAAACAATGTTACTGAGTCATGTTTTTTTCTCAATATATTCTTAGTTATAAGTTTGAGTTACCTTTATCCTTTATCAAAGTGGTAATTTTATACGCAGGTCTCTCCACGACTAACTACTAACTTATAAAAAATGTATATTAAAAAATTACACATAAATAATGAAGGTGTATGACATACTAGTAACTTCGTCACTCCGTACAAATAAATCACATTACTACGAATGGAATTTTTCCAGTTGGAGGGTGCGCTGAATACGAAAGGCACTTTCATCGTATGATATTTATGGAAATTTACATAAAGTTCCCCGTAAGGTTAGATGATTCGCCTTTGCGAAAGAAATCTGATATTATTCAACACATGTTGGACTCTTTCTTACACAGAATAAGCGTTTTGAACCTATTCGAATAACAGATTTTTATTTCCGTGACGCACAAGCAAAACGAGTCGGAATTTTATTTTATTTTTTACAATGTCGGTTCAACTAACTTATATTTAATTCATGAAAAAGCAACTTTTCCCATTGGGGCTTCCCAAACACTAGAGCTTATCGTACAAACTTAAGAGAATCTTTCAAATAACCTTTTCTGGTTTAAAACAGTTTTAATATAGGTACTTTCTGAAAACAGATTCCTTCTGATTGAACCTTCATATATTATGGTACATACAACGAAACCTCTACGTTCTTCAGCCACGTCGAATAAAGTGAAAAAAATATTGATCTTTGTGGGACATTGATTTGCTTTTAAAGCATTAGTCTGCGGAAAGACTCTGTTGTCTTGTTGCCTTTTATATAAGCTCTGGCAAATATAAAGAATTTTGTAAAATTTTTGACGTAATTCACTTATCAGTTATTTCGGAATCAAAACTCTAAGAATTGTGTTGACAAAAAGATTGCGAAAGAAAGATAATGAAGTGAACTGAAGTCTGTACTAGGTATTGTCAACTTCATTTTCATAGAAATTTGTTTTATAAAACACTTTTGGGCGTTTCTTATCTGATTTGTAAGCGTATTTGTATAATACTGTCATAAGCTAAAATTAATTACATAATTACTTAGGTACCTACAGTCAGGCCCGGCCCTGAGCCAAACGGCGCAGGTAAATTTTTCGTTCGAATAGAAGATTGGTACCAACTCGTATCAAGTATAAAGAAGAGAGGTGCGGGTATTTGTTCCGCGCCGTCGGGTCGAGAACTTACGGGTTCAATTGCCGTCCATGAATGATATGCTTTGTTCATTTTATTTTATATATATAAAGCGCTGTTATTAGGTACTATCTTGGCGATTCGCAGCCTGGAGCGGACTGCTCAAATTGCGCCTGCACAGGACCGGCCCTGCCCACAGTTCAAAAAATGGTGGGGAAAGAAACATATGTATTATATGCTATGTATGCAAAGAGCTTGTAGCAGGAAAGAAGAGAGGTTTGAAATGCTTATTCTTAATGCATTTTGAATTCTAACATTGAGCTGGAAATGCGTTCTAATAGATTCCTTCCTTAACATCTTCAATTTTTTATGGTTTATAATTTTTTTTTCAATGTAAATCTCTAGTTAAAGTTTACTTAGGTATTCGTTTACTCATCAATATTCCCCACGAAAGCTGTACATATCAAACTTGACAGTCAAACAAACCAACGTCTAGAATTGGCAGTCTTTATAATAAATATGAAATGAACAATAACGTCAAAATAATATTTTTGCACTCAATCTCAATGTGCCGTTCCAAATGCGTAAATAAAAATGCTAGGTAGATCGCCCTTGATATCTAAGTATGTACATTGTAGATTTAAAAAAAGGGCCGGAATGCTATCAAGGAGGTTCTATTAGTGTGGCAACGATGACAGGAAGCTTCTCGTTAAGAAATTGCACTGCCCTATATACATCTGAGCTGTGTACACTATACACAGCAACGCAATGTGCAAGTTGAGTGCCTAAAGGTAACTTATATACCACTACTAGGTCCTGCGGAGTCTCTAAATTGTTTACCGGAAGGAGGGTGCACTCATTTTCCGCCTAAGGTACTACTTCGCCACCAACTAGCCAGCTTCAGGACGCGAAACTATTTGTGGCTGTAGATGAGTGGCCCTGCTCTCCTATGCGTTGAATGCAGTTGATGTAACGAGGACCATGAATCACGCTTAATAAGAAAATACATAAGAAAATATTAGTTTATTATTATTATTATGTTCACGTACTTATTTTAGTTTTTTTTTTAAACATAATTATTGTATCTAATGAAAATGAAATAATAACTTTGTATACGACCACAGATTTGATTTTAATTTTTATGACCGACCGGTTTCACTCAGCCTAAGCATCATCAGGGTACAAAATGAAACTAAACAAAAAAATACATAGTGTGTGGTTATATATACTCATATATATAGAGGGAGAACAACATATAAAATAAAAGAATAACATTTAAATCATAACAAAGAAATAGATAATATGAAATGAAAAAGGCAAAAAGGCAAATGAGAACGTGATAAAAGAAAAATGAGAAATTTGCGTTTACGGGAAATATACATAATATTGGATTAATGGACAAATTTAACTGATTATTAAGAATATGACTATTATGTTTAAAGGCTTTCTTTATATCTAGTGCTTCTAAATTATTTAATGTGTTGGCATGACAATTTGTATGGAGAATATGAGCACCGATGCTTTAATTGAAGGTATGATCTTTTTCAATAAGATGATTGGCGAATTCTGAAAAAAACATATTATATGTCAAACCACAAAGTGATTGCTTTCTACGAAAATATAATTATTGTATCTATTGTAATGTCGTAGTTTGCACCATCCACCTAGTTTGACTGAAATAAAACTTCTAAAAATGATGTTTTTAAATCATCGGTGTCAGCTTTAAATGATAACCAGCTTTTATTTTTTGGCCTAGCATACCATTGATTATTTTTGTTGTATTCTGTAAAAAGAAAAGTCAGTCATTTCGCGGTTGTCACCCTCTCAAGTCAGTTTTCTTTCAGTCTCCAACACAACACATTTGTGGGCTACTTCTGCTTTTCTTTCCGAACCAAGGAAGCCTTTGAAGTTGTACCTGTTTGGTTATTAAAAGTTTTTTATAACTTGTTAGATATCATCACGTTTGTGTGCACAATAAAACGATACAACACGTACAGCAGGCATCATGCTTTTATTTTTACTTATTAAAATGAAAATATACTACAAAAGAAACCTTTCTTGGTATATTGTTTCGATGGAGTTGAAAAAAAGCTCATTCCGGGAAAATATAAATTTATTTATTATAATTTTAAATAAAAAATAATTTTGTTTTAAGCCACTTTATTTATACACATATAACAATTCGACCGGTTTCGGTTAGACTTAACCTTCATCAGGAACGTATAAGTATAAACTAAGATTAAATATAGAGTAATACAGTAATAATTGTTATATGTGTATAAATAAAGTGGCTTAAAACAAAATTATTTTTTATTTAAAATTATAATGTCAAGCTACAAAGTGTTTGCTTCCTTCGATAATTATTTATTATAACTCATATGCTTATTGACTTAATAAAAATTGACGTTTTGCCTCTTTTATTTCATATTATCTTTCTCTTTCTCTCTGTTCCTTTGTTATAATTTTAATGTTATTCTTACTGTTCTCTTTGTTATTATTTTATATTGTATTCTTCTTCTGTATGTATGAGTAAATATATATATATATATATATATATATATATATATATATATATATATATATATATATATATATATATATATATATATATTTACTATACTATTGATATGTATTATATATGTATTTTTAGTTTAGTTTTAATGTTGTACCCGGATGATGCTTAGGCTAAGCGAAACCGGTCGGTCATAAAATATAAAATATAAAATAAAACCTGTGGTACATATGCAGTTATTATTTCATTTTCATTAAATATGTCAAACCACAAAGTAATTACTTACTACGAAAAATAAATAAATAAATATATAAAATAACTTATGTACTACTTGAAATTACATTTTTTTTTAAAGAAAGACACATATCCGGGTTACGAATAATCTGACAATATTTAAAAAACTCCTACTGCCATCATAAGAAGCGTAAGATGTTGCTACCGACCGGTCGGACGTAGTTTGTAAGACCCATATAAAATAATACTAATGTATTTTAGATGGTTCTTACAAACTATTTTAAATGTATTAATTGGTGTAATTTTGATGGTTTCCGGCATTTCATTGCATTTCAAGTAAACTGATTTGTGTATTGGATTTATTCTTTTTTGGTAGTCTGATTTCTTTGCATGGCTTTGTATTATGTCTGTGAATATCCACGTTGTAAATCATTTTGTCAGAAAATTATTTTGAATATGCTAGAATATCATTACAAAGTTAGAACCATTTTCAAACGTTGAGTTCATCCAAATACTTCAGAAAATAGTTGGTCACGCTGTGGTGAACGGGCTTGTAGGCAGGATTTCATTATTCACCCACTCGGGGAGTTCACATGTCTGCCAACGTCCCATGAGTGTTGGCCCGTTGGCCCTATCATATTTCACAGTAATTGATATGAACAGTCATTTTATTAATGCGGCTTTATTCACTAAACAATTATTCAGACTGGGCGAAACACGACAAGATTTAAAATTGGCGATTTTAAAGAATTTAAAATTATTTTATTTTTTTCGTTTTTTGGTCTTTGTTCATTTTCTGATCTCATTTTTTTTATCCTTGTTAAGTGAATACTGCATAATACTTGGACTACAGTATTTTTAGTCAGGGTATGTTGTGAGGTTAGAGGAGATGGGGAGGGAAAGGAGAAGCGGAAGGTGAAGGTTAGGAAGAAACACGGCCATGGCCATTCCAAGCACCGTTTCGATTCTGAATAGGTCTTACACCCGGACGATACTGATTGACTACTACTCAGATTTTTTTTTATGGTTTTAAAGTTTATTTTGTAGAACTTCATTTTAATTTTTAGGTTTTTTAATTTTATTTAAACAATAAATAATATTATTTTAAATAAAAAAAACAACTTAGTCAAAAGTTCTGCTAGGTAATTATTTTTACGCGTGACAGCTGTTTCTCCTTCTGAGGGCATTATCAAACTGAACTTAAAATTAACTTAATTTTTTAGCTAAAAATAGTTTTTTCTTAAATTAAAAATAATAATAATTATTGTTCAAATAAAATTTAAAAAACAAAAAAAAGAAACTACGTTCAACTTTTTTGGTCTATATTCATTTCCAAACCTTCATGTTTATTTGTGCATATTCAGATGTTAAGCATATACGTTTAATTCCATGATAAATGTATATTGCAAGGTTTTATTAATATTATTTTTCAAATATCTGTTAGATGGATTGTATAATAATGGTTTATTGTATTATTACACTATTTCTTTGGAAGGTAAAACTACTTTCACCCCTACAAACACGTCAAGACTAACTTAATCGTAAATGCGTTATATCTAAAAACTATTTCAACACTAATAATAATAATTATTATATTTGGATAATTTGTATGGCGCCTTTTTTGTGAAAAATCACCTCAAGGGCGCTGTACAAATCTTAATTTCTACTTAACATTAATTCTTAGTTTATATAAATATACAGCAACATACTTACCTGGCAGGTAATTTCTAGTAATCACCATATCATAGTAAATTAAAATTTATCTGATTCTTACATATTTTTTTATTTTTTATTTATTTTTTGTTTAATTATTTTATTTTATTTTAAGGGCACGAGAGCAAATTTAAGATATAGTATATCGGAGGTATTTTTTTAATTTTTGTAGTGAATAACAGATAATGGTGAAAATCGTTTAATGAATGTAGGGAATGAGAGTCTGAAAAGTTTTCTTGGTTTGAACAGAAATTCTATTGGGCTTGTTACATCTTGATTATGGATGTGATTTTCTGAAAAAAATGGGTTTCGAGTTTGGCTCTGAACTCTGTCGAGTCTTTTGTCGAATACGAAATAACATATTCTAAAATATATTTTAACTAATATTTTAAATATTTTAACTAATACGAAATAATATATTCTAATTTCTACCGTTGTATCAATATTTAGTTTGAACCACATCTCTTGATTAAACTTTGTACAGAAGCGAAATACGCAATTATATTTGTAATGAAGTAAATTCAGAAATCTCATTAAAACTTCTCTTCTTCTAAAATATTATAAAAGATAAAAAAATCTTCGCCTATTCCAGGCTTTTCAGCAGTTCCGCTATGAGGGGGGTGCGCTAAGACGAAGTTGTAGAAAGCCCCACATCGTAGGGGTTGCGAACGCACTGGAGCATGTGAGAGCGATAACGTAATCCAGACTACGTTCAATGAAAGCCTGCAGCCACTTTCAACAAGAATATATATATCGTCGCTGGAAAGGCAAAAGGGCTTAAGCGACACTTTGGTAAAAAATGAGTTGAATATGCAGTTTTGATCAGTTTTTTTTCTGCATCGAATGCTTTGAATCTTGTTTGATTCTGAAGGGTTTTGTGGCGCTTCAGCCGTCTAAAATATATTTCCCCTTTGGGAGAAGGCTTGACTCAAGCGACACAAGTTTGGGACTTTTTTTAGGTTTTTGTCGCTTCAGGAAACTCAGTGACAGCATTGAGTTACCCGAGTTAACTTTTTTTTACAAAATTCAACCAGGTACTGAAAACTTATGAATTTTATTGTAAAACAAAACAAAAAAATTAAGTACTCCAGTGTAAGCTTTGCAAAATGGCGCTCCAGCCCTTTTGACTTTCCGGCGGTGATATTTAAAAAATACATTATTTGTGCTAATTTTGTGCATTTTTGGCCTGCCATGCTAAGAACATCACCCCTTTATGGGAGATATTACACACTAAACCTATAAATATAATATATCTAAGTTTTTTTGTTGAGTTATGTTAATTTATTTACAAGTTCCCGGCTTCGCTTAAGAAATATTTCCACTCATCTGAAAATTATGAAACACAGACTATAGCATTTTCTCTTATTTTTTTAAACTATAAATTGGATGTTTGAAAATTCCACAGCTAATGTTGCAATTACGTAACTAGCAAAAGGAATAAGTAATCTAAGCAAGTTTTCAAACGCTTTGAGAGTTTTATAGGGGTAGAGGAATAGCTGGAGTTGAGGCAATTTTGAGACTGGTTCTAGCGTTATATAAACAGTAGAGTAATAAGTGTTGTTTGAAAAAAATAAACGTAAAATAATTAATTTGATAAAAATTGCATAAACACGCAGAAAAACACATATAATAAAGCATTTATTTTATAATCCAGCGTGTTGCCTTAAAATATTATTAAACAGAATTGATTTTTAATAATTTTTGATCGCTATAAAACACATTAATTTGATAAACTCCGTGATCGATCGGTAAGAATCCTCGACTGAGAATCCAGAGGTCACGGGCTCGAATCCCGGTGGGCACAAATAAATTTAGTTTAATTGATAATATGTGTTATTTAAAATTTAATAAATACAATAATTATGGCGTATTTACGGCATGTTTGAGAGTGGTAGGTACTCTTAGTATCACTTTGGTGAAAGACCACCATCCAGAATCGAAAAGTTGCTTAAGCCGTATTTGTTGACCAGATATAGCCGGGTACTTCCCAGCCTTCTTCTTCCCCATCTCCTTCTCTTATTCACTCCAGCAATTGACTGTATGTATTGGAAGGTTTTCTTGTTGGAACCTTAGTGCTACGAAAATAGGGTAACACCACTGGGCATTTGAGTAACACTTCCTATGTAGTACAGTACATATCTCTCTATAGATATTTCTAGTGGACAATGTAAATCCACGAAAACAACAAGTTTCAATATTTAAAGGAGTTGTAGACGGTAGGGACCAAGTATATCTAATAACGTTTAAAAAATATAATTATTGGTGATGGCAAAGAAATATCGCCGTTTAATGTAAAATTACGTCAAGGACGCTCAACTTTTGAAGTTGAAGTTGAAAAAAAAAGTTGGTGAAAAAATGTATTTAAAAGTTTGTCTTAAAACTAAATAATTCTCTTAACACCATTATACTCATACCATGTTTACTGAAAATAAATCATTCAAATTACAATTAACTCTAAAGCTTTACGCTTTTTATTTTCACATGTCGTCGAAAATTATTGATATTATCAAATTATTGATATGAGAAGGAATTGTTTAACCAAACAACAATTTAAAATAAATACAAAGTGCATCTTTAAGGAGATGCATACTCTTTACTCTGGTAATTGTTGAATTTAAATAAGAGGGGAAACCAAAATTATAAGAAATGTATATTTATTGTGTGTTAATAAAACAATTGAATATTAGTCTGTCATAATGATTTAGTATCTCGCTGACATTGGAAGTTTCATGAAAAAGTTATAATCTAGTACTGTAAAATGAACTGTACTAAAAACGTTGAGTTATGATTTGGTACTGTAAAATGAACTGCACTAAAAACGTTGAGTTATGATCTGGTACTGTAAAATGAACAGTACTAAAAACGTTGAGTTTTGATCTGGTACTGTAAAATGAACTGTACTAAAAACGTTGAGTTATGATCTGGTACTGTAAAATGAACTGTAGTAAAAACGTTGAGTTATGATCTAGTACTGCAAAATGAACTGTACTAAAAACGTTGAGTTATGATCTGGTACTGTAAAATGAACTGTACTAAAAACGTTGAGTTATGGTCTGGTACTGTAAAATGAACTGTACTAAAAACGTTCAGTTATAATCTGGTACTGTAAAATGAACTGTACTAAAAACGTTTAGTTATGATTTGGTACTGTAAAATGAATTGTACTAAAAACGAGACACAAAAATTGCAATCACATCATGTTTAAAAAACTAATAGAATGCATTGCATTGTTTTTATAATACTTATTATTCTCTCCGTTAACAAGAATATTCATATTATTTATATACGTGTTTTGGGATGGTACCGTAAAAAGTCAGGAGGTGATTATTCAAATAAAAAAAATTTGATGATTTTCGTACGATAAAGTTAAACCGAGCCTTTATAGTAAACATTATACCGTGTGCTACAAGGCGGTAATCTGACGCCACTGACTCGCTGAATGTGTAATCCGTTTGATCGACCGTAAACTAACTACAGATTGGATATTTTTTGTTCCCATGTAGCTATTTATTTTATTTTAATTTTTTAAATTTTTTTATAGTGATCACCGCACAAGAGTCCCAACTGCTTCCAACCGTCTAAAGCCAGTAGGACTATGGCGTCTCCGATTGGGGTATGTTGTGAGGTTGAAGGTAGTGGGGAGGTGTAGTAGATAAATAAGAGGATAGTTGGGAAGTACCTGGCTATTCAGATCTGGTCACCAAACACGGCTAAAGCCATTTCAAGCAACGTTTCGATTCTGAATGCTAGTCTTTCACCAGGGCGATATTCAGAGTATCTATCATTCTGGAACGTGCCGCAAATATACTATATTTATACGAATGAAATGTGTTATGACATATATTAATTAAATAAACTTTATTTGCGCAAGCCGAGCTTAAGCCCGCGACCTTCGGATTCGTAGCCGAGCGTCTTACCACTTGACCACACAGGCCGCAAACCTACTCCAACCAGATGTCAGTGGTGACGTGATAAACGATTGGTTTGTTGGAAAACTATAAACCACAATACAGGTTTTTAACAACTTTCAAACAGAGCGTTGTAATATTTTTTGTAAAGAAGAATTTTTCTCATGATTTTTTCTTAGATAATCGTGAAAAATCATCCTTTGATCTTTTGCTACACCTGAAACTCGGTGTATAGCGAAAATTTGATCGCAATATATTTATATACCTTCTCTTTTGGTTTGACAAACAATTTCATGCACCCATCTTCAATATTGTTTGTTATCTTCAATATTAATATATTACCTATCTCCCGCATATTTTGGCGAAATTTGTTCCGCAGATATTTTCTTGAAATATTTACCGCGGGAAGCTGACTTGTGTTTTTATTGGTTTACGTTGCAGAAATAGTATACGTATTTATGTATTCTTTTGTTTATTGGAATATTGGCATTATCAAACAGTTTGATAATGCCCTCAGAAGGCGAAACAGCTGTCACGCGTAAAAATAATTACATCGCAGAGCTTTTAACTAAAAATTGTTTTTTTAAATTTAAATTCATAATAATTATTGTTTTAAATAAAAATTAAAAAACAAACAAAATAATTTAAAAGCACAATCTTTTAAACGTCAATAAATCAACCATTTTCCATCTCTTCACAATCCACCTACGAATGTGACATTTGTAAGATTTCACATAATATGCGTAATATTATTTTGCGTAATTTCGTAATTCCAATAAACAAAAGAATACATAAATACGTTTACTATTTCTGCAACGTAAACCGATAAAAACACAAGTCAGCTTCCCACGGTAATTATTTCAAGAAAATATCTGCGGAACAAATTTCGCTAAAATATGCGGGAGATAGGTAATATATTAATATTCAGCCATCTAAAATATATTTACTATTTGGGAGAAGGCTTGACTCAAGGGTCAACTTTTTTTTCATTTCAGGTAACTCGTGAGACCATTGAGTTACCTGAGCCAACTTAAAAAAAAATCTAACCAGGTACTGAAGACTTATGAATTTTATTGTAAAAAAACTTTCAAGTGCTCTGGTGTAAACTTCCCAAAATGGCGTTTCAGCCCTTTTGCCTTTCCGGTGACGGTATATTATATAGTGTACGAGTGCACAAAATAAGGTTGATTGAATTTAGAAAACTCGCCGAAAAAGCACGTACTAATCGGTAGAGATTTCAAACTGAAAAGAACTGGAACCGGTTCCTCGCCAAAATAAAGTTCACCTTCGCAACTGTACTGCTGCAAATTGAAGTATTTTTTCAAAGAAAAGAATGAAGGCTAAAATGAACTACTAACTTCAATTGAAGTATTTGTTCAATGAAATGAAGTTAATGAAATTAATGAAGGCTAAAATGAACTACCAACTTCAATTGAAATATTTGTTCAATGAAATGAAGTTATTGAAATGAATGAACGCTAAAATGAACTACCGACTTCAATTGAAGTAGGAACTGTTGCCAAAAGAAGTAGTTTCAAAGCGGTCACAACGCTAGTACCACAGCAGTTCGCCACGAGGATTCGCCGGGGTTTGATTTGTGGCTACTGCCTAATTGCTCGTGTTCATGACAATTAAGGCTCAGCACCCAAAATAGCGCTAAACGTCACTTTGTAGTATTCTAATATAAGCAACACTGCACATGATTTATCAGTAAATTTTACACGGGCAGTTGGGAAAATGTCTAAGATTTCCAGTGAATATAAAATGTATCCTGTAATCTTTTAAATTCAACGAAAAAACATACTAAAATGTCGGTAAAAAGTGCAGTGTGAAAACCAACGCAGCTATTTTCGGACGTCTTACCTAAAGTTCCAGTGTGAATTTCATATAGAATAACAGTAAAAAGAAATATAACAGTAGAAAAATTGTATTCACCAGAAATCTTTTTGACCGGTAGCTGTGTGGACAAACGCGTCGGATTCCCACCCGAATGTCGTGCGTTCAATAACCTTCCTCTGTTGGCTAAGTTCTCCATAATTGCACAAGCAACATTTTCTACTTATTATGATGGCAGTAGGAGTTTTTCAAATTTTGTCAGATTATTCGTTACACGGAAATGTTTGTCTTTCTTTAAAAAAAAGAAGAATTAACAGATGAATAATTTGTAGTATTGCTTGTACTAGAAATCCAAAAATTGTGTATTTTTGGGTGTCTAAGACGGTTATTTTCCGTGTTTATCAATAACATGTTCGTTTGAATTAAGTGTGGTTGGATGGAATCAGTTATGATAATTAATAGTTGTAAATATGAGTAGCCTATTCCCAGCGGGTTTTGAGCGATAAGGTCACAAAGAAAATACATTAACGTAACGGCAATAACCTGTTTTGAAATACATTTCTAATATGTAAAAAAATGCATGGTATGGTTCACTACCTATTTAAGTAAATATGATTATAAGAACATGGTTATCAGATAAAGCCTTTTCATTTATCACGAAAACAGACTAGATCATTTAATAAAAAAAAACATGTTTTCTTAAATACATAAAATTATATTTTCGTAGAAAGCATCACTTCGTGGTTTGACATATTTAATGAAAATAAAATAAAACTTTGTCCAATAGTCCAAAATTATGTATATTTTCTGTAAACTAATAAAATTTCTCATTATTCTTTAATCACCTTATCAGTTGAAGTTTTGCCTCTTTCATTTCATATTATCTGTCTCTTTCTCTCTGTTCGTTTGTTATAATTCAAAATGTTATTCTATTGTTTTCTCACTGTTCTCTTATTTTATTTTACATTGTGTTCTCTCTGTTTTTGTACCCTGATGATGCTTAGGCTAAGCGAAGCCGATCGATCGTAAAAAAAAAAAATCTGTGATCTTATACAAAGTTATTATTTCATTTTCATTACATAAAATTATTTTATAAGCTCTAATAAGTCTGTAACATCGCAGCACGGCTCATCACCGAATAAATATTTGAACAACTTTGAAATCCTCACTGTCTCGAGTATTTTGAATGGTTCCACTTCAAACTTACGTCGAAGAGAATTCCAAGCCATTAATAGCATCACTATAATATGGTATATCTGTCCGATTTTTTTAATAAACTAATTTACTATAATCAATAGTTAGGTCATAAAGCGTCAACTGTTGGAAGGTTTGAGAACGACGGATTCTATATACCTACTAATTTGAGAAACCGTAATTTCAGTTTAAAAGATCATGGACCGTGGAATAAGCTTACTTCTAAACTAGGACGCATTCCAATTTTCCTGGGAATCTAACAAATTAATGATTTCTCCAGAAAATCCATTCCGTTAAATTAAAAAAATCAAAATTCAGAAGAAGAAATGATGGTTTCTTTTGGAAAGATGGTTTTCAAAACGACGTTATTTAAATTTTCCAATTATTATTAATGGATCTCCTCCGACCCTCAACGAAAGACGAATGAAAAATAATGATGATGATTCTTAATTGCAGAGTAGATACGAAAAGTTAAGTCAAATTTGACTTCATATTTTTTACTATTAAAACAGTACTATGCTTAGTAGCGGAGTTGACAAATACGTCTAGTTACTACCCAGGCGTATTGGGTTTTATTCATCTGCTAGCTAAGTCCTTCATCATTGCACAAGCAATATTTTCCCTTATAATGACGATAGTAAAAGTTTTTTTAAATATTGTCAAAATTGATTATATTTAAAGATCAACATATTTTCGAAAACTTTGGCATATTGGTAACGCAGCCAGAGTTGGTTCGAACACGGTACTCACAAAGAAAAATTGCTTGCATAAAGCATGTTTTAAACTCGTTATTCGATTTCAGAAAAAAAAATCCACTGATGTTGAAAAAAAAGACCATTTTTAATATAGTAAAAAGAACGTACTGCAAAAACTTTTCTAATATTTAAATTTGAACAACGTATGCACTTATTGTCTCTTTTTCGCTTTAAAAAAAAGGTAGGCGTAAGCAAGACAAAAAGCTGTTTATCAGTGACGTTTCACAAAAAGTACGTTTTACTACGTTTCACAAAACATCACTGTCGGAAGTGTATACATATGCACCAATACACACAATCCTTAGTGCATATTTAGTAAATTGCGCAACCTGTAAGGTTAATAGCATTGAATTTGGCTCCGGAGGAAGGGGTTTTGTTGATGTGGTAAGTATTGCATTTTTAATGAATTGAAAAAATAAATAAATTAGTTAATGGTCTTCCAACTGCTTTCACTTTGATAAAATAACGTTCTTTTAAGAATTTTTAATACTCATGATTACGTGAGATTATTGTAGTACAAATTTTTCAAGGTAGACATGATGGGTAGAAAGTATGCTACCACACCGATTTCCATATGGATTACACCTTTGGCGTGGGGTAAGCGGGTTGTCAGCCCTGGCGCGGATACTAACCCTAAGTATCGAAAAATTGTTTGGCTTAAGAAAGGAACGGTCAGACGGCCGAGCCTTTCAACGTGGTTCCTTCAGCTAGTTAGAATAAAATTGGATGGTCTGCAGACAGCTTACGCCTTGTAAGGTTTCAAATGTATCGTTGTGCACCAAATGTAAAATGTGATGCTAAATATAATGTTGGCGTCAAATATAGCCTAGCTTCTATATCTCGGGGTAAAGATCATATTGGAAAGGATCCTTGGATATAAATTATAAAAATACACATAATAAACACTCAATATATATATATATACTTATATTGAGAATGAGCTTTTTTATATTAGAGGGATAGAACACTGTAAGAATGTTTGATTTGGGGAAAACGTACTTTTTTTTTGTCATCTTGTATGATAAAGAATGTTTTGGATACTAGGCAGAACACTTCCCTGGCGATAGTCGTGTCGTAGAACAGCTTATATTTCAGCGGCTGGCATTGTGAGACGCCATGATGCATAATGGCGGAAAATGATACTTGTCTTCTCGCTGTCCCTGGCGTTATTGCCTGTCAATTCAAGCTCCGCAGCGTAGTTGGCATGTAGTTAGAGAACACGCCTCTCTCCCTCTTTAGAATTCCTCTGGGAAAATTAGAAGTTCCGATCTACTAAATCGAACCCGTTAATATTGTTTATCACTCTATTTTCACCTCCGTGAGTCTCTCGGCAGACGATTAGCCTGTGCCGTATTTACAAGTAATTTTCACAACACAACAAATTTTCAAGAACAATTTAATATCAATTAAATAATAGAGTTCTGTCATTATCTCTCGATGTACGTACAAGAGTGACCGTTAGGTGCATAACGATCTACATTATCTTAAATAAAATATTTTTTTACACTTGCCAATTCATTGATTATCTCATAACATGTGTATGAGAATGAACCTCTCTTATATCTTATTTTTTTTTGTTTTTCATTGCTAACATTATTTGCGTTATTATATCATATATAGTGCGTCACACTACTTCAGTTTGTACTTATATAACTCCTTCGGATATATAATACCTTGTCTATATGTGAGGCGTACATAAATGTTTAAGTTTTTTTTTACACCATGCATGTATCTAAAATATTTTAATATTATTCATCTTTTAATGTATTTGGTAAACAACTGTTTTTATGAGATCATGTTAAATAAATAAATATGTTACAGCCAGGGGCAGCTCGTGATTTTTAGTATGCTAGAGTGCTGAGATTGAAAAATACGACGTAGTTGATGCTGTTGTAGCCGAAAATGATTTTATAAAAAAAAACTCCAAAATCTTTATAAAAAAATAGTTTTCGGCCACAAAAACACCAATTATGACGTTTTTTTTTTTAAATTAGCACTCTAGCACACTAAAAATTCACGAGCCGCCCCTGGTTACAGCCTAAGTTGATCATAGTATTAGAAGGGATTTGCTCGATGTTCGAGAAAAACGGCAACATAATCACAAAAGCTACAATCGATTCCAAGTGGTCTTCGTCGTTTTAGGGATATTGGGGACAATAATTATGAAATTGTCATCGACTGAGAATTACAATATTATGGCCTACTACTATTTTACACAATAACTAATTATACTCGTATAGGTAAATACATAATTAAACACAAAGGTAACGCATAACGCAAAAGGGAGACAGAGTAACAGGGGGACTAACGGGACATTTTTACAATCAGGTGATTTATTTGGTAATTGAGTATTATGGGAATATTATTATCAACTGCTTTTTAAACATCGAATGCTGCTAAATTATTAAGGTCCAAACCTATTCCACTTTTACGGAGCATACTTGACCATTTAGTTTTATTGAAAGTATGGTGAGCTGATCATAGATTATTTGCAACCTCAAAGCTAGCACCAAACTAATAAAAGCATATCAAGTTACACCAGTATTCTTTTATTCTAATGTCGGCAAAGCCAAAGCTTTTATAATTTATTTGTCAAACAAAGATTGAATTGAAATATGCAAGTGTGAGATTGGATTAATTATTCGGATTATAAGATAGATTTTGTTTTGCTGAGTTTAGGGCCTTTGGTGTGATTTTTCACTGTTGTTATTGATTTTTTTCAAAAATTGACAGCTGTTTATAATGAAAACTTTATTCTAGGTAGTGGTTTTAGATACTCAGGAAAAAATGCTTGTTTAGGTAAAATCATACGATTAGGAAACATACAGCATACAATACAGCAATGCAAGTTAATACTCTTTTGTAATTTTTTACTAGTGAGTACCGCACTAGAGTCCCAACTGCTCTCAATCGTCTAGAGCAAGTGAGACCTTAGAGTACATAGAGTAGTATTTATCCAAGGCAGTGAAGTCAGTTTTTGACTTCTTTTTGATGATTTTAACCTGATTCGGCGAACCTGGGCGTGGCTAAGACTAAGGCTAGGGTATTTATACATCCATTCATATCACATATCATCATAATGTTTTTGTTTATTCGTATGGCCACTTTTTCACAGTATTGTTATCAACAAAAATATAGCATCTAACCTAAAAAACCGTTTAGTTGTGTCAAGTATAGTGGCATAATAAAAGATGTGGGTGGAGTCCCGCGGTGAACCAGGAGCTTAAGATCATTGCGACAGTATATAGAAGCGGTCTATAAAATTTGTTGTCTATTTCTCTCTCATGGTGTACGACGTAAAAGCCCGGAGAAAGTGATTTATCGTAAGTTTGTGTAGGTTGGGTAAAAATAATTACTCTCCCTCCATATATTGTTACTTCAAGAGTCATCCCCAATTGGGGTATGTTGTGAAGCTGAAGGTAGTAGGGAGGAAAAAGAGATGGGAAGAGGAAGGTTGGTTTGAAAACTCAATGAAAACGTTAAGATTACACAGCGAGCGTAGTTTCTATTGGTCGTACTTTAGAAATATTATCATTATTTTTTAAAGAAAATAAAAAAAATCACGTACGTATATCATATTAAAAAAGTTCGTGTTATCTACTGAGTATTATTGCATGTGAATGTGCAGTGAATAACAACAAACACCTGTAACTGTCTCAATATTTTCAACATACGAGGATACGAATAGATTTTGGGAACTTGGCATAAAATTGCAAGCTCTGTTTTTGGTTGCCTAGTTAACAAATCTATTTATCTTTTTATTACTATAAAGTTTATTTAAATTTTGGTAGCAGTCTAAATGATTTTTGTCATTCTTTACGACTCTACCAAAACTTTGACTTGACTAGTCATGGGAAAAACACTTTAAAGTTTTATGAAAGCTTCACGAACTACAAGTTCTTTAAAATGAACCCTTCATTCACAGTGAACGGTTCAATTGAAGCAAAAGTTTAATCGCTCAATTCGCACCGTATAATATAAAATTCAGGGTGGGGGGAGGGGTTGCTAGTGATATTCTGAGAAGGAAAGGAACTGGATCAGGAACGGTTTCTTACCAAAAATCAAATTTTATAGGATGGAGAGGGGGGGGGGATTCTAGCGATTTTCCGAAAACGAAAGGAACTGAAACCGGTTCCTCGTTACTCGACACTACGAAACATTCGCACAATGTGAACTGCCGCAAAATGAAGTTGTTCTTTGTAGTCGAACTAGAATAAATAGAGGTGTGAAGTGATTTGAAATGTGAAGTCTGAAGTTTGAAGAGTGAAGTATGGAGAATGAAGTATGAAGAGTGAAGTATGGAGAGTGAAGTATGGAGAGTAAAGTGTGAAGTGTGATGTGTGAAGTCTGAAGTGTGAAGTATGAAGTCTGAAGTGTGAAGTATGAAGTGTGAAGTGTGAAGTGTGATGGTGAAGTGTGAATTGTGAAGGTTGAAGTGTGAACAGTGAACTGCCACAAAATGAAGTAGTTCTTTGTAGTAGTTCGCACAGAGCGGTTACAACGCTAGACTTGACCTTGGCTTTGACTTGAATGTTCTTTCTGATGTATATTTTGTCCTATTTGTGTCATTGCGTCATTATAATATTATGTATGTGCTGTTCTTTCTCTGTTGCTCTTTTTTTCCATTTCGTGTTTTGTATTTTTTTTCTGATTGGACAATAATCCGTTAGTTCATAAATAAATATATATTTTTGAAGAATTAGGTACATGTCGCCATAAGAATTTCTTTCAAGGTGTAGAAAAGTATTTATAATAAATTATTAAAGTTACAAAGAAATTGTCTAGGGGTTTTTGGACAAGAATAAAACTGAAGTTAGCGAAGGGTGGAAGCTTACACATGGAACATCTGCAGGAGAGTTGTAAGAGTAGAGGTTCTAAATTGATATATTATTAAGCGATTATCCGTAGTTAGGGAATTGTTACTTGTAAAGTTAACAAAACAGGTTTCCTAAACGCTATCCGGATATCAGTAAGGGGCTTAATGCAGAATGTATTAAGGCAGATTGAATTGAATGTTAGATAAGAAGCAATAAATAAGCTGAATAAGCTAAAGTTAAGGAATAAAACAGTTGAATTTTATACATTTGGTGGGGAAAGTAAAATAATAGAGAAATAGTTAACTCCCATTCTCTCAAATGCCAACGAATAAAAATATTATTTCTTTTCCATTAGCATCTTGCTTTATTTTCATCCACAATCACCCCCTCGTTCCATTCCCTTATTTATTTTTTAAGTGGAAATTTATTTTTTTAAATCATTTATTTTTAGATGACTATTTTTACTGATAGGTTTATAGAAAATCATTACATTCACAACATGTGGAAAGTGCAACTTTTATTTACATTCACCCTTAGAATTTGGATTGAATGGACGAATTTGTCATCTGGCAATAAACTCATATTTAAACCACGAGTAAAATCGAATAAAACTTACATTAATGTAATAACTAAACTATAGGTTTTGCACTGTACCTAACTACAGGTACACTGGAACTATCCGAGTCGAACCGTCTCCTTCAACTAATTTTCATTACTTTTGTGGTCGAATATTGAAGATCTTGTCAGGAGATGGATTAAACATCTGACTTTTTGTGACAAAATTAGATCAAACAACATAATAAAAATAGACAAATATCGTAAAATTTAAAAAAACACCATTTCTTTGCAGCTGACTGTTAACTTTGTTTAAATAATAATTCATTTTTAAAGTTTTTACCGAAGGAAAGAGTGTAATTGTTTATGTGAATGGTGATAATATTGCATTAAAGTTATCCGAAGTTTTAATTTATTATTCGGTGCCACGAATACAATTTATTATAATTTAAATATGAAACCATATTATAACAAAACCTAAATCAAATCCAGGATTATTATTCAAAAAAATATATGTCTTGTAATTTGACTTTATCACAAGTATTTCACTTTACATACATAACGATGTTTGTAACTGACTCTTGCGATAGTTTCTATTTTTTAATCGAGGCGTCACAAAATTCAAGGAAATAGAAAATATTTTCGTGTAGTTTTTCCATTGTCATTTTTTTAACACATTTCCAACGAGTCATCGTTTCTTTGGAATTTGAGTAACTATATCAAAATGTCACTCGGAGCGGACACAAAAGGAAATTCTACGTAAAGGATTAATAAGCCGGTTTACCCGCAACGATATAAAATTCACTAGAAGGGTTCTTTACGCATGAACATGGACAAATTATTATTGGGAAATGATCTGATTCGGTTCTTTCCAGTGAAGAAAGCTCTGTTCTTTGATTTTTTTTTAACTGCGCCGAGTCATGTTAAAATCATCAAAAACAAGTCCAAAACTGACTTCACTGCCTTGGATAGATACTGCTCTATGTACTCTAATTTTATGACCAATATTAGTTTTTTTTTCTAGATTTTAATTTCACTGCCGACAACCCGGAACACATTTAATTTTAAACATTATATATATTGTTTTACTAGTTTTAACTTCTGATCTGAGTGGAACGTAGCACTTGTTACGGCAAAGCATGTGTTAGAGGCACGTTGATGTTTACACACATATATATATATATATCTTTCAAAGTTATTACCGCACAAGAGTCTCAATTGCCTAGAGCAAATGGGACTTTGGCATCCCCAATTCCGGGGTTCCCAAATTGTGAGGCCGAAATAAGAAGAGATGAGAAAGACTAATATTAGGAAGTACCTGGATATTCAGATCGGAGAATCAAATATTTACTCTCATTTTAATATTAGTACCAATATAGTGAATTTTGCGTCCACGGTAAATATGGTAACCCAAGCATTTTTTACCTCAAGGAAATATTTTTTGCCGTGTATTGCGGGCACTACAACAACGCTCCTAGGAATTTTTTTAAACGAACTATGGGCATGCAACAACCTACTCTAGCCTGTCATAAAGAGTCTTGCTTTTTGTTACTTATTTAACAATAGCGTGCAAAACACAGACGGGATTTGTCAGGGAGTTTGAGAGCTTTAGCACTTGGCGTTTGCGGCATTCAGGCTTTAATACTCTTGTAATGTCTGTCTTTAATAATGGATCTTTATACTATTATGCTTTTTACGAAATAAAAGTTTAAAGCATATAAAGTTTATTGAGGTTTATCGAGCAGGCGGTCTACATGTGTCAGTGGTAAGATCTTTGACTCTGGACCGCCAACCGAAAACGAAATTATACACGATATATTGCCGCAATGGCAATTCGACGGAATGGTGATAGTAATATGTCACTAGTCGTAATAATATTCATCTGTTAATTTTATCTCGGACAGAGAGTGAAAATAGAGGAGGCTCAAACCGACTCCCAAAAATCAAATAAAATCATACAACTGATCGTGAGAACCTTAAAGAATAATTGATATTTAGTAATAATATTTTTAAAAAATCTTATAAACACCGTAGTCTAAGCAATTAATGTACCAGTCTGAAGATAAGCGTAACAGGCTGAAACCGGTACGGTAAAAAAAAAACAGTGAAAAAAAGTTTCAAATTTTGTATTATTACATCATTAAAATGAAATTCCACCAGGAATTAACAGTAGCAAAAATATTAATAAAATAAAGTAAGTGATATCAAATTGTTTAAGTACAATATTTATTTGAAAGCACAAAGTTATTTCAAACCTAATTTAACATTCAAAGAAAACAAATTATAAATGTTTCGAGAACTCAATATTCATTACCCTCGCAGTAAATACTACGTAATTATTTAATAATATTATTTTACTACTGAGGAACAAATTAATGAGAGCTTACTTATAGATTTGTCAAATATTTTCTAAAATAAGCACTTTTTTGATTTATTCAGAGAATCTCATAAACAAATATAAGAATAATGCTAATGACGTATATACAGGTCCATATTCAGTTATATAAAATCACAACAGTGATGATTTAAGCAAAATCAAACACAATAAAAATACATATAAAATTGATCGATATTAAAATTAGTCGTTTAAATATTTTGGTAGAAAAAAGATTTCATAACATCATGTGTGTTTTGTAAGGAAAACTTTACCGCGTAATTCTCTCTATGCACTCCTCTTGTAATCCTCTTCTGTGCATAATAATAATACTCGGCTAATTTATAAAGCGCCATTTTTGAGAAATATCCCGAAAAAAGGCGCTTTACAAAACTTAAAAGCTACGACTTAATTTACAATAAAACTATCTAAATACCTACTTAAAACTATATAAAAAAATACCTTTTTGAAATATAAATATTAGTTATTTACATTTATCGCGGGCTGTAAAAAAATGCCAAACATTACAGCAGTAGATCGAGAATTGAGGATCATGGATAATTAATTACATGAAAATATATTATTATACTGGTGAGTTTAGTTGCTAACGGGTTATACTAGCTGTGTGTTTTAATACAAGAGTTGTACGAAATCTGAAATTATTATTTTACTTAACTAAATATATACGAAACATAATTCCTTGACGTAACATAATAATGTAAAAAAATAAATTATTATCAATAATACAAATTGGTTAGATGGTTGAGTGGTCCAAAGAGTCAGCTCCCCACCTAGGCATCGCAGGTTCGATCCTTTACCTCGCTAAGTCCCCAGTCATCATTGCACAAGCAACATTTTAGACTTATTATGATGGTAGTAGATGGAATTCGAATATTGTCAAGTTTTTCATAACCCATAAATCTTTGTCTAAAAAAAAAAAAGGCATGATGCAAAACAGGGTGTATGGAAGTTATATTTTCGGCGTCGGGGTTTTGTTTTGGTAATAATTAGGTGCTTGGTCGTCCGTGATCGAGTGATGTATTTATTTGATGGTTGGAAGTCTTTTTTGATCAATCCAATTTACGCGCTTTTGTGTTACGTATAGCTCTTCTCCGAACCAGTAAATCGCGTAAATAAAGGGATTTTCGTACCGTAAATATTTAATCAGAGTGACGGCAAGTTCAGCGCTTACAGAACGGTCCAACAGAAATTATGTTATTTACCGACCATTATATCGGATAAATATTTATTTCAGAAATAATTAGAGAGCTTTAACTGCTGAATTATGAAGGAAGCTTTACTATTCTGCCAGTGATAAACTTAATAATTTAAATTTAAGCCATTTATCTCTCCGCGCAGTGGTTGGTTTACTTTAAACTCACCACCTTTAACAAATAAAGCCTTAATCCTGATTAATTATTTTCCACTCAAGATAATTCTATAAGAAAATGTTTAGGTACTAACGAACGTACCCAGAAGTTAGTCTGGAATCTATAAATTTGAATTACTTGAACAAATTAAAGGTATTCTCAACAAGCAGGTATATACGAGTTTAATGTATTCATGTGAATACCGCATAAGTGTCCTACTGGACAGAGCAGTAGGATTATGGCATCTCTATTTGGGATATGCTGTGCGGCTTAAAGATGTTGGAAGGAGAAGGAGTTGGGAAGATGGAGGTGGGGAAGTTCTTGGATATTTATATCTGGTCATTAAGCACGGTTAAAGCCATTTCTAGCAACAATCAAGATTGATACTGTGATTATCTAGCAATATTCGTACGCTGCCCGAAAGATGCGAGAAAATAGTGGCCAGCGATGGACAATACATTGAATCATACATGTATAACCAGTTTTTTACAATAAAGTCTAGAATTCCTAAGTTGTACACCTAATAGCGGAAGATCATGACTGCTCGGCTGCGGAGGTTGTTACTTGATTAAACCATGTACTTTCTACTCAGCTTGATTGGTAAAGGCGGCCGCTAATATTGGATAAATTGGGCAGTGAATACATGTAGCATTAATTAAAAGTTCTTCCCCGTTTCAGACATTATTAAATGATCGTAGCCTTCCGCTAAATCTCATGCTAAATAAGTTTAAATAAATCTTTTGGACTGTTGGCAAAGCTGTTTATAAGTTCAAAGTTATAAGTGCCTATTAGTCTTTGGGAACTGCAACAAAATTAAGAAATAATGTTGCGTACCAAAAAGGAATAAAATTTTCATTTTTCTTTTTTATGGAGCTAATAAGATAATCGTATTCAATAATTAACCACGTCATTTTCCCGCTGGAGGAGGCATGAGAGGATGGAACACAAAACAATTCTTCCTTGGTACACACACTTCGCTTTATTTAAATTCAAACATCGTCCCATACATACTCTGCTGGTATGCCAACTTACGTATTTGATTGACTTGATCATAGCAGGACTTCCTGGGGCGTCCCAAACATCTTCAATTCATTTTCTCGATTGAAATCTTACATACCAGTAAATAAGATAAGAATTTAATTGAATTAGAATTATCTTTAAAGCTTTTGTGATTATTATTTTGTTATTAATTATTGAAATAATATCAATAATCTTCAACGTAAATATGAAACAGGAAAAATAACGGTCGCGATCGAGACTCAAACACGGAACCTCCACTCTATACGGGAGTAACGCTTCTGCCAATTGAGCCACCGATACCTTATAAGGAACCGGCATTTTTAATCTATCTCATACTTCATTTGAAAATTATTACTATCATTTATTTTCTTCCAATTTGGCTGCCATCTTTGTATGGTATACAAAGCTCTACATGAGCACATATTATTTACCTAGATGGTGTCTTGAATAAACCATTCATTTTTGTTTACGGAAGATCTTTGACTTCTTACAAAGCTTATGAGTCTCGGTCACGACCGTTATTTTTTCTGTTTCATACTTACGTTGAAGATTATCGATATTATTTAAAAAAAATAATAAAGTTTATTTTGTTCCATCAGCCGTATGCAAAATAAAACCACTTGACAGTTAATGCCAGCAGCTTGAAGATGAGTGCTTTTACTGATTTGATAAATATTTACATTGGTTTCAATATTTGACAGCGTAAAGCTTGATTCACACCAGCGTCCGGATCCGCTCCGTGACGATGTTGTTCCTGAAGAGAGCTTATTGATATGGTATGAATATCAATCAAGGAGTATGTACCAAGACAAATTTGTGTGGCAGTATATCCTTCTTGTGATATTTAACTACTTAGTTAGTTAAATAATTATTTTGAAGTGTAAAAATACTTACATCGCAGATTTTTTTTATTAAAAATCATTTTTTTATTACTAAATAATATTTGTATTCATTATTAATTATTAAAATTTTAATAATTAATAATGAATACAAATATTATTTAGTAATAAAAAAAAAGAATTAAAATTTTAATAATAAATAATGAATACAAATATTATTTAGGAATAAAAAAAATGATTTTTAATAAAAAAAATCTGCGATGTAAGTATTTTTACACTTCAAAATAATTATTTAACTAACTAAGTAGTTAAATATCACAAGGGTGGGCAGAAGGATATACTGCCACACAAATTTGTCTTGGTACATACTCCTTGATTGATATTCATACCATATCAATAAGCTCTCTTGTGGAACAACATCGTCACGGAGCGGATCCGGACGCTGGTGTGAATCAAGTTTAAACCGACGTAAATACGAGTATACGTTAGTTATTTCGCGGTATATAATATTTGAATGATGAGTCTCTTCTTGGCGGGAATTCATAACTAGATACATTGTTGTGAGGAAATGTCGTTAAAGCATTTCCCTGTATTACAACCTTATTGCTTTTCTGTCTGACACTCACTTTAAATTTATGAGCTACAAATGAAACTAGTTGACAATAGTGTGCGGCCCTGACAAGGGGTATGTGGCAGGTATGCAAAAGTATGTCAGTGGGTAACTTATTGAAGGACACAAAATATAATATGTATTATAATAATTGGTATCTCTGTCCTTGAACATCAAACGAGTTTTTAATTTCCCTTGAAGTGTGTATATGTATATTTATAAAAATCTACGACAAAAATAGAATACGAACTTTTAACGTAGCAGGCACAGCAGCGTCAAACTACCTCCTTCACATTTGCGAAAGATCGTCAGCTCAATCGAGTTTAGAGAATAACCAAAGACCTTTTAAAATTATCTTATCCAGAATAACGTCCGTATTACTTCACTGGTGTGTTGAGTAATTAGTTCGGCTTCACTCGTGTCACTTTCTAATCACTTTTAATCCTATAACATTTGTAAGATTAACATATTTGTAATTAACATATATTTTAAATTAATATATTTTAGTTTTCAGTCACTAATTATAAATCTTCGTTGTAAGTCACTAGTTATAAGTCTTATCTGGTAAGTCAATAGTCATAAGATTTAGTTGTACGGCACTAGTTATAACTATAGACTAAATAGAAAGCAATCAGTTTGTGGTTTGAAATATTTCATGAAAATGAAATAATAACTTTGTATAGGACCGATTTTATTTTCATGAAATGTTGTACATGAGTACTCGTTTTTTATAATTTATATGTCATTCTCTTGTTTTCTTACGTTTGTCTTATTATATTTAAAACTGTGTTCTCCCTCTGTATGTACGAGTATATATAACCACATACGGTGTATTTTTTGTTAAGTTTAATTGTGTACCCTGATGATGCTTAGGCTCAGCAAAACCGGTCGGTCATAAAAATCAAAAAAAAATCTGTGGTCTTTTACAAAGTTATTATTTCATTTTCACTATAAGTCTAAGTACAACTAGTTATTCTAAAGCAGTTATAAGTCTTAGTGATAAGTTATAGGTTACATAAATTAAGTTGTAAAGCGCCACTGCGGTGATTTGTATCACGAAAACGGCGCTATTTTTTTGAGATTACATGATGTATGTGCAAGTTCCAATGAATTATTAATTGTAATTGCAATAACTAATCGTTGGTTAGCGTCTATGAGGATTATTTCTGAATTTCACCTTTCTGTAATGTGATTCCTCATAGATGATTTCTTGGAAATTATAACTATTGAAACATGGTGCGGGCTTCACAATTAAAATAAAAATATTGCCAAGAGGTAACTTGAACCTAATGTATACCTACATTAGCCAGAAGAAGTGTAGCTATTTTTATCAAAAAAATATTAATAAATATATGTATATTTACATCTTGCTACATCGCAATTCCGATGTTATTAAAACTCCGAGTTATTTGAACTCATTTTGGGATAAGAGTTAATTTATTACAAAAATGATAAAAATTTCACATATTTCAGAAAGAAATCAAGTTATACATTTCTCATACAATATAGTACAAAAAATAATGAGATCCGAGAAATCTAAGTAAACAATTTCACTTGATATTATTCAGGTTCAAATAATATTTTAAACCCAAATAAGAACTAATATGTTTGACAAAAGCCTGAGAACAAGGCGGATAAAACGGGGAACTTGATTATTGCATTATATTAATAAAACAATCAAATTACAAAACCCACTGTAAAATGTTTCGTCTCAAAATTGGGACGAAGTAGTACATCATATTTATGAGGCTGTATAAAAATGGTATTCTTGATATTTAAATCACGATGCTTTCTCGATTTTAGGAGCTAAACGAACTAAGAAATTTTGTATTTTTTTTAAAGGAACCTTCCAAAAACCCACGACCATTTTGGTTTTATAGTCGGACGTGTTCATCAAAGCACGCCTCGAGAGTTTGAAAAATCACGGTTTGAGAACGTGAAAAATCACTATAAAATTTTATGGCACCGGCAATACCGGAGGTGACGTGAAGCAGGAGCGAAAATAATCAGGACATATTACAGTACGCCGCGCCGTACGAGGATAACGGGAATGTTGCCACCTTAAACTGAGGCAGGGATAACACACATTTATCAACTTTCAATAAAACACGAAGTCTTGGAATAATCTAATTTATCTATAATGAAGATAATAATAACATTGATAATAGAATTTTTACGAGCTTGGCAAACATTTGACCGGTTAGTAGTTGAGAGACAAATGCGTTGAGTTCCAACCCCGGGTGTCGTGGGTTTAATTCCTCTGCTAGCTAAGTTCTAAATCATTGCACAAGTAAAGTTTTTCGCTTATAATAATGGTAGTAGGAGTTTTTTTAATTGTCAGGTTATTTGTAACCGGAGAATGTTTGCCTTTCTTTTAAAAGTAAAAAAAAAATAGCAAAAATGTATTAAATTAATTAAGCTCTTCAAATTAGAAAATGACCTTAATACAAGTGCTCAGTTTTTAGGTGAGTTAAAAGTATGTAATGCGTACAAGTAAATTAACCGTAGTATGGCAGAACCTATTCCTGTAAATTGTTTTTGATTGTCTTTTTGATAAATATCATCTCAAGGCGCTGCGCATAGACGAAAAATAACTTATAACAACAAAACATATTTTCTGAAAAATGATCAACAATCCACAGATGATCCAAAAGCAAAAATAAGTATACGTTTATTTACCATAAACGTTATAAAAATCATCACTAAAATGAACACGCGTAAAATTTGATTTTGTTGGCAAAATAACATTACTTTCTTTATTAAAAATGTTTATTTTGAATTTTAGATGAAAAAAGTGAGGAAGGGAAGGATCTTGGGAAGAAGATGGTAAGGAAGTACTTGGCACTTCGAGTCTTGTTACGAAACATGGTTAAAGATGTTACCATAAGATACTATATGCTATGTCTATGAGCTGATTACTCCATGTTGTCTCTGTATAATTTACCGCTTCCTGTCACTTGCAAAGCCACTTTAAACGTAAATTATGTTCACAGAGTTGGTGCCGTTATTATTCAAAAAGGTCACACAATTGCTTACGCATTGAAAATTATTGAAATCAAGTCAGAAAAACTAGAAAAAGAGTTTCATATATGATATTTTATTGGGTTCTTGAAAATTCCATCAATATATTTATGGTCAGATTGTAAAAATCGGAACAGATCACAAACCATTTGTCATACTATTGTAAAAATCAATTGCTGAAGTAACTGTAGGGCTACAACGCATGAACACGTAGCTTCAAAATTATCACTAAGAAGTCAAATAATTACATTGACGATACATTGTTACGTACACCGTTGCTTGATACTGAAGCAACGTATGCTAATTTTAAAAATAAATTAATACAAGAATATAAATTTGTTTTTCTGATATGAGCATATTTATTTATTGATGCCAAGTCTAACCGTCTCAGAATAAAAATTTAGAAGCTGCGTAACAAAATCAGTTTTTATTAAGTCATATGAAATGCTATAAAAGCGGTATGCCTGCAAACAAAAATAATGTCGAGTCCTGCGTTAAATGGTATTGGAATTTTAATGCTGAAATTTATGTTGTCAATGCTTGGTATTTGGAACCTAGCTTAATTATTTCATTGATTGTGTGTTCTGAAATCTTAGAAGATATTCATAAAGGTCATTTAAGTATGTTAAAATCTACTATTATTTTTATTTTTTAATAGAAAACTCAATACTGATTTGTCACACATTTAAAATTAATATTTTCACGTCACGGAATACCGTTAATACTAAAATGGTCCTTCATTCCAATCAGCACTTTTTAAAACTTCATGTTTGAGTGGAATATTGAACACATCATCATGCATCTAAACTATCCTCAATCAAATGGTTGAGTTGATAGTTTAATATATATTTTAATTTAAAAAGTTTCTTGTTAATGAAACTGAGCTGTACCTATGTAACATTACATAAATAATCCAATGAATAGTTTTCTATCCCTTAAATATGCAATTTTCCGGTACCAATTAGTCAGCTAGGACCAAAGAAATTACCATTCAAAGACCACAAGAACAAATTTAAAGTGCGTCAAAATAAAACGAAAAAAATACTCCGATAAAAAGGTTCGAAAATTGTGTGAATTGAAGATAGGTGAAAAAGTTGTATTCAAGAAATATATTTTTATTATTTATCTTGGTAAAATATAAATATTATATAAGAGATTGCTCCATGTCTGTCTCACTAAGAAATTTCTGTGTCGAGACATACGTAGGGTACATAAATGATTTAATAAGGTTAAATAATACAGATATAAATATTTTGTTAGATGTTAACAGAAGATTTAAAAAAATAAATAAAGTAAGTTTTATCCTATAAATGTAAATAATAAAAATAAAAAGTAATAAAAACGGAGGAAGAAAATATCAAATAAAATGAAAGAACAAAGTTATTATATGAAGGTGAATATGTGTCTTTTCAAAATTGGAGTTTTTAAAGGATTTGGCATCTAAAATTGAAACTCCTGATGGTTCAAGGTGCCGAAGGAACTAACGACTGATTGAAATCGTATATCAAAGGAAGGTATGCATACTGACAATGATTTCCATTCCATCCCATTGTATTCTACTGCCACAGATGACACGATGCCTGAGGCAAGCATTCGAACCAGATATGGTAGAACTGTCAAGAAATGCGATAGATATAATCCATCGGATTACAATTAGTTATAGTTTTATATTATAGCCATAAATGTACGTATTATTTAATAATTTTTACATGCCGTTTTAACTTTTCTTTATTAAGAAAAAGGGATGTTATTATAAGTTGATGACTTCAAACCAACTCTGTATCATTTACTGATTCTTGTCACTTGTAAAGTCACTGTAGACCTAAATGGTCTAATAAATAACATTGCACTATTATAATCATCGTTCTCAATTATCACGACAATACCACCTTTTTGAGAAATGCAATGTTTCGATTCTCGATTGTGAAATTTGTGTTACTGGCCTGGAATGATGCTAAAATAATACTATATTACCTAATTGAATTAAATGTGAATAAATACAAGTCCATAACCTCTGCATAGTATCCAACAGTTAGAATTATGGCAACGAATTAGGAATTGTTATTTTGGAGTGCACTCGTGAAAAAAAATAAAACGCATTTAGAAAATTAAGTTAAAATAAATAGAAACCTTTCTTGGATCCCTGCAACTGATTGCGAAACCATTTATGAGGTTTCACGTCTATTTACGCTGGCGCGGTTGCTAACGCGAAAAGTTGTGTTTTTTCGTTTTGCCAAACGAAGTAATAAACGACCCGGTAGACTAGCATAGCTTCTTTCATGGGCAAAAACACACGGCAAATAAGTTAATACTAAAAGTTTAGGGGATTGCTACGAAAAGTTGAAATTGTTTTATAACTCATAAAATACTATTATTGTTTGTTTCTTGAAAGTCCATTATTTTCGTATGCCAGAATCAAGTTGTAGCCTTTCTGCTGACTGTTTTCTTTTAAAAGTTGTTAATATTTTAGCGTTTATGTGTAAACCGATCAGCTCAGTCATGGTGCGAACTATTTGTGAATTAGCGGCCATTATTTATAAAACGTTTTTTTTATAATGCCAAAGTCGTTCAGTAGGAAGTAGTTATGCATCCTCCGATAGCCTGCGCGACATAGCGGTAAGATCCTTGGCTCTGTTCCAAGAGGTCGGAGGTTCAAAAATAAAAGTCTATTATCCCTAAGCGCCCTTGAGATGTTTCACAAAAATGGGACAGTATAAATTTAAATTGATTAAATTCAAAATATACTTTCAGTATCGCCTTGCAGAATGAACAAGATAAATGTACAAAAATGTGTGAAAATTAAATTATCTAACTAAGAAGCTTTCGATTGCGTCATTCTGGAGGGGTAGGCTGAGAGGGTGGACCGCACAGCTCTGTCTCGCAACACACTCCTTACTCGTTAACATTCCTACATCGTGTCGCAAATATTTTTCTGTTATTCCGACTCTTGACATAACCCGAGTAAAGTAATTGATATACTTGATCCTGCCCTGTTTTCCTCGGTGGTTTCCGACTTCTCTACTATTCACTACCGTGTCATACATTCTTCTGACACTCCTTTCCGCGTCCACCCACTCTGCATACTCAAATCATCAAAGCGTCCATTTACCATTACGCTAACATCAGCCTAGTATTATTACCTCTCGCAAGTTAAATATTCTTATCACCCTTCTCGAATCCCGTAAACATGTATGTTTACGTTCTGTTCAAAAGAAAAGGTGAATTTTGAATTTTCGCGGGCTGTGTACATTTGATTATCGATTTTTCTGTTGTTGTTATGTTGGTACACATATGTTTATCATATGTTAGCATTATCAGCCATTTTGGATTAGTGGTTTGTTTTTGACAACTGGAAAGGTTAGTCATGTTTTTGTGTGTTCTTCGATTTTTTACTTTTTGAAAAAATGGATCAAAGAATAAAATCCATGATTTGTTTCTTCACAACTCCAGGACACTCATCGTCATTAACATCTTATCGGCCTTCTGAAAAGTGTTTATAAGTGGTACAATTCAAAATTCACCTTTTCTTTTGAACAGCGTAGTACATATTTGCTGACTATAAAAACTCATCCACTCGCTCTAAGGATTCAACATTTACAACAACATGTTTGTTTTCATCAAATCATACAGTGTTTTCATCTCTTCTTTTTCACATGCAATAACTTTGGACGGAACCGTATTTTTTCCATCAATTAATAATAAATATAATACAAAATAATAATCCCGATAAAGCCCTTCTTAGTAGTTTTTCCAACGGGTGATTTTGATACATTTAATTTTATTTTATTACGTACCTTTCAAGATATACATAATTTTAAAATATGCAACATTTTGAAATAAAGGTACGTTTTTATTTCATTGAAGAATTGCCATGAATTTATATTTAAAAAAAAACTGTTGATAAAAATACAGTCTTATTGCAATGAAATATTCTGTACTTTTGAATGTTTGTAAACGAAAATAATGACAGAATGATCTTAAAAATATATACTGTTGATCAATTGGAAACATATTTTTCGACGTAGTTTAAATTGACACCGCCTAAGGCAAGAGTCGAGTCGACAATTTCATTGGCGCATGCATTTTGAAAATGGAATCTTATGAATTATTTTAAGTGAGTTTTTAGTGAAATTTTAAATTTAAAATAGTATTTAAATTGGCACGTAACCTGAATAGTTTAAATTTAGAAATATTATTGAGTATTTTTTACAAGCGATCCATGGGTGACATAAAAGTGAAAAGTCGATTTCCTATGAGATATGAATTAGATTGAGGTGTAACCTTTTGGCCTTGACAAACTCTACCTCTCTAAGTTCTCCAAAATGATTTACCATAACACATGACAAATAAATAAAAATCACATCGTCCGTTGGCGTGCGAAACCGCCAAATTACGTGTTTGGGTAAAATGAGATTTAATTTGAAAAATGTTCACTATTCCATTATTATATAAGGGTTAGTATAACCGTTGAAACAAATTGTAGAGGGTGTAGAGAATATTGTTTGGTCTAATAGCTGAAATAAAGATTTTCGAGATTTAATACATTTTAACCGGTAACCCAGGCGTTTTTTTCCTTGTAAATTTACGTCATAATTAATGTAATGTAATGACGGGTATTAATAAGAATAATTAAAGTATGTTATTAGGTGCACAACTTTGCTTCCACCGTTTTTTTTCCGAAATTGTGTTGTAAAAAACTAGTTATACATTTATGATTGAAAGTACTGTCCATCGCTGGCCACTAATTTCTCTCATTTTTCGGGCAGCGTACTAATCCCGCGTTGAAAAACATGATCATCTTTTGAAGCGATCGACGAATCGATCTAATTTTTTACTTCTATAAGACCGGAAGTGTTGGTCAGCCAGGTCATGCGCCATTGATCGGAACAAGTGATAGTAGATAGAAAAAGCAACGGATGGGGTAGGACTTCTCATTTCAACTTTTCCAAGTATGTCCTGACCACTTTCGCAACATGAGGTCGAGCACTGTTAATGAAAACCTCCCGCAAATTACGATAATTTGACTCGTAAACTGACATTTTCAATCGAAAATAACTCTATGATACAAACACAAATCGACTAATGTTTCTAAAGGAATATGTTGACAGATGCCTTAGTTTATTGTGTGATGTCTATGATTTATTTATTTCGACCACTACTTATTGCTAAAACCATCTATAGAAAACGACAGAAACAAAGTTGTACACCTAATAATTTATTTTGCTCCTTGGCAGGTGCTTATATATTAATGTAACACTAAAAAACATGAATGACTATTATTTGATCAGTTTAAAAACATTTAAAAATCACATTACAACTCAGATTCAACACTACAAAACTCTTTAATTATTCAAACGACAGGTACAAAATGAAACGAAACAAATAAAATATGAAACAATATTTAAGAAGTTACTCAAACAAATTATTACTTAATCCTTTTTGTTCATAATGTGTATTTAATGTAATATTACGATTCCAAAATATAAAAATAACAAACTCCCTAATTCATAATCTTAGTAGATTATTAATTGGTTTTGTGTTTTTTGTAAAAATACTTTTTAGTTTATTTTATTTTAAATAATTAATATTATTATGATAATACAGTTCTACTAATCTTAGAAAGATCTTATAAACAGTGTACTTACCTACACACTTATAATGTAATTTGTTAATTTTGTTTTTGATTTTACTCGATTGTTAATATTATTAGGTATATAAAAAAATATAATCAACATTGTTTTGCGAAATTTAACCAAAATGAAAAACAAGAGAATCCCGTGGAAGTGGAATGTTAACAACCAAGCTGGCATTAGACAAAATGGTGGCATAATCAAATCTAGCAAGCTCACCAATTTAATTATATACTCGTACATTACTCTGCAAACAAAGCACCCAATTAGTGAGTCAATTACCCCGAAGTGACCATTAAAATGCGCCGCAGGCTTATTCGCCTAACGGCAGATTCAACCCCTGTGCTATTCTTGCATGACGTTTCTTGATTGACACAAACCCTGATTTTTTTTAAAGTATAATAATGTTAAGGTTAGAAAGGAGTATTTTATTGACGGTTTAAAAGGTTAAAACATTAAACAACGTAGAGTTGTGTACAAAATTAGGCATTTAAAATAAACCCTCAGCCTAATGGGTGCGTGCTGGTACATTGAACATGCATAATCAACACGTAAACATTGTTGTGTAGCTACTTTGTTCGTATATTTATACTGGCATAACACTCTGACAATTATTAAAACACAATATAATAATTTCCTTTGTCAGCACGTGCGATCATACGTACGAGTGTGAACTTTTCATGTTTAGAACTGATGAAAAAACATTTTTTAAATCCCTTCCTACCTAATAAAGTACCTACCCATAGTGTATTTTAGTAGACATTATTCTATATTTGAAATGGGTGGATTACATCAACTAAAAATAATTCTTGGCAGGTTGAGTTACATTTTGTCATTTTCAGTGGTAACAAATAGTATATATTGACTGTATTTAGGTCAAAGGTGTTATTCCACATTTTTCGCAAGCAAACTTAGAACTAATGGTTTGAACCACTGTCGTAATTGGACGTAACGTCCAACCAACAATCTTCCGAAATCGAGTTTTACATGTTTAATGATAAATACTAGAGATGGTCGATATTCCTGTCCCGGTTAAAAGGAACCGGTTCCAAGCCTGTCACTGGAACCGTCGATATTATTTCTCTGAGGAACCGTTTCGTTTTTTTTGGCAAATAAATATCGATATCATTCGGCTGAGGAACCGATTTTTTTTGTTAATTTGGTAGTGCTTTTTTGGGGAAGAATTTTTGTCGATTTGCTAGTACTTTTCGATTTCAAATCACTACCGACTGGTAATTTTTTTTCGGGAGGTACCTTTGTTGATTTTCTAATTTTTGATTTGAATATAAAAATCTCCTGCGAGGAAATTTTCTGGCACCAGGAACCAGTTCCAAAAAGAACTGGATAAATAATCGGTTCCTCGCCGGTCACCGGTAATTGAAACCGCAGGTATACCAGATTCATAATAATGCCCATTAAGAAAAAACACTAATGGTTTTTATCGTCATATTCTTCTCAGTTTCAACTTTTTAGGGTTGGATGCTTTCTGCATAACTACGTCCAATAACATTGTGGCAAATCGATGATTGAGGTCAATATGATTTTGTTTATCGTTACCACATTAAATAACCACCCCTTTTAACCATCGATTTTCGGCTCGATTAAGCATTCGATCAAATGATAATTAGATGTCAAGCATGACCGTTATAATAATACTTTGCTAATTTATATAGCGCCATTTTTTTGAAAATCACCTCAATAACGCTTTGTCACTAAGGCCTAAATTACCCTGCAAAAAAATGTAGAGTAACACCTTTCGCCTAAACACAGTCGATATAATATTCATAATATATTATATTATGATTGGCGAATTCTGAAAAACATTGTTGTTATTTTATTGAGTGATTTTTTTCTACAAAAATATAAATAGTAATCATTTATCAAAAGCTTTATTTTAAAACTTATATAGTAAAATATTTAGCACTTTGGAAGGTGCCGAAAATATACTAAATATTATTTTATATTGAGTAAACGTGAAATTTCACATACTATTAAAAATATATATTTTAAGCAAGCCGAGATTTGAACCCGTTACTTCTGGATTTGTAGTCGAGGAAATTAATCGCTCGACCACGGAGGTTGTCATCTGTATAAAGTAATTATTGTGTTTTTTAGGAAAATATCTTTTAGAGTTTAATATCTGTTCTTTTATCTATTTTCTACGTTGAAAATGAAAAAATAAATGTATTTTTCCCCAAAATAGTAATAATCTTTCTGGAAAAAAAAACTTTTTCTTGTGTAAATTAAGATATAATAGTAATGGCGAGTCAGAACTCCGACTCCTGTGGGAATCCTCACAAATCTCGGTTTCTAAATGACAAGAATTTTATTTTAAAAGTAACAAAAAGAATCCTAGAGAAAGAAGTCAACCTGGCCTGAGAGACCAACGCTTTCGAGGGTCTGGAATTAATGAAAAAATAATGAAAATGAACTATTTAGTATGCCATTATTAGGTTTTCAGAAATAAGTTAAGCACTTCATTATGCTTTTTTGTGAATGGAAAAAAGGTCAGATTTTATTTTCTCTTACATTTTCAACAGAACAACATGTCGTGGATAAAAAAATGTGTTCATGTCAGTAAGAAAATTACGACCACTTAAATAAAAAAAGAATAAATCACATTGAAAACCGCCACAAGCTCATTAAAACATAAATTGGAGAGTAACAAAACCTTTAGTTATTACCCACTTTCGCTCGAGTTTTTTCAGACGAAATAGCTTCGAGCCTCATTTGTTTGTTAATAAAATGGATATTTCAAAGGTCACGATGAAAATTATGTTTTTAAGTGGAAATAGTTGCGTTAGCACAAAATAAAATGTGCAAATTTCACTAAGCCAGGGCTCGCGGTTTATTGGGACAGACCAACGGGTTTTCAGATTTATAGCCATAATTCATTTGGTGTAGAAGTGGAAATCACGGGTTTGAACGAGACAGATATAAAAGTAATTACTTGTGATCAAATTTAATTATTTTCTTGATGATCATTTATTTAATAACAGTATTTCATTAAAGCCTGATAATGATAACTAATTAAAAATGATACCTTTGTTATTAATATCGTAACAAAGTAAAGGGTTTAATTAAAATAAGGAACAACGACTTAAAACTTCTAAGAATATTTTCGGAGAATTTTCTCAAAATTTCCGGAGCTAAAGTGGTAATAACCTAAGCTCGGATAACAGGACTTGATCCCGTAAAAGTTCTTTATTATTTTGGTTCACTATTCATGAACCTTCATACTGCATGTACAGTGTAGGTGCCTACGTACATCGTACATCCTACTGGTTGTGTTTCAGACTAATCTCGAAGCTGTGAACACTCTGCTCCATCCATTATAGTGGCTATTTAATATTCATGTTCCATGAATTACTATTCTAAGTCCTTGTTTGCTCATCTCTTGGGTTTTGTCATATATTCCGAAATACCGGAGAAGCGTGACCAAAAAATAGCAAATGTCAAAATAGTATTTTCATGGTGAAATCTAATTAAACGTAATCTACGTATTGTAGAAAGAAGTGTAAAGAGAATATATGACGGGCAAGTGGAAGGAACAAGTAGTCCCGGACACTTTTGAAGAAATAGCGACTTGAAATAAATCACATGTACATCAATCATCAAAGTGTAAACATCGATACGCACGTATGAATTAGAATGAAACAAGGAGTGTATAAACAAAAAAAAAAACAGAACTGTGTGGAAAATAGCGAGATGGTTAGCTAGTTACGAGTAAGTAGTCACTAACATGTTTGGGTATAATTGATTGAGTTTCTATTTGACATGATATTAAAATCAAAATAAATCTTACTAAAATATTCAAGTCTGTACACATTAATCAAAACTGAGTTTTTTTTATTAAATTAAAAAATATATATTCTCTCATTAAAATAAATGACAAACTGGACATTGTTCATATTTTGAACAGATGTATAATTTAACGTGCTAGAATGCCAAAATTAACAACGCTTACTTTTTATTCATTTTGTTGATAAAGTGATTGATTAGTCCGACAAATGGTGGTAATGAATTTGAACAAATGATGCCTTAAGCTGTGTGGTTAAAATTTGAGCAATAGCTTGGTATAGTAGGGAAAATAAACGTCTGCGTCATTATACTTGAAGTATAATGACGCAGGCCCACCAAAGTTACGAAAATATTAGTTTCTGGAAAACCTTTGATAAAGAAGAAATATCAAATTTCCACGAAATATTGCTTGAATCATTTCCAACACATATCTTTCATACAATGATAATTGAAACAGGTGGGTATGATAATGTAACTAATAGGTATGTTTACTAATTATTTCTTCGAAGTATTATTGAGTAGATTGTTATTGTAATATCAAAAGAATACTGCGAATTTAATTAATTTAATGGAAATACTTAATCTGCGTAACACAAATTAATTTATTTATAATTGGGTATCGAATTTAACTACAATGTTACAAATGTAACTTGATGGCCTTTTGAAAAGAAATATCATTATAAATTAAAAGTATGAACCAATAATTATTCTCGTAATCTCCAGGGATGTTTTTATGTTATTTCCAATCTACCAGAACGTTACTTTAAGTATGTACATAATCTTAAATAATGAAATTGACAATCAATACTGATTAAAAATATAATTTGGATACACTAAGAAACAGAGTTTTTTCTTGCTTAGGCACACTTATTGTTATTGGAAAAAAGGGACGGTAAATTTATACGATTATCTAATTAGAGTAATTGATTTTTAAAAAAATTATTCGAAAAGTTTTACAGTGAGTTATTTTAATATCTAACATAAAAAAAAACATGAAGAATCATTGAAAATTTTCTTTTCGGAAGTCGAAAAGCAAGCTTATAATATGCTGTATGCAATCAATGCATCTGTGTGAGTACTATGTTCGACTCAACATTCACTGCTCTATACCTATACTCGTAAATTGAGTTGCTTATGCCCTTAGTTAGCGAGTGTTCTTTTTGTAATATCTCTTGCTCTATGATACATTTGAATCACTTACATAAAACATAAATAATTTATCCACACCACACAAATTAATGCAACCCACAGATTAAGCCCAAAATCATATCATCTTCGTTCAAAATACTATCCTGTTCAATATAATACATTTAATTGAACAACAACCGACCAACCCAAGAAAAATAATGGATTGACGTATTCACCTATAATACAAAAACATTGATTAACGCACTACTTTATACAATGATTTACTGCTATTATATAAAAATAAGGGGAATGTGAACCAAAATTGATGAATTTAATATAAATATTCTTAACAACGACTATCAAATAATAAGTCTAACGGAGACATGGCTGAAGGAATCGATCTATGACCAGGAACTATTTGATGACCGCTACGAAGTATACCGGAAGGATAAACTGCATAAAACAAAAAAAGACGGAGGAGGAGTCATGATTGCTGTTTCAAGAAAACTAGAGGCTAAGACGATGGTGCATTGGGAAAGTCAAGCAGAGGACTTATGGATCCAACTCAATATAAATCTCAATAACAGGAATGTTAAACTAAATATAGGTGCCAATAATCCATTTATTTATGTTCCACCTTGTTTAGTATTATTATTTTGATTTTGTTTGTTACTCATTTACTTTAACATTTTGCATAAACATTTAATTAATTTACTTGCTGTTGTTAAATACTCTAATAAATTAAAACACTCATGTATATATGTTTTGGGCATCATGCCTGTTATATGTACTAAAATAAAAAAATAAATAAATAAATAAACATATTTCTGGTTGGAACAAGTTTGGTTTGTCAAATTAATGTGGTGCCATATGGTTTTGCATCTGTTATATGTAAAATTTAAATTATTGGAAGAATAATCAAACGTAAATTATATTTAAATACGGATTTAAATAATGAAAGGGTAAAAAGTTATATATTGATGGGAAATTAACAGTTTTAGTGATTATTTCAGAAATAAGTTACGTATCTCGTAAGTTACTCGTAGTTAGATAAGAGGTGTTTTCAAATAATTAAATAAACGGGAGTTAAAACACCATCACAGGTGTAGATTTTCTCGTTTTTTTTTAAATGCCTACAATTTTTAAAATACATAACTTAGATTTAAAAAAAAAATCTGAAAACTATTATGACTCGGCCTATCACCCGCTTCCGGCTTGACGTCGAGTTCTGGGACACCCTGTATAACATAAAATGAATAGAAACGTACTGTTCACACTGCTTTTCATAAAGCCACCTAATATAAATATATTATATCATGTAGATCCGTGGATTTTCTGATATCCGAGGATCTTGTCTTGAATATTACAATAAATTATAGGTAATCCAGGAGAAAGAGAAAATACAAAGCCGCTCGTACACGTTTACAACAAAAAGATTCACAAGTTCTTACCAGATATTTAAAATAAAGGCATTTGAACAGTATTTGCTAAATGTAACTTTTTTTGATCAAATAATTTTTTTATGTCCAGGGAAATGTGAATTAATCATAAACTTTCAATAAGTGGTTTTCTTTTGATTGGGAAGCGATATGTAAACTATTTATTTCGAATTTACCTCGTGTTTCTCCTAAGTAGGCAGGGCATATCGGTAAATGCGATAAGATATGATTACTCAATATTGTAAACATCATTCTCATCGTACTGCTCTTAATAATAATAATAAATGGATAACTTTTATAGCGCCGTTTTTGTGGGAAAATCACCTAAAGGGCGCTTTACAAATTAATTTATCTAACCTATAATTTATCACTTAAGCTTATAACTAATAACTTACAGTTATGATTTATTGCTAATGGCTTACACCTAATATTTTCAACCAGTGACTAAAGCTTGTAACTAACAGTGAAATAGATGCTAACATTAAAAACATTAATATTTACAGACATTTAAAAATGTCAGACGAACTAAATTGGCTAACAGTGAAATAGATGCTAACATAAAAAACATTAATATTTACACATTCAATAAAAGTAAAAATAAAACCTATAACCAACTTATTACGAAATTATTTACAACGTGGATATTCACAGACATAGTACAAGGAAATGCAAAGAAATCAGACTACCAGAAAGAATAAATCCAACAAACAAAAACAGTTTACTCTATAAAGAGATGCATTTTTACAATGCGCTGCCGGAAACCATGAAAATTATACTAAGTAACAAATTAAAAATAGCCTGCAAGAACCATATAAAATACATGAGTATGTTATATCAAGTAGTATATAACATTAGTTGTGACATCGTCTCTAGAAATGGCGTGAAACTCTGAGGTGTTTATCTAAATGCAGATCTTTCACTCAGATCCCAGATAACCAAAAAAGTAAGCGCAGGTCTCTTTAACCTGCGTCAAATTAAATCCAGATTTTGGTAAGCTCATACGTTACGTCACAACTCGATCACACTGACAGACTTCAGTCAGTCTTGAACGCCGCAGCAAGACCGACAACCGGCGTTTCCAAGTTCTCCCATTTATCGCAACATCTTAAGAACCTTCACTGGCCTAAATGTCCTAAACGGATCCAATTCAAATCATGCTGGATGATTTTTAAAGCAAAACATGGCATGGCACCGCCTTACTTGTCGGAACTGTGAATTCCAAGCGATACTCATACGAGACAAGCAACTCCTCGATCAGCATCTTCAACGCCATAGATAGACTCACAGTACCCAAACGCAATCCAAAAATCAATTTCGGAGACCGAGCATTTACCGTAGCAAGCCTTGGAATAACCTCCCTCTACATTTGCGAAGGATCGACAACTGAGTTCAGAGCAAAACCAAAGACTCAACCTTTTGTCAACTTAGATCCAAATCAAAGAGTTCGATCAATGAGCCCGATAAACGAGTCCGATCAACGAGTCCGATAAACAGATCTACATATATTGCCGTTTTCATTTGAACACCTACAACACAGCAAGGCAAAGAAAAAGGCTTTCGCATGGGAAATATTCACAACAATAATAATTATAAGTTGAAGTAACTGACCTGGAGTTCATCCAGAAGTAAATGATGGGGTTGTACATCGAGTTGCTCATGGCCAGCCAGTATATGGCCAGGTAGATCTCCTGAATGTACTTGAAGTTGGTGATCTCTGGGTAGTAGGAGGTCACGATGAAGTACATGTGGAACGGCAGCCAGCAGACCCCGAATATCACCACCACCACTATCATCATCTTCACAACCTGAAACAATAAAATCATAATGATTTATGCTGTTCTGTTTCGTTTCGTTTCTTTCTTTCCTTCCCAATACAAAGTTTTAAAACTTTTTTCCACTCTTAAGATAGCACAACGAGGTAACAGTGACATGCGAGTGATATTAACGGAAATCTCTGTGGGAATTTTATAAAAATAAATTTATATACTTAAAATAATTATTGTTTGAATTTAAACCTAAAATATAGATTAAAAACTGTTTCATGTATTAAGTATTTGACCTCTGTAAATAAGGCATCTTTGGTATTTCTCGTAGCAGCTAATGAAACGTTTCAATGCTTACGTGTGATATTAAATAATTGTAATTATTCAATAACTATCATATTTGAAATTAGTAATAAAAATAGAAAATGAGATATTCTTCAAATTATTTAATAATAAAGTGAATATACTATTAACAGAAAGATATAATAGTAAGGGAGTGTATAACCTTGTACAATAATACGCGATTAAAACTAAGTATCCACCTAATGTAATGAGTCTCGCCTTTGTTACTGGCGATTTATTCCAAGTAATTACTGCCATTACCACTGAAAATAAAATGCATTTAGTTAAGGTATTCGCTACGCAATCAGAGGATTTACCTTCCCTACAGAAATACTTATAAGTATAATATTAGGTCCTCATATTCTTTTATAATTATTTTATAATTATTATTTAGGTTTAATAACAGCAGATAAAAAACGAGCAAGCTGTTTGATTGTTTCCCCTATCCTAATGGAAGAATTGTAGACTTTTGATTAGAACAAAGACTTTAAGTGTTTAATCTGGAGAGCGTTATTGATCCCCGGTACAGCCAGTAAACATGTCAATTTGTTTTTATTTAATCATGTCAAATGTGTCAATATTTCTAAACGGTTGAAATTTTTCGCAGAAAGCGAGTTGATTTTATAACTTGTTTTGTTCAACAGCTAAGCTGTAGCATGATTGAAAAACACATCCTTGCAATACTCCGTATTTAACTCCTTCCTTTTCTTAAAAATACCTTTCAGTAACCATCCCCAAACACGACACTAGCCCTGAGGTTTCGCTTAAGGGCTTCTGTTATTGTTAAAAAAATAATAATTAAACATCAACATTTACCAAATGAAAAGTGATTTGAGTCAGTTTCTCGCAAAAAATTCTAGCACATTAAGAAGAAAAAAGGTTTTCGCCTCATTCCTTCGTGATATCATTTATGAAGTATTTACGAATGATTTTAAAGAATCAAGAATATTTTTATAGCCCGCAATCAGCACCCGATTGTGGAAAAATATCCTGTTCTTCCTCCCTTAGTGGAAATAAAAACACAAATGACACATTTTGAATTCAAAATTATCGTCAAAGCGTTACTCTCAATTTCGGTCCATTGAAATCTCATGGACACATTTGCATATTCGATTATTTAGGAGAATAATGCTTACTCATACTAATGTCAAAATTTCCACAGATGCATAACTTTGCATGTAAAATGTAAAATATTCATTCTGAAATGCCCCACGGTTCTAGCCGAATAATGTCATCATAATTGATAATTATTGTACCACCTGAAATATTTCTGATAATTGAAATATTTTCGATTAAAACGGTTGCAATGAGATTAGTTGATTATTATGTAAATTAATGATACTTGGATAATAGTAAAATGAATTGCTTTTAGCTTGACCTAATCGGCGGTAAAGCTGAACTCGGATTAAAATGTAACGTTTTCATTTACATATTATCATTTATAGTTTTACGAAGATCCTACTTCAAGTAGCTTGTCGGTATGAACATAGGAAAAAGGCAAAGCTATGGATGTGGCCTTTCGCAAACATCGTTGTAGCGCTGCAGTGGCACGGTAGCCCAAATAGCTTTTTGTATTTATTCGTGTAATTATTATCATGTATTCGCAATTAGTTGTAACTTACAACATAGCAAATACGATGCTGATAAAATCAACTATTATCGACAGACAATAAGGCTCAAAATATCAAAAAAATCAATAGTTCTAGGAAAAAAAATATTAAAGTGGTATGACTTTAGATTATTAGTCGGAATTTTGGTATTAAGTAACAATATATTTAAAATCACGTGAGAACTTGATGGAATGGTATTTACGTTATAGATCTTTTTTTTTCAGTAGTATATCGTATTTTACAAACGTGTTCTAGCATTAGGTTATCATTTGATGTCAATTTATTGGTTTAACAGGTATGAGACATTAGTTGTAAGTCCCAAATTGTCAATTATAATAATTAGTAATCAATTATGTTTAATTTCGGAATTTTCGACATTTCCCAAGTTTCCTCCTAATTGAAATATATTAAATTAATAGTAGTAAAGCGATCTTTAGGTAGTTTTTTCATCGCGTGTAACAATGGTAAATATAAATTATCCATACTTTATAATGTCACTGAATAACTGTTCTATCGCTACTAATCTTAACTATAACCCTAAAAAAATCAGCGTATAAAAGTAGCGCTATTCTTTTTAATTTATTTTTATAGTGAATACCGCACAAGAGTCCTAACTTTTCCCAACCGTCTATAGCTAGTGAAACTGTAGCGTTCCCCGTTGGGGTAGATTCCAGAGCGATACTTGGAGTATCTACCACTCTGAAAACGTGCCGCAAATAAATTTTACATTATTTTATATGAATTAAATATGTTATGACACATATTAATTAAATAAAAGTTATTAGAGCACGCCGGGTTTGAACCCGCGACCTTTGGATTTGTAGTCGAGCGTCTTACCACTAGACCATGGAGGCCGTCAAAATTCTGGTGGAATGATTGAAAAAAGACAAAAAGTTACTTTGCTTGTTCTATAATTTACAGGAAAAAAGGTTTTGAAAATATGGTGTTAAATGATGGCGATCAACGTAGATTAATCAACTATCTAAAGCGTTGAATAATTAAACGAGTAAAGATATAATTCAATTAATATGAATGTAATCAAATTTATACTAATTAAACAAGATGATCCAAACCGTAAAATTAATTCAATAATTTCAACTAAATATCTAATCCGAAAGATTATTACAATACCAATATTTTCCACAGAAGCCTTTTCCAAACCGATTTATCTATTCCCGTGGTTTTGGTCAATTAACGACCAAAACCATATTGAATTATACGTCTGGATTAATGGTCGTATTAATTCATTTAACTACGTCGATTAATTTCGCTCAGACTGTTTTGGGATCTCTAAGCATATATTCCATTTCAGTGAAATGCGCGTGGGAATCCAAGATCATCCTACTTTTGCTCTTACTAGGGGTGAAAAGGGTACACGATCTGACCATAGACACATTAAATAAAAACGACTGGCTGGTGGAAAAGATGTAGTATATTTAATATTATCTAAACATTCCAATTTTTGAAGAAGAGAACCAAAGAACCCTGGCTATCGTAGACAGTCACGATATGTGAAAAGCAAAAACAATAGTTGTTAAATTGAAAAACCGACCAATAAAGTGATGTTGCAACTTTTTAGTGTGATTTCTTAAACGAGTACCAACTGAATAAAGAATGGAACTATGAGTGGTAGAAATGATTTCCCTTCTATAGCGAAAGTTATAAGATTGAAATAGGTTAGGGAGGGAATGAAGAAAGGGAATTTAAATTTGATTTAAATAAAAAATTAAAGGGAAAAATTAAATAAATATATATATGTCCTCCACAACACAGGTGAACTAGCGTGGAAGACAAACTAATTAACTTACCAACTCGCCGTTTTACCGAAGGGGTAGGCAGAGAGGAGGGACCACAAATGACAAGGAAAATGTATATAATTTTGTAAAAACATTATATTAAGTAAAACAAATAAAAGTAAAAGTAAAATAACTGTGTATAGGACCAGAGATTTATTTTTTATGAATCGATTTCGCTTAGCCTAAGAATCACCAGGGTACAAAATAAAACTAAACAAAGAAAACAATGTGTGTGGTTATATATACTCGTACAAACTGAGGAAGAACACAATATAAAATATAATAAGAAAGAGATCACAAAATACAGATGTTTAAATATAAAATAATTATCAATTTATCTATTAGTTGAAAGCTATGTCAATAGTAGACTTTCTAAAACAGGTACCGCAAATTCTTTCAAAAATCTTAGAAGTTATTTTTAACCTCAGAGGTTAAGTTAGGATTATCGGTATTCTGTCTCCTGCCATTGTTTAAAATAATTGAAGGTTCCCTAATGCTCTTAAAGGAGCGGTTATCTTAACGAGTGAGATTTTCTGTCTAAATACTTCAATGCAAGTCTGCCAACGTAGTATAGCGAGTATCAATCTATTTTGTCGCCATCTTGGTGTTAGGTATTCACTCTGGAAACCCTTGTTTTCAACAACAATGGTATCATATCTTTACATCTGCCTATGCCTTACTCATTGAAAAGGTGTTCTTATGCTGCCATATTGGCGGGTGGTATTGACTTACATACTCGTAGATATATCCAGAGGACCTGGCAAAATCGTTTTAAAATTGTCAACATTGACAGGATGGAGGTTTTCAATTTATTGTCAATTTATCGGTAAAAGCCGCTTCGTTTACCGAGACCATCCGTATCTCTAAATATGGTTGTATGTATAACATATTTTTCACAAATAAATTGATCAAATTATCGACGTATTAAGCAGCGCTGGGCGAGCTAGCGATATCGATAAACCAACATCTAGAACTTTTATTTTTATTTTTATGTGACCTCATCAAAGCGCCCCTCTTGGCACAGTGTGCATGCAAGGAAACTATATTACCAACCGGTTGGGTAACGTTGTGAGGCGCATTAAGTAAGGAGGTTTAGGAAGAGATATATTAATGTGAGCCTTTACTTGAAGAGGCCCGGATTAAATGAAAGAGAAAAGACAGATGCCGGCAGCTAGTGTTATGTAACGATATTTTCGTAAACATTAACTTTAACCGTCTGTTAATATTTTAAGGTACTCAACCTAATATTAAAATCATCCATTTTTATTATTTACGGGCAATCCCAAAAGGGGAGGAGAATCTGAAAAGGGTCTACCCGGCGTCTCGCGCGCGGTTACCGGCTCTCTCGGTTTTAAAACAGCTTACCAAACGGACGCGCTTCTCCCTGAGCTACAGGTCCCCCCGTGCAAACATCAATTCACATCTGGGAATTGAGCCCACATCTGCAAATCCAGCCAACGCTTTAAGCCGCATCTGCAAATCGAGCTTACCACGCTCGCCCAGGGTATCGTTAACTACAATTTGATTAAAATAATGCCCCTAACTTCATTTAAGCCCACGGTGTCCACAAAGAATTAAAACTTTTCTTAGTAGCGTAAATTCCTTTGCTAAAATATAACCCTTTTTACCGAAGGCACCTTTTTAAGCAAAAGAGAAAAAGTTTTCATTTCTGTATTTTTTTCCTTGTATATTATTTGTAATCCTCCTCTACCAAAAAGAAGGTCAAGTTTCTCACCCTTATCTAACGAACTTCCAACACGTGACGCTCTCCGAGAAAGCTAGCATGGCGTAAGTATTTATTAAAGATATTTCAAAGTCCTATTCAGGGCCGAGTATCGCTGCCCCGTATCACTCGTTATACATACGAGCAGATTTACACAAAAACGAGTCGGAGTAACGACCCGTTCTCATAAAAACGTCAACTGACTCCTATACGATACCTACATTGCGTCTGTGTATTAAAGACGGTAAACTTACTTCTTTGCACAGAATCGAGTAGGTTTATTAAGTATTTTATGTTTATTAGAAATGCATTCTAGAACTTTAAGTTAAACGTTCAACAATGCCTTCACTGGTTTTAAAACTGCACCTTTTACTGAAATTTCAGTGTGTTTTTCATAGAATTTTAAAAGGTTACAGCTTAAAAAATTTACTCACTAGAAACCGTAGACATTTTCCTAACTACCCAAGTAGAATTAATAGATAAGTCATGTGCAGTATTGTTTGTGTCAGAATGCTACAAAGCGACGTTCTGCGCCATTGTCGGGTGCTGAACCTCAACTGAAAATTTCAAAGCTCCATAACTAGGGTTAATAAAAAATTGGGAGCTGAAAATTATTGACTTGAACTAGAAATTCATTATAAAAATCTTTGAAAAAAAATTATAGCGCCAGATATCACCGCATGAAACATGAAAAGAAACGGTTGCCTTTTCGTCAACCATCCTTTACGCAATCTTAATTTTTTTACGGTAGATGTTTTGTTGTTTTTATGATTAAACATTTTTTCATACGAATGATACACCAAATAGCAGTTGAACAATTTTTTCCCAGTACGCATGGTTTAAAAGCGGTACTTACTTGCGATTCGCGACATTAATTATCCAATTAATATTACGCTTAACGTACGCTTGGTTGTCTCAAGATGCTCGAAAACGTATGGCTACAACACGCTATAAGCTACGTCTTCATGTTTCGGAATTGTCAACCTCATCGTTTATTTCGTTGATCCCCTTTAAGTATATAATTCCAACCCACAACTGTGATGTCTGTCGAGAAACGTAGGTAAGCTTCGACGCATTGAGGTATATAAATGGAATAAACATTAAACACCAAACAGCGTTCGAAATATGAGCAACAAACATGAGGCCAATTGGCATCATAGGGAAGACACGGGCTTCAGTTGGTTACAAGCGCTTGCCGTGTAATGTGTATGAATCTCCAGAGGTAATTGAAAGATACGAGTATCTATAATCACCCAAGATACTGCACAAGTCTGTATAATTGACTCACCTTCTTTGTTGCAACTTATCCAGTTCAACATTCCTTGCCTTAGACTAAAAAACAATAAATTGCTGTTCCTCAATCATCACTCCACTAATTATGGTTACCATTCTCACACTGTTCAGAACGTCGAGACTTGTTAACTCAATAGTCTTGAATTAATTTTTGGTACCAGTCTACATGATTTTCGTCATTCTTCACGACTCCATTAAAACTTTCACTTTATCTTGGCTTTGATTTAAATATTCTTTCTTATGTATATTTTGTCCTATGTTTGTCATTGCTTCATTTAATATTATGTATGCGCTGTTGCTTTTTTCCTATTTCGTGTTTTGTATTTTTTTTTGTAATTGGACAATAGTCCGTTAGTTTATAAATAAATAAGTCGTTCTGAAAAAGATGGAAAAAATAATGGTGTAACTGATAATCAATAAGCAGAATTTTTCAAAATCAATATTTTTGAAAATTGTCTCTCTTAATATTCAGACCAACGCGGGCGGATGTCATTTGGGTGTCACTCGGGTGGTTTGTAGGGATTGGCCGAAAGCATCGGATGTCTGATTCGTTCGCGGTCGGGAGGAGTCGGTCGACATGAGCAGTCGCCCCACCCCTACCACTTCCCCCGCGCAAGAACAATATTTTACACGGACTTTGCAAGGAACGTGGACTCTATTTAAATACCTCAATGTTTCAACGAGGGTATAATAAATCTTCTCGTTACCAAGCTTAAAAACTTCAATCCGATTTCAGAAAGACACGCTAGCGTTACCGCAACAACACATTTAATAATAATAAATTCTTAAACAATTTATTGTTATCCATAAATTTTTACACTTTACAAAATGAGTTAAATACGAAATTAAGTACAGTTTCAATTTGTACTTCAAGTTTCAATGTTTTTATTGGTGAAAATACATTATTGCTTCTTAAACTACAAAGTGTATTTTTGACGTCTCAAAAAACGATCTGTAACTCTCAAAAATCAGTTTCCTCCTGAACAATCATATTTTTGACACACGAGAGGTATTTTTGTTTGTGGTTATTTTTTATTTATGGTGAATACCGCATAAGAGTCTCAACTGTTCCCAATCGTTTTGAGCCAGTGAGACTACGGCATCCCCAACTGGGGTTTGTTGTGAGGTTGAAGGTAGCGGGGAGGGGAAGCAGATGGGGAAGAGGAAGGTTAGGATGTACCTGACTATTGCGATATGGTTGCCAAACATGACTAAAGCCATTTAAGCAAAGTTTTGATTCTGAATGGTGGTCGTCGCATTTAACCTTAAATAGTGATAAAAATCATTATTCTGTCAAATGTTGGACCCCTTTTGAATTATGTGTGTGTCGATTTTTTTTCTTTATAATACATAACACGTGTAAAACATATAAATATAATGTATATTGGGCAAAGAGCTATGTTAATGTTGATCTTCAAAAAGGTCATGTCGAGGTTCGGAGCCGATCGTGGAAATTACAGTTCGTATCTCTCAGTCACAGTGCATATTAAAAAAAATCAGGGAGCTGTAATTTATCTAAAGTAGTATTTACATCCGTCCCAGGGCTGGCGTGAAAACCGTTTATAAGCGTTCTGCAAAATGTTTGCGGTATCTTACAGAAATCTGTCTCAAACCGTGAGTCTTGTTTTACTTATTGTGTTTCGGAATTTCTAGGTTAAAAAAAGTATTTTATGTTCATAGAACAGAGGGAAAGAACACGGAAAATGCCAAAAAGTTAAATGGCCTTACCTCAAAACCACAGGAAAGTAACTTTTGGTAGATTACCGACTTTAATAACGTATTTTATTATTAAAACGGAATTTTATTAAAAAAAACAACGTTAGCCGGCTTAATTTTCTGTTAATTTCCTTTTTACAATCAATTTATCAAAGCTTTATGCTTTATTTTGATATTAATTATTGAAACAATATCAATAATTTTTAACGAAAATATGAAACAGAAGGAAACACAGAAAATAAAAATAATAAAATCTTAACCGAGACTTGAACTCCGAACTCCTAATTTATACGGGAGTAGCTTCGCTGCCAATTGAGCCACCGAAACCTTTTTAGAACTCGTGATTTTTTTCAAACTCATATTTTTGATAATAATAAATATTATTTTTTCCCAATTTCTTAATATTCTCTAATTATTTTTCTTTTCTACATCTTTTTCTGTTTTGTGTTATATTTTAGTTGAAAATTATTGATATTATTTCAATATTTTTCAATGCTTTGTTTGTCAATAAAATACATTCATGGAATAAGTTTTTTTTCAAACCTCTTTTGGAATAATTTACAAAAAATATATATTTTGTACTATATTATTATTTTAATAAATAAATACAACTTTAGATTACTTTTATTCGCTCGGATTAAAAATATGTACAAGGGAACTTTGCCTATTTTCCTTGGATCTAGGGAAATTTCTCTAGACAGAGCAAATTTACTCACAAAGGATTATAGTATGTATAGAGTACTATAAGAAAACGAGGGTAAGTTGTGAATTATTACGTGATGAATTATTATATTAATGAATGAAGTTCAAAATTAAATGTTACCCACAATATTAATCTATGTGAACATTCAGTCTAATGAAATATTTAAGATCTTTCGCGAAAATTAATGATATGTACGGCTTATGATAATTTAATTTGATTACCTCCGAGTGGTGAGTTTCATACTATGATAATATGTATTTATATAAAAAACTAAATGTCGATTAAAAATAACAGTATATAAGTTTTGTACATGGTTACTCATACATTTATTAAATAAATAAATATATTTGGAAAAATGATTTTTAAACCAAGAGATCAGAAAGTATCTCACATCATACTAGAACGTAACGCAATTGTAGAGATATTGACAACTATGTGACGCCATATGGTTCTTATCTTTATAGTTCTAAGTGATACTTAATAAATTGGGCCAATTGTCAAATCAAAAATCTAACTTTAAAAAAATACTAGCATTTAAGTGAAAATTATAAAAAAAACACCTGAAAAAGTTGATTGGGTTTCCTCATTATATGCAATAAGACCCTTTTAATATTTTTTAGATTACCCAGAGCACAGAAGATCGGGAGGATCAATATCACAATCGGCAAAGAAGCAAAGTGCTGAGTAAGACACAGCTTTGAAAACATCCCCGTTCCTACAGAGTTTAGCTCTCCTCTCTTCCCATACAAGTTAATAGCATTTTCATTACCCACCTTAAATGGGTTTACATTTATGGTTAGTCAGTCGTATGTCGCATGTCCATTTTACTTTGTAGGCAGAAAACGGAAATCAACATTACAAAGGACTGTGATTCGCATTTCCGCTACTGATTTAGCTATTTAGAGTCAAAGGACTGTCCGAGTGGAGTCCTGAGCTTTTATCGATTTGTAAGTTTCAAGGAACTGAACATGAAAAGATATACCGCGGAAAACAGTAATTAGTATATTGCCACGTGGTTTCAGACAGTTCGTAAAAATGATGTAAATGGTAGTTAATGATTTTTAGCTTGCATGAATTATATATGATTATATAATTACATTAGACTATTACTCCCCGTTTTCTCAACTCTGTTTAGGCAAACTCTCTTTACATCATTCACTTTATAAATTATATATTTTTCTGTAATTTGATATAACCCAAATTAAGTATTTGATTCACTCGAACATGTAGTACTGTTGGGAGGACATATAGTAAGGTAGCCGACCATCCAAGATATTTTTTAATAATAATTCTGCATGATAAAGGAGTATTGGGAGACCGTAACATAGTAACCGAATGCTTTTGAGGCAAATACTTCATCATTGGACATGGGACAGGAATGGAGGCGTTTTCTAGAGGCGGCCCGGACTCTCCAACATCAATGATAATGATGATAAGCAGAATAAGATTCTCTCGTTCCTTTAAGATATGATACTGTCGAAAAAGCCACCAAAAACAGACATCATTATTATTTGCTTAAGATGTCATAGTGGCCTAGAAATAAATCAGTAAGGGCGTTCCCCCAAAAGTGGGCAAAGTCTTTGAAAGTAGACAAAACACCTTGCGTTTGTTCATTTTCTATCGTAAATGTTCTATGAAATTGCGCAAAAAGACAACAACACTTAAAAGCTAGGTGAAACCAAATTGTTAAAAATCATAAGAAATCGTTAAAATAAATATTCACCGTGACGTTGGGCACGAAGTACACGTCTGTACCAGACGGGTTTCGTACGGAAAATGACGCAAAAATAGTGTGATGTAAAACACCAGACAGCAAAGCGAATGTTTGGTGGACAGCATAAGAGGTATAGGGTTAAGTTTGGTGTAGCAGGTTTAGAAAAGCAAGCTACCCGAGGAGTTTGATTAGTTCTTATAAACGTATTACTGAATCTCAAATATTTTCAACGAAGTCGAGTTATGCGAGTAATTGATTCATTACATAAAAAAGTAAATCTGGTAATTACTGCTAGTGTTGTTCCTGAAAAACTGTTTGAAAATTTTGGAAATCCTTTTTTTTTGGAAAAATGTGAATGGTAAGGGTCAGTTTTTATTAATCTAAAATATAAATTACTCACATCTCGAGTGAATCCGCTCAAAACTTTAGTCATTATGAACAAATGTGATTCTCGGGCAAATCCTCCGTTTTTGGAGCGTTATGTCCTCCATAATAATCTCCAGATAATAAACTACTTTATTTCACCACAACTTTTTCAGTTCTCCTTAAATAAAAGGAAAGCAGACAATACACTTCCTCCATCTTTTGAACGCCCTATTCACAATTGAGCAAACTGAATAAAAAACTCCGAGCGAGAAAGTGTATTTGTGTGAGGAGGATAAGTTCAAATCTATTCTGAATAGAGTAAGTATTTCCCTCGAGGCTGTTTTCCGTCGGATCCTTAAACAATGTGAAATGATGCAGCTTGGTGTTTTAAAAATTGTCGTTTTCAATGTTTTATTATCACTTTTAAAGTAAATTGCAATCGCTTGATGTTTTATTTATACGAGAAGAGGATCCTAAAGATCAAATATTTGAGAAATTTCCAGAAAGGAGGTTTCTTTGATCATTGTATTCAGATTTGATGAATCGACGCCCAATAGATTTGTTAAAAGATATTGCCTTTATTGATTTTTTTCTCTACGTTATCCTTTATGAGGCAGAGTGGATACTCTTTATAATTTTTAGTGATGCCGACTATCCAAAATAAGTACAGCGCAAAATTTTTAACATAAATCACACTGGTCCAGACAAATTCTAAATAACATTAGATAGGTATTTAATTAACATACCGACAAAAGTGAAAAAAAAATCTATAAAAATGAGAATTAATTTTAAAGCATTAATGTTTTAATGCTTTAAAGATAATTTTAATATTTGTTCTCGACTTGGTAAGAAGATCTTCCGTATATAAAAAAATAAATATTTTTCTAAGACACCGTCTAGATATTAAATATGTGTTCGGGTAGAACTTTAAATATCATCAAAAGATGGCAGCCTAAAATCGGAAGAAATTGAAATATTAAATAATTTTCAATATTAGTATGAGATCGTTTAAGAATGCCACTTTATAATAAGTTACTGATGGCTCAATTAGCACAGTATTACTCCCGGATAGAGTAGAGATTCTGAGTTCGTGTCTCGGCCATGACGGATTTTTCTGTTTCATATGTTTCTGGATTTTTCTGTTTTTTATGTGTGTTTTAGATTATTGATATTTTGAAAAAAATTACATCCCATGAGATCAGAACATTACTTTGAGCGTCGCATCTTCAAAAAACTGTTAAAGTACGGTTTACAACTATCAAGAGTTGAATTGGTCGATATTCTATAGTAAACACAGGGTTACCGTTCTTACCTCTCACCACCCATAGACATGTCGCACGGTGATTTTATTGAGGCTTATGGAAATTTTGGTAGCGACGTAAATGTGAGGTGGCTAAAAGCATTTCCATAAAGGTGCCAGTGGATTTATTCAACTGTCAAAAGATTGAATTTACTACATTTATTTTTTCAATTTTTTTACTCTACCCATGCATTTGTTATTTGTCGAGAGTGAAATAAATAAACAGAGAAACATCACGCCACATAAATAAAATATATTGGTATCTAAAAGAATATCACTATTTTGAAATGAACCTCTCTGTCTATTAATTTTATCTATTAAAAAAAATGATCTGACAAAAATATAATATATTTTCGAAGAAAGCAATCACTTTGTGGTTTGACATATTTAAAGAAATGAATAAAATAACTTTGTATAAGATATAATTTTAACGATTTGTCTCTTTCAAATCATATTATCTGTTTGTTTCTCTCTGTTTCATTATAAATAATAATAATTTTTTATAGCGCCGTTTTCGTGGAAAACTCACCTCAGGGGCGCTTATAATTTAAATGTTATTTAATTTTTTAAATTTAATTTTCCCTCTGTATGTACTCGTATACATGGCTTGTTCAAAAGAAAAGGTGAATTTAGAATTTTCGCGGGCTGTGTACATTCGATTATCGATTTTTTTTTGTTATGTTGGTACACATATGTTTATCATATGTTAGCATTATCAGCCATTTTGGATAAGTGATTTGTTTTTGACAACTGGAAAGGTTAGTCACGTTTTTGTGTGTTCTTCGATTTTTTAGTTTTGAAAAAAATGGATCAAAGAATATGTATTAAATTTTGCGTTAAAAATGGAATAAAGTGCTCCAACGCACTTCAAATGTTGACTGTGGCATTCGGCCAGTCTACTTTGTCTCAAAAAGTGTTTATAAGTGGTACAAGCGCTTCACAGAAGGCCGAGAAGATGTTAATGACGATAAGCGTCCTGGAGTTGTGGAAAAACCAATTATGGATTTGATTCTTTGATCCATTTTTTTCAAAAATAAAAAATCGAAGAACACACAAAAACGTGACTAACAGTTGTCAAAAACAAACCACTTATCCAAAATAGCTGATATTGCTAACATACGATAAAAATATGTGTACCAACATAACATAAGAAAAATCGATAATCGAATGTACACAGCCCGCGAAAATTCAAAATTCACCTTTTCTTTTGAACAGACCTCGTATATAACCCCGCATATTGTTTTTTTTGTTTAGTTTAATTTTGTACCCTGATGATGCTTAGATTAAACGAAACCAGTCAGTCATAAAAAATAAAATAATATCCGTGGTCTTGTACAAAATTACTTTTTGATCCTTACTTTATATTTTATTTGAAACAAAGCATTTTTAATCATTATTATTTTAGATTTCCACGGAATACTAATTAATTAAAACACAGTAATTCAACAAATGGACCATGTTATTATATATAACAGCCTTAAGAAAGAGCGGGAAGTTTTAACAACTGTTCAGAAAACAATAAAACTTTTACGACATAATAATAAATTCAATTAGAAGTACTATGACTGTTCATTTGAGGTTAAGAAAATATGGAAAATAAAGTTCCGGAAGACGAGTACCGTTCTGGTTGCAGAATCTCTGAGAGTTCTGCAGTTCAAGTACGAATTTTTGTTTAAAAAGGTTGCTCCTATTATTAAAATTGCTTTTATAGCTTACAACGTCTACTGACAGACGAGGCACGAGAGAAAAAAATGCAATAACAGCACACACTTCTATGAATACGCTCAGAAAATAGGCTGAAAATATTATTTACCTCCCTTCATAATGTAATTTTTTTCAACAAATGTAAAGACAAGATAATTTTAATTGAGCTGAAGTGATGCTGAACGAATGTAGGGTCAAGATAAGAGCTATGGTATTAAGGGGAATAGGAAAAGGTATAGACACGGAAAGCGAATATACGAAAAAAGGAGTGAGAATAGATTATATCTGAGGAGTGGATAAATCAAAAAATAAAAAAAGACGCTCAAGAAGAAATGCTTTGATGAGTCTAAAACTTAAGATAATCATTTCAGTGGGAAAAATAGAAGATAATGTATAGGTGACGTATGCATGATACGAGAATATGCTCCATAACAGAAATGGTCTCACTTCCTGTTTTTTGTCTCATATTTGTCCGTACGTGGAATAGTTTTTTAATATTCACTATTCTAAAAATATAAATAATTTTCAACGCAAATATGGAACAGAAAAAATAACGATCACGACCGAGACTCGAACTCGGAACCTCTACTCTATCCGGGAATAATATAGACTAGTTTTTGGTTTAGTCATAACAAATACGTAAAAAAGAAAATAATTAACAAATTGTGAAGTACTGTAATCCTAATAAAATATCAAACTTTTGTATGTATGCGCAATTTTTCTAGAGCATCGTATTTTCCAGTATAAGTATGTTTTCGAACGTGGTAGAAGACGCGTCTAGACTCTAAGCGTATTAATACTATCAACTGGAGTAGAGGTTCCGAGTTTGATCAATAATTCAATAATAAATATAAAAATAATAAGCATAAAAGCTTTAAAGTTAAGTCTAATTAAATATATTAGTAATAAAAGAATACTTTATTTTAAAACCACAAAATTTATTATGATGAAGGCCAACCGGTTTCGCTTGGATCAAGCTTCGGCAGGGCACATATAATAACTAAAATGAAAAAATACAGAGTTAACAGGTATATATAGGTACAAAAGTTAATGATAGAGTGAGACAGTATATAATACAAAGAAGAAAGAGAGAGAGCATGTATTAGAGGGAGGGAACAATTGAAAGTGCTTAATATATATTGAATCGGTAAATAAACAAGTGTACATAATAGAAAGATAATGATGTAATGTTAGGGGCAGAAAAGATCCTATGTTGAATTTATATATGAAAACGACGTTTTTACATTGTTATTGGAAAAGAAGCTACTTGGATACATAATAATAATTAAATTAGTGAGTTATGGAATAAAACAGAGTGAATCGTAAAAAACTAAATTCTGTGGTTTTGAAACAAAGTATTCTTTTATTATTAATATAATGTCCAACCACCATGTGATTGCTTCTTACGAAAAAACTAATTACATTTATTTTTAATCATAATTTTATGAAAAAATTACCAATTTTCGCGATTGTATAAAAAACAACCCCTTTTCCAGTTTTTACAGACTACGTGCCAAAAACAGAGTTGTTTGGCGTTTCATCCTCTCTTCATACTCTTGCGAAGAAATGGCGTGATGGTTGTGATACGAAGGAAAGTTAATATTATACGTGACACATAATCGAAATTAGTAAATATAACACAAACAAGCCCCATAAGCTATGTACGGCGGGAGTAAGAAAAAATAATCGCAAGAGTTTAATCAGTAAGTAATTTGAAGACCTACCCTCCTCTTGCTCTTGACATTCTCCAGCTGCCTCTGCGTACACTCTCCGATGCTCTGCGAGCCCCACAGCTCCACCCCCACGCGGGCGTACGTGAAGGTCATGGAGCCTATCGGCAGGAAGTACGTGAGGATGATGAAGGCCACGTTATATCTGCAAATAGAAACCACCCGCATTCTTTTCTTTATTCGTACTAATATTATTTTACGTAGACATGCCTCGGTGTATTATCTTTGTACGTAATATAAATTAAAAATTAATATGCCATAAATTATATAAATAGTTAGTAATTACATAGAGCCTAGGAATTAAGATTTGTGAATCGCCCTCGAGGTGATTTTTCACTGAAACGGTGCTATACAAAATAACCAAATATTATTATTATTATCGCATAACTTAGAGCCAGATATTTGTCCAACCGTTAAATTCAACACAGTCACATTCGACATCGTCACATTCAACAGCGTCACATTTGAGATCGTCAAATTCGACATGGGCACATTGAAATCGTCACATTTGACATCGTCACATTCAACAGCGTCACATTCGACATGGCCACATTCAAAATCGTCACATTTGAAATCGTCAAACTCGACATCGTCACATTCGACATTGTCACATTCAACATCGTCACATTTGAGATCGTCAAATTCGACATGGGCACATTGAAATCGTCACATTTGACATCGTCACATTCAACAGCGTCACATTCGACATGGCCACATTCAAAATCGTCACATTTGAAATCGTCAAACTCGACATCGTCACATTCGACATTGTCACATTCAACATCGTCACATTTGACATTGCCACATATGACAACGTTACATTAGACGTACCCACGTTTAAAATCGTCACATTCGACATTGTCACATTATCATCGTTATATTTGACATCGTCATATTTGACATCGTCACATTTAACATCGTCATATTCGACATCACATTTGACATCGTTACAACTGACTGCTTATTAATCTGTCAAGCACAAGGGTCATAAAAAATAACCAAATGCTCCCAGGCTGAAAAGGCGGTTAACGGGAACCCTTAAAATTTCATTTTTTTTAAACGGTGCTGCTCGTCGATTTGTGATGAAGGCGAATGTGACAGTTTGTCGAACAACTCGACCCTTAATGTATAAAATATGAGATAAAAACATACAAAAAGAATGGTAGTAATGGTAACATTTGAGTATTGAGTAGAATTACGAATTTGTAAATAGGCTCTAGAAAGAAATTTAGGCAAAAGCGAGTAACTGTTGTTAAAGGCCAGCACCGAAGAATTACGCTAAACGTCACTTTGTAGCATTCTAATGCAAGCAATACTACAAATGATTTATCTGCAAATGTTCTATGGGTAGTTAGAAAAATATCTGAAGTTTCCTGTGCCTGTGAATACATTTTTGTTACTATATTCCTTTAAATTCTATAGAAAACATAGTGAAATATCAGAAAAGGTGCAGTTTTAATAGCAGGAGAGGTATTTTTGAACGTTTTACCAAATATTCCAGTATGCATTTCATGAGAAATTAAAAATATTACTCTTTAAGAAGTGTATTCACTGAAAACCTTAAACATTTTTTCTAACTATCCGCATTAAATTAACAGATAAATAATTTGTAGTTTTGCTTGTACTAGAAAGCCAAAAAGGTGTGTATTTTGGGTGCTGACCCTTAAGTTCTCAGTCGTTGTCACGTTTAAACAGAATTTCAGAACATATTTTTCAGTATTCAGATTCAGCCGAATTATTTTTCCGACATTCTTCATAATAACTTTATTTCTCAGGGAGGAATTACATAATATTATGTATTATTCCATTTTCTATTTTCCCTGTTTTGTTTGTTAAAGATAAGAAATGTGGGAAAATTTTATGTCGAAGGAGATAATGGATTGTGCAGATGACAGCAAAATGTCACGCACATGGATAGGTACGTGAACATAGGTTACTGGATAAGATAAAGCATATTTTCATATGTTCAATCCTTTGCAAGCAAGTCCTCCATCATTGCAAAGCTACAGTTTCCGCTTGTGATAATGGAAGTATGATAAATGTCCCTATTAAAAGAGAAAAAAAATGGATGCGTATCGACTGTGCTTAGACCAAAGTTCCACATTTTTTTTGCAAGCAAACTTAGACCTAATGGTTTGAACCACTGTCGCATTTTACACTGTCGCAAACCGATGATTAGCGCTATCATGATTTTTTATCGTTACCACTTCAAATAATCGCCCCCGTTAACTAACGATTCTCGGTCCGTTTCACCATTTGATAAAATTATGATCAGGTGTCAAGCATAACAGCAAGACCGCTATGTTATTACTTAGGCCTAAATTTCTTTGCAAAAAAATGTGGAATAACGCCTTTCACCTAAAGTCTATATGCAAAGCGGATGGATGGAAAAAATATAAAGAGAAATCAGGGAGTTTCCAGGAATATACCTATGAACGATCTCCGTGACTGAGCGGTTCAGCTAAGTTAAGTCCTCGGCTTTGGACTCAGAGGTCACGGGTTCAATAAATTAAATTAAGTTTTTATGTATAATACATAGTAAATCTGAGTCACGTTCATAAGTGGTAGACACTCACAGTATCGTCCGGGAGAAAATCCACCATGAATCAAAATGATGCTTGAAATGGTATAAGCATTTGAGTGACCAGAACTGAATAGTTTTTCTACCTTTATATTTTATATAATTTTCTTAGGTATTTCAGCTTTCAGCCTCACAACATACCCCATATTGGGGATGCAATAGTCAGCCTGGCTCCTGGACCTAGAAACTCTGGTGGGAATCGTTATGGGGATCAAGTATTTGAATCATGCCATGTTATGACTAGGAAGAGTTTGTATTAGACGATACATGAATGTCGTTCGTCAATATTTAGAAAAATAAAAACATACTATTATATTCTTAATGTCTGGTGATAAGTCATTAACTATAAATAAATTCCTTTGTGCTTACGTACGTACGAGTCACAGAATGGTACGGTTGTAAAAATATTATTTTTAAATCCCCACCTACCTAATTAATCACCTACCTATAATTGGACGTAGTTATACAGAAAGCATCCAACCCCAAAAATATTAAAAATGAGAAAAAGGCGTTTAAAAATATGACAACAAAATAACATTAATATGCGTAATCGGGATCTGCAAAGTGAATATCAGTGTTTTTTTCTTTTTGAGCTTTATTATAAATAGGCAATTTATAATCTATCAATGTGTTTTTTTTTAAAAGTATTTTTTATGTTATCCTACATTTTATAATGTTTTTAAACTTCCATTTAAGTCAAATGTCTGCAATGTTCGTAAGGAAAACAAATATTTACCAAAAGTCCATTGCATTTAGAGCTTGTACGTTTTTAGCAGATATAAATCTCGTATAGGAAAACATGTAAAACTCGATTTTGGCGAATTGTGGGTTGGACGATTTCTGCATAACTACGTCCAATTTATTTTAAGCAGTACCTATTATATCTTTAAAATGGGTAAATTAAAGCCACTCATATTTTTTATAGAAAGTCAAGAGGTGTTTCATGATTTTTCACCGGTAACAAACTAGTATTATTATACTCGTAGTTAGTAGAGCAAATAAACTTACATGTATTCATATCTGGAATGATTCGTCGGTCCGTCGGGCCATTCTGCGTAGCAAACTCTCCTGCAAACAGAATGAAACAAATAGCATAGCCAATTTTACCAACTAGGAGGCAATAACGATGAAGCATATTTGTTTTTACAAAGCGTGGAAATTAGGAACGACCAAATAAAAAGTTAAAATGATCAATACAGCAGCTGCCAGGCAATATGGAAATGGCAAAAACACATTTATTTAATTTAGTGAAAACAATATAAGTGACCACATTTTAGAGTTGTGTAGTAGGCATGGCGAGTATTGCGAATAAAGAGGTGTCATTGACCTTGCTCCATGCCTCATAATAAAAGTTGCATATTTGTTAAGCGTGTGAATATTTTGAGACATTTAGCACACGCCACAATAAAATAATGCAATTATTGCTATTTCGTTGCCGCATCAACAATCCTTCGTGCAATAAACATTTATCATCGGCGAGCCGTGACCTTTATTACGATTTTTACGATCTTCCAGAGAAGTCATCTTTCGGTCTATGTTTTATTTAGTTGAATGCTAACTTTTCACCACAAGTATAAAATAAAATACAAATAATTTTTAAATAAAAGGTCGTTATAAGTGATTTTTCATATTTGTAAATGGTTTTAATGTGTGAAATATAAGAAGTGGATTGAAATTATGTTGTTTTAATTTAGTATTTTTTCAGAGAAGAAATATTTTAGATCACATTTTTATAGCCAAATTTAATTTGCATATACAAATTAAACGCCCGTTTTTAAATGTCGCGCAAACATTTTTTTTCTTTTTTGTTTATCCCATCTTTAAAATAAACTGAATAAAAAATGTTGACTATTGAAATAATATCAAAATGATTTCAACGTAAATATGAAACAGAAAAATAACGTTCATAACTCGAATTCGGAACCTCTACTCTATCCGGGAGTAACGCTTTTGGCAATCGAAATTTGAAAAAATGAAATCAATATTTTTTATTGAAGTATGAGATCGATTTAAAATGCCGGCTTCTAATAAGGTCTCGGTGGCTCAATAAGCAGAAGCGAAGAGGTTACGAGTTTGAATCTCGGTCGTGACCGTTATTTTTTTTTGTCTCATACGAGGCCTGTTCTAAAGAAAAGGTGAATTTTGAGTTTTCGCGGGCTGTGTACTTTCAATTGTAGATTTTTTGTTGTTGTTATGTTGGTACGCATATGTTTATCATTTTATTCTTTGATCCATTTTTTTCAAAAGTAAAAAATCGAAGAAGACACAAAAACGTGACTAACCTTTCCAGTTGTCAAAACCAAACCACTAATCCAAAATGGCTGATAATGCTAAAATATGATAAACATATGTGTACCAACATAACAACAAAAAAAAATAATCGATAATCGAATGCACACAGCCCGCGAAAATTCAAAATTCACCTTTTCTTTTAAACAGGCCATGTATTTACGTTGAACATTATTGAAATTATTTCAATAATTAATGAGCATAAAGCTTTTAAGTTAATTCTAATTGAAAAAAAAAACACGTTAATTCGTAAAAAAAAACACCTATGTTTAGCGTACGGCCGATAGCTTCGTTAGAATGGCTCTAACCTCTCTTTTACAATAATCGATACGTTTAACAGACATAGAGGTGACAACAGAGCTCTCAGCGGCAGGACTATGGTTTCAAATTCCTTCTTTTGACTTTTCCAAATAAAATAATATTGTAAACATATCTAATGTGAGCTGAAGTTTTTTCACAGTATAGTATATAATGGTTTACCGCAAGTCTCCGCTATGTAGAACCTCTTCGTCGGTGGTGAAGTACAGCAGCATGGGGGAGCCTAGGGCGGCGCTCACCACCCACACCGCCGCAGCCACCGCCAGGGTCGCCCTCCTGCCGGCGCGAGGGCGCAGGGGCCGCATGATGGCCACGTATCTGCAACACCAATAGAAACATCTGTTAGACATGGTACTTCAGTTGCCAATCAGGTGGACGCTTGATGGCCGTTTATCTGTGTCATCAACACGAACATACCTCTAAGAAAAAATATTATTTCAGTCACTAATCAACCGTCTTTCGAACAAGGGAGTATTTGGACCGCATGGTGGCCACGTATCTGCAAGACCAATACAAAACTCTATTAGATGTGATACTTCGGTTGCCAATCAGGTGGCTGCTTGATGGCCGTTTATCTGTGTCATCAACACGAACATACCTCTAAGAAAATATATTATATCAGTCACTAATCAACCGTCTTGCCAACAAGGGAGTATTTGGACCGCATTATGGCCACGCATCTGCAATATCAATAAAAAACTCTATTAGATATGATACTTCGGTTGACAGGTGGCTGCTTGATGGCCGTTTATCTGTGTCATCAACACGGACATACTCGTACACATAAGAAATTATATTATATCAGTCACTAATCAACCGTCTTACCAACGACGGAGTATTTTAGCATGATGGCAATGGATCTAAAATGTCATGTCGTCGCTGAAAAGGCAAAAAGGCTTAAGCGACACTTGTTTAACAATGAGTTAAGTATGCGGTTTTGATTGTTTTTTTTCTCTCCATCGATTGCTCTGACTCTCGTTTCATTCTAAAGACTTTTGTGGCCCTACATCCATTCAAAATATATTTACCATTCGAGAATCTTGACTCAAGTGACATAAGTTTGGCACTTTTTAAACTTTTTGTCGCTGCAGGTAACTGAGTAAGAGCATAGAGTGAACTTTTTTTAAAATCCAACCAGGTACTGAAAACTTATGAATTTTATTGTAAAACAAAACAAAAAAACTTCAAAGTGTTTTGGTGTAAACTTCCCAAAATGACGCTTCAACCCTTTTGCCTTTCCGTCAACGATATCGTCATGATGAACATAATACCTCTTACACACAGCATAGTACATCAGTAACGGCTAAAATACATTAAATAAAATTTCTTTACGATATTAGCACATCAATATTTTTTTATTAACACTATCAGTTATTTGTCAACATGATCTATAATACGGTCAAAAATAATGGAAAATAGTATTTTTCTTTTCATTTTCACTCAGATGTAGTGCTGTTAGTTTTTTTATATGCATTTTTAACTAATTTTCGGACAATTTTGGTTTCAACGTCAGTAAAAAATTACAATCATATTTTCAGTAAAAATTGAGTAAAATTAAAAGTTGATACATTGAGTAGCGACCGAATTTTCATACAATTATTACGATTTCTAATAATTAAAAAACAAAAAAAGTGAAATCGCAGTTCTGTTACCCGATCTCGTAGGAAAACTGGTCTGTTAATTTCCACGTTTAATTTATAATTTGTGTTTGCCAGCTACCTAATAGCGAACAACTTTACTCAATCTTAGCTAAAACAGAAATATATTAGATGTAATACATGCTTAGATCTTTGATCGTATCTTATATTGCGCAATGCTTTTAGAAGAATTTGGCCACTAGTGTGGAGAGCCATTTTAGACAAGTTACATAAAGCGTAATGACGGATCAACATTATCTGTACTAGTTTTCTATAAATAATTAATAAACAAGTATTACGGATTCACCTAATTGTACATGTACAAAATGTATATTTCGCCAACTCACAATGACGAAAAGTAAAATTCTTAAGCTAACACATTAAATGATAATAAAATCGAATATGTTAACTTGGGTTAAGTACGTTAGCCCATAATGAAATATTGTTATGAACATTAACTGATCTCGGTATCTACTCGTAGTTCTAAGAATGTTTGCTCTGAATTAGGTACTTCCTTTAATTAACTCAATGTTATAATGTCCCTACAAGTGTCTCGGAGGACGATTTAATCTCTTAGCGTGGTCTTGACGGTGACATTAAAAGTCCAAATTAAATGTAATTTGTTCACGTCACTCTGTAAATTAAAAGCCTTGAAGTTCACCCCTTTTTCTAATTGTTTAAAAAAATGAATATTTTGCAATAAATTCGCACGTGGAAATAACTGAATCACCATTTCGACAGCCAACACTATGTTTTACTCTCCATTTGGGAAGAAATGTTCCACTTTGTGACATACCTAACTAAATTTAAAAACGTTATGCGGGAACAAAGAAAACGCATAATATGACCATTTTAGTTTTTAGTTTAAAAAAAGTAATTTCAATTTTCTTTTAATGTGTGCTGAAGTACTAATAATAATCTGATAATAATATCTGTTTTCAAATGAATGTAGCTACTCTTAATCCCTGAAGCGAATGGATGAATTTGTGAGCTTGAAAAGTACTTATAAGCCAAATACGGGATGAAGGAAAGATTAGGACATTAATTGAAGAGTGAGCAAAGGACTGCAAAACTCGCTAATAAAAAAAATACAAAGGAAATACGCCTAGTAGTCTACAGTGATGTTCTAATACCAACTCCGAGGCGTAGAACTGGGAGGCAGATAAAGGGAGTATACTAGTTGAGCAGAAATTAGTGATATATTTCTGAGGTGTGTGTACATAAGTAAATCAAATTAAATCGGGTGGGAGTAAGAGAAAATAAGGTAGGAGAACATGTATGATTGGAAAAAAATGCAGGGGTATGTGCCAAAACAGAGTGCTGAAACATTTTCTCTGCCTGCCTTCGTAAAGTAATGGGTAGTCTAGAAACAGATTTAGATATTTTATTTGTAGTTTGTACCATATTTTGTAAGTATTTTTAGGTCATGTAGTCGTTGGTAAAATAAACGTCATAAAAATACGTAGGTTCGGATCACCGACCGTTTTGCTTTTACTGTCCAACTGTTTAAATATTCAGTAAGATAAAAATAGTAGTTGATGCCAATATTGGTTTCATTGATGCAATCAAACGAAAATTGAAATTACAGCATACATTAAAAAATTAAAAGATAAGTTAAAAGTATGGATACAAAATAAAATCATCATAATACAAAGCATAAATCAGTCCAGTAAGCAAAATAGTAAAATACCGAAAATCGATTGATGTTAAGTGAAAATTTAAAATCTGTATAGAAGCAAATTGAAGCAAACAAAATATACATTAATTTGAAAAATCAAAAAAGGAAGAAATGTAAAGTTAAAAATTGAACTAAATTAAGTTGTTGTGTTATTATTTTGAACACACATATATTTTGACCTAGGGTTTGGCTCTGCCTGACTGAAAAAATAATGAACAAAATTTCAATAAGAATTTACAAATATCTGTTTTTTAAGATATGTACCTTAATGACGAAACCCTATTTCCTTTAGGTTCCTAATATTTAAAAGGCAATTCAAAATTGATTATAATAATAATACAAAAAATGTGTAGATATATAAATTATTAGAAAATAGTACAAATATTTATAAAAATCAAAATAAAGTAAACTAAGTACTTTTTGATTCGAAAAAAACATTATGATGCATTGTAATTTGCAGTGTAGGATTTTCAACGTTAAAAAATCATCGTATTTTATTGAATAAGCAAACCGCATGACGTAAAAATTGTTCAATTTGGTAAATTGCTTATGTAGATCAGCTGAGGTCCGTCAAAAGTGGTAAATTAACCTTTTGTTACATTTACCACTGTCCCAAATTTACCAAAAATACGACGCATAATTATATACCGAATAGTAGTATGGCAAATTGATTTGGTATATAATTCTGCGAACAAGAGACTCACCTTCGTGATTCAATTCAAGAAACTATAGAGTGAAAATAATATAATCATTTTTGTAAAGTTACGGAGTATAAGTACATAATAAAAAGTGTGTCAAAATATCTTGTAGACGCTTTCTGGTTTAGTCATATCAATGCAATGTGGATAGAATTATTATATAATTAATTAATGAATTTAAAAATATTAATAATATTTAAACAATTTGAATTAGAAAAATACAAAAAAAGAAAACAATGCGACAGAAAATCGAACTCAGAATCTCACGTTTTCCAGACAGGCGCGTTAAGCGACTCCGCCACTGATCGCTTTTCTATTGCGAGGCTTATATAAAATACAAAAATATTATTTTTTTCTGGAGCCTAAATGGAAGAAATTAGATCCTTGTTTTGTTTATGCACTAAGTCGCTGTATGACAAGCAATGCCAAAAGTGGACTTGAATTATGATGGATTATGTCAACAGTGTTAAAAGTTGTGTGAAGTGTTGATTTTGGTTAATTTTTTGCAATTTTAATGTCCGTGCAGTCAAATACAAGCATTTCCCATATCAAATCGATAAAATTCTTCATAGTGTTATAAACCAAAGTTCAGCGTCCTTGAGGTGATGTTTATTGCTAAAAGACGTTATAAGAATTTAACGATAGTAATAATAATTTGATTAATATTGTTTTTCACAAATTGATATACTCGATTTTAACAACACATTAAAAATACAATTAACACGAAAAAATGAATAATTTGAAGGTGGGTTTAGAAAATATTTTCTTTGAATATGTTAATGGCACAATTATTTAAAACACAATGAAGCATGAATAACCTTTACTCAGAAAGTATTCGCACTAATGATGTTTCCGGCTTGCTGATCAAACAACATTTTTACAACTCGCAGAAAACATGTATAATGTTTGAATAAGTAATTGTAATACGTATGATGTAGTTACACCTTCGTTTATAAAACTACGTGCTTATAGTGGCCAATGGAAACAATTACACACGTACTGTATTTCCTCTGTCGACTATAAATACGCCGGTGTACTCGTTAAATCAACATAAACATTACCCATCTGTATCACGAAGGATAGCTTTTCGTTGTGGATTCATTATCATTTTTTTCAATACTGCATCTATAGTGAATCGTAAGGATGAAGTTCTTCTTAGTGGTGCTTGTGTGTTTCGGGTTTGTGGTTTCGGGGAATTTCCAGAAAATGATCAGTGAGTTTTTTTTTCTACGTAGTGAATGTTTTATGGATCTCAGAAAACGTTCTTCATACTTCAAAATCATATTTTTTTCGCTGTTCAAATCTCCATAACAAAATAGTGTTGTTTATTCAAATGGTTTTACACGAATGTGAACGACATTTTACAAATATCAAAATGGTTTAAAATAATATATCTCTTCGTTTTGTGGTTTCGAGAAAAAGATTCTTTTTACTCTACAAAGATTCTATTTTCACTGTGAAAAATCATAATTTTAAATTGTTGAATCTTCATATTAAATTCGAGTTTAAAGTATTTAATGAACCTTAGTCTATAGGGTCATTCATCTGGGGTTTTGGATTCGAGGAATTTTATTTTAAATTTAATATGTATTTTTTCTCATAAATTTACTTGAACGGTTTTCAATAAATAGTTGTGAATACCTACTCTAAAATGATATTGTTTTTAAATGTAATCATATGCTGGGACTATTTGGTGCACACTTTGACTTTGTGTGCGGAGAGCAATTATCGAATCGGAGGCATACTAGCGGAAGTTGGACTTCCATAATTAAAGAAGTATATGAGAAAACAGATTAATGCGTAGTTGTTTAATACATCCGAATTTAATTTTTTTACCATTAGTTGCATGGCTTTTTATCAAAATAATGCACAAAAATAATGTTTCATTAAAGGCAAAAGTTTCATTGAACTAGTAAAAATACATAATATTTAATAGTTCAAAATTAGTCCGGGTTTTAATTTGTGTTGTTTAGAAAACCAAAATATTTAACATCATTTTCGAAGATAAAAAAATGTTAACCGAACTCGCTATGTGTCATGAAACATTAATGTTATAATTTAAATATGTTTAAGAAGGTGGTAGGATGAACCTACCAACTTTTAACTCCCGTACAAAAAAAAAAAAAAAACTATACACACTTGAATAGTTGTATCCAAGGTAATTGGATTTTTAATAAACACATTTGTTTAGCACCGTTTTTATGAGCACTTGAAATAAACACTTTAGCACGATTTTCACAGAACAATGATTTTAAGACTTTTATTTTGTACCACATTATCGATATACAATGCATCGGGTTTCCACCCAGGCGTTCTAAATTCAATTCTTCTGCTAGCTAAGTCTTCTATCATTCCACAAGCAACATTTTCCGCTCACTATGATGGTAGTAAGATTTTCATTCGTAACCCGGGAATGCTTAATCTTTCGTTATACTACATTAATACAAATTAAAAATATTTGTGGCAATCTATTAGCACGTGCAACGGATTGCCATTACATAGTTATTAATGGATTTATTGTTTTGCAAATAATGCGCGCTATTTGGTGAACGAGTGTGCGTTGTAGAATAAGCAATAATTATGCAGTTATTTTAACTCACTGTTCTCCGTAAAAAAAATGATTGTAAACTGAAATCGAGTATGGGCAGGTAGATTAGTTAAGTAACCTCTTTATCAGCTTACTGCTAAAAAAATAAACCTAGTGGGCTTGGTATGATTTTTTTTTCACATGGAAAAGATTTAACAATCTTTTTCTTTGCTTTATGAGTATTAAGTTTATTCCTCAAATGCTGAATGTCTCGACATTATACATATTCATTGTATCCTACGCATGCCAGAGTAAACATCGACAACAAGTTTTATGAAAAACGTAGTACGGTTAGAAAGTTAAAAAGTGGCTCGACGAAAGATCGCAGGAGATACCTAAAACCTCAACCGAAGAAGAACCCCTGGAAAAATAAAAAGCAAAATGCCTTGAAAATATCTCGTACACATTTTAAAAAAGAGGAAGAGCTACATAGCAAAGTTGCCCATAAAATGAGAGCGGAAGGCTGAAATGCAAAAAAATAACCGTTTTTAAACGCGGCACGTATTTGGTGTGTTTCTTAACTTTTTCTAAGCTTTTGGTGCATCGGACGATCAGTTACGTGCTAAAGATAAGATTAGGGATTTTGTAATTGAAGTGTTACATATAAAGTATACATTGTGAAGCAGTCGAACAGATTTTCTTCTTTCCATTTAAGATTTGGCCATCGAAGGTTTTAAAGGGAATTCTTAATTTATGAAAATCAATCTCAGTCCTTCTCTCAGACATTTGATTCTTGAATTTCTGACTTTTCTCACACTTAACCTATTTAGTTAAATGACAAGTGGTGGACCATACAGGAACCCCAACTGACCAGAACCTTTGAGATTGTGCCACTTAGAATAAAGTATCTTTAGGCAAAATTAAAGTTGTTATTTCTGTTCTCTAGAGATTTATGAAAAAAAAAACTCGAAAAAAAAAACGTAAAAGTAGAGCCACTTTTCAGGATGTTAGTTCAAGTTTTCTGAGTAAACAGGAGACTTGGTAAATCAAAGATTGAAAAGGGAAAACTGATTTATTTTAAACACAAGTTTTGTCAAAGAGTTTTATTACCAACAAAAATATTTACTTAAATTAAATTACAAACTTAAAAAAACAGACGAAGCTGCCATTAGAAAATTTAAAATATTTCCCCTGGCAGATTTCAGTGAATTTTATGAAAAACATTTTCTTATCATTAAAGCTAGTTTTGAATTTGCTACTTTGAAGTGGAATTTATTCGAACACTTTTACTAGCTTATTTCTGTCTTAGCTAGTTTGACTGTGATACGGTATCATCTTGTACTACTATTTAAAAAAATATGATTCTATTAATGAAAAAAAAAAAAAAACATTTTTTTTATTTTTTCTCAACTGCTCTCAACCGTCTAGAGCCAGTGAGACTATGGCATCCCCAAATAGGGTATGTTGTGCGGCTGAAGGTAGTGGGAGGGGTAGGGGATTGGGAAGAGGAAGGTTGAGAAGTACCTGGCTATTCATATCTGGTCTCCAAACACGGCTAAAACCATTTCAAGCAACGTTTCGATTCTGAATGGTGGTATTTCACCAGGGCGATAATTAGAGTATCTACCACTCTGGAACGTACCGCAAATAAACTTTTTATTTTCTTTATATGAATTAAATGTGTTATTACACATATTAATTAAATAAAAGTTATTGGTGCATGCCGGGTTTTGAAGCCGTGACCTTTGGATTCGTAGTCGAGCGTCTTACCACTTGACCATGGAGGCCGTCAATATACCATATTACCTGTTCAGTTATTTAAAAAAATCTTTTTGCAATTTTTCAGAAAAAGGAGTTACGTGCGATGATATAAGAATGATTGTCGACCAACATAATGAATACAGGATGATGATCGCCAATGGGACGCTGAGTGGGCAGCCGAAAGCGTCGAATATGGAGAAAATCGTAAGTAATAAGGCAATAAAATAGTTGCTAGGACATTCATTATTATTTATAAATTGCGTTTTAAAATAAATTTAATTTTTGTGTTAAGCCATTATTATTATGTTGGTGGAGTGCTGTCATATTCATTATAAAATACGATCTTGCCGTGAGGTATATTTAAAATTATATTGGGAATGCGATTTCCATACTTTTACATACTACATAGACTCAGGTCATACTGTGTGTACTTAGATTTTTGTATATGTATATCTTCTAGCAAAAAGAGATGGGTTTATATCATGCATATTTGAAACTCACTTTTGAAAAATTGCCTTGAAAGTTTTGTTTAATTTTTCACCACTCAAAAAAACACTAGTGTTCTAAATCATACAGATAGATATTTTTTGCACACCTTAAGTTGCAAATATAAATTTTGTATTTTGAAGACATATAATGCGTAATGCAAGTAGGAATCTTTGACTACGAAACCTTACTCAAATGATATTTTCAAGACACAAAAAGTGTTTTAACGATATAATATTCTATTTTCGTAGAAAGCAATTACTTTGTGGTTTGTAATATTTTATATGAATACCCGTGATGTCAATATTATATGTTTAAATAGCCACGGTTTTTCTGAATTCGCTAATTTTCTTATTGATAAAGATCATACCTTCAATAAAAGCTCGAGTGCTCATATTCTTTATAAAAATGATCATGGCATCAGATTAAATAATTTAGAAGCACTAGAAATAAAAAAAGCCATTCAAATAATAATCATATTATTAATAATCAGGAAAATTTATCCAGTAGTTTAATATTTTTATTTATTTATTTAATTAACGCCTCAAAGGCTTTTATATATAATACATTTTAGTTATATAAATGAGTAAAATAAATGAGAAGAATATAACATAAGTGCAAGAGTTAAAAAAAGTTAGTATGTACAACGCAAGTATATAAATAAAGTGTAGGTTTTACAATTTGTTATATTATCATAGAAGTTTTCACAAAAGTTTATAATACGTGTATAATACATAGCATAATAATATTAAGTATATTTCCCGAAAACTCGTAACATTTCTCATTATTCTTTAATCACCTTCTCAGTTGACGTTTGATTTTTTTCAATTCATATTATCTGTTAATTTTTTCTCTGTTCCTTTGTTATAAATGAAATGTTATTATATATTTTTCTCATTGTTCTGTTATTTTATTTTATATTTTGTTCTGTATATGTATAAATAACCGCACAGTTTGTATTTTTTGTTTAGTTTAATTTTGTACCCTGATTATGCTTAGGCTAAGCAAAACCGGTCGGACATAAAAATAAAAATAATATACATGGTCTTATGCATTGTTATTTTTCATTTCTTTAGATATAATATTCATTATTATCAACATGGGTTCGTTTGTTATCATTTCAGGCATGGGACGATGCGCTAGAAACCATTGCTCAAAAATGGGCTGATGGCATGAAATTCGAGCACAACCCTCACAGAAAACATGGTAAGTGGGGGAGAGTGGGGTAAGACGAGTGAGAGGCAAGCTGGAGATTACGTCATATTTTAAATTTAATATTTTACCCATTTAATCTCCTTACATAATCCTCTCAATACATGCCTTTAGAACCGCCGTCGCACAAATCATCTACTTTGTCTTGGTTATAAAGGGGATTTTTCGTTTTCACGTTTTTTTATACAGTATTTTGAGTTTAAACCGAATGTGGTGTTTTGAATTGCAATTTTTTGTCCATTTTGGTAATTATTTTATGTTTAAAATCCAATAAAATTTTCATGTCCTTAATTTGATAAAAAAAAAACATTTTTTCTTAACACATGCTAACAAGTTTCAACGCAAACCGTGACCAGAGTACACAGTATAAAATATTTGTAAATCCAAAATACATTTTATAATAGAAAAATCTCTGTAAGAAAGAAGCACTACCTATTTTAGTTACATATTAGGCTTAATATTTATGTTTAATATATTTATTTAAATGATAAAAAAACCCACCTTGGGGCAAGACGGATAGTGTAACCTAATCGCTTAACATTGTTTTCTGTTGAAATTAGTACTCACCAAGAAACATGTTACTATAACCCATTAATTGACGATAGTATCTGTTACAATCACTCAGCGTGAGTAATGAATAGTGAAAACGCTGAACAAATGTTCCGGATTATATTTTTGATGAGATCATAAAAATCCCAAAGAACATCTGCTGATAGTGTAACACTCATTTAAATAAATATTTTCTTTGACGTACTTTTACCACCTAAAATAGAAAGAAAATTTGTTTTTTTTTTGTAAAATAAATAAGCTTTGCTTCCGACGTTTTTTTTCTTCCGAAATTTGAGCCTTAAAGCTGGATTCACACCAACGTCAGTGATCCAAATAATCAAAATAATTATCAAAATAATTATTTAACTAACTAAGTAGTTAAATATCACAAGGGTGGGCAGAAGGATATACTGCCACACAACTTTGTCTTGGCACATACTACTTGATTGATATTCATACCATATCAATAAGCTCTCTTGCGGAAGAACATCGTCACTGAGCGGATCCGGACGTTGGTGTGAATCCAGCTTTGTTGTAAAAAACTGGTTATACTCGTACATTTATAATTTTAAAACTGTTATATTTGTGTTTTCTACCAACGTCGCAACGACACACCTGGCAACATCTTAATTTAATTTAATTTAATATTTGGATAATTTGTAAAGCACCGTTTTTGTGAAAAATCGCCTCAAGGGCGCTGTACAAATCTTAATTTCTACTTAATAATCTCATATTGATACTGCATGAAATAATGGAATACAAAAAAAAACATCTCGTGTTAACTTTTTTTTGTCAATATAAATCTGTTTCATTAAAGAGATAATCTTCTTGCTCTAATTTTAGTTGAAAAATTTACTATGGTGATTTAATTTATAAAAACCGTCTTTCAGATCGTTTCTCGGTAGGCGAGAATATCTACATGAGCTATACACAAGCGAAAAATGCCGATATGGATTGGAAGAGTGCGGTGGACTCTTGGTTCGGAGAGCATCAGGATTACAGGTACCAGCCCCTCAAGGGCGACGCCAAAACTGGACACTACACCCAGGTAACAAAACACATACTTATTTCAGGCACTTATTTATGATCCTTGAATACACATAGTATGAAAAAAATGCTTTGGAAAAAAATTAGATAGCTTTTTCTTTGAACATTCAACATGAGAAATGTAAACATTTAAGCCACATAGATATCGAGGTGACCATAAGTCCCGCCGTGATCCTCCAAAGAATAGAGTATTGTAGATTTTATTACAAATACTGTTTTGTTTTGTTCGTCAGATGTCACCATTTTGATTTCATTAAAACAAACACTGTTTCATTTATTAATACTATTGTTCGCTATGCATTAATAAATCTTGTCTTATTAAGATTTCAGTATTAATCGTTGTATATCTCTTTGTGTTGCTGTCTTAATTTTTTATCCGATCTCTTATTAACTTCGTTATTACATCTTATCACGTAATCAGATTTTTTTCTTGTAAATTGAAATCCCGAATCATCATGCCATGTCAGCGATTCTCAACCTCAGTTCTCTAATTATGCCTCCCCTCACAGTATGTTTTGTCAATATATTTGAATATCCAGTTACCTCGCAAATTTCCTCTTCTTACGAATAATTTATTTCCGCCTCAATTTTTTCCAAATTTGAGATATTATTGCCCACTGAAACTGGGCAGTGCGACTCTTGTGTTCAGATATATACATATATAAATATAAACATTATTCCAATATAAACATTATTCCAATATTTTTTAATCGAACCGAACAGTTAGACTATTTAACATCAGACTAAACAGCTCATTTGAAATAGGCTAAGACATCGTTTCTCAACCTGGGGGTTGCGACTTCTAGGGGATCGCAATATCCCAAAAAATAAGTTATGTTTAATAAAAATCCTTTCACTTAATAAGAAATTTCAAGTTATAATAAATCATTTAATGTATTTACTTCCTAATAAATAAAAATATTCTGATGAATATTATTGGAATTTGACTTTTATAATGTAAATATTCGTGCCTCCGAAAAAAAAATCAAAATAAAGAAAACAATAAAATAATCTGAATATGCACCATGTCGACATCAGACCTTTTCTCTAACATTGTTAAGTTAACATTTTTCTAGAGCAACCATCCTTATAGGAACTCTATCTAGATACTGAAAAAAGCGAAAAGGGTCAAATATGCTAAAAAGATAAACTGATAACAAACCGATAAGTGTGTGCTATACCGATTTGAAAGGAAATAAATGTCTCCTAGGTCCCAGATGGGCAAATGATATTTATTATCTGTTCAAGAAAGAATTTCGATATGTTAACATGTTTTATCTTTTTTACCCACAGTGAGATAAAATTGACCTTACTTCGGGGACACATAAACGCATTAAACTTATTTTTATCGGTTATTATAAGTATCTCTTCAGTGATGAAATATAAATGTAAACATTTTTTACAAAAGAGTAGACTATCGACTTTTGACTTCCAATACACATACATATAAGTGGAAGGTAATTAAAAATTGATACAGCGAGAATCTTTTTTTTTTAACACCCAGGTACATGTTATTTACAGGTTGTCTGGGCCAAGACTACGCATATTGGTTGCGGAGTTACATTCTACGAAGACAATGGAATGCACTACAAGCTGTACGTCTGTGATTATGGACCAGCGTAAGTATTAGATAAACTTTACAAAAGATCAACAAACGTTTAAGATGTTAACAATGTCACTTGATTAAGATCCTATCAAGATAGCAAATAGCACCTTGCTTCAGGGAAGATAGACGTTTGACAGTCAAAGGGATCAGGTTCAAATTTCATAGTAGACACTGAATTGTATTTTTCCGAGCAGCCTCTTATTCATGGAAAGGCTTTAAGACTAAACCTAATATCTAACGAGCCTACCTGTTTTCCTAATCACCAAAAGCTTTCAAAAAGCGAGCTGAAGAGTTATGTACCTCTAAATGTATATTTACTATTAAAAATATTACGAAACGCCATACCATTTTTACGTATTTCGTCAAGTGTTCAATTACGAAAAAATATATGTATTCGCATTGGTAGTAACTACTAGTAAACTAAAAAGTAAAATGTCGATTGTGATCGTACCTATTCGTGTCGATAATTGCGCGTTTATGTTATTTACAACTCTTTAAAAGGAAAAAAAAAACAGTACAAAGTACTTTAATAGCAAACATGTGTTGTTTTATTTTCCAGCCTAAGCATTTCTAGAAACACATTTCAACGCGAATAATTCGCACCGTCAGAGCTGCGCATATACGTTTATGTATTTGTTTTAAAATAACAGGTATGGTATGGCTGTCAAATAAAGTGCCGAGTCAGCTTATCATTCTGAAAAATCGTGCAAATAATGCTATGCTCATCGAAAATGCTTCAAAAGAGTTCAATTTCAATAATAAAGTATACATCTGACGCAGTGCATTGAAAATGCCTATAAAATCTGATCCTGCAGTGGTATTCGATATTTTTATTTTTTTATAAAAATTACAAGCTAGTTTTAGCTTCTACATTGATAATACAAAGATACAACATCAATCCACTTTATAAGAACTTCTCAAATAATGTTTTTCAACAATAAAATAACATTTTTTTTTTAAATTTAAATAAAAAATGTTTTAGTTTTAAACCACTTTATTTATATAGATATAACATTCGACCGGTTTCGGTTAAACTTAACCTTCTTCAAGAAAGTATATATATATAATAACATGTATAAAAGTTTAAATGTATACTTTCCTGAAGAAGGTTAAGTTTGACCGAAACCAGTCGAATGTTATATCTATATAAATAAAGTGGCTTAAAACTAAAACATTTTTTATTTAAATTATAATGTCAAGCCACAAAGTGATTGCTTCCTTAAAATAACATATTTGTTTGAACGTTCTACGCTCAGAGTGCTAAGTGAACATTGGGTTCATAAGAAAATATAAGGAAGTCAAGCCTTCGCTTTTTTATGGGATTTATGAAATAGGATTCTTCGTCCCGATAGAATATTGACATTGACTATTTTGTGCTAGGCCATCTGTGAAGTTAGCCATCATTGTTGTCAACGGTCAGGTAGTAGAATGGCTAGCGCATAAATGATTATTTGCGTTAGGTACTCGTTACAGTAGCTTCATTTATAGATTATCATTAAATAAATCAAAATCAGAGGCTTTGACTTCGAAAATATATAGAGGACTCTCATAGGCCATGTTCATTTAACCTGCGACCAAAACTCCAGGTCACCCAGTAGGGTCTGAATAAAATTAATTTATTCGGAAACTGTTTATGAACTGATCTCATAAATAAAACACCATAGATTTTTGTAATTACTGTCTGAACAAATAAATGTAATTAAAATAGTGGCAAATTATTATGTCTCAATTGGAAGATCTGAATTTTCAATTAACTTGCTATTTTCTTACCCCCGAAAAAAAAGCTTTAAAAACCGTACATATATTTTTAATAGATAGGATCCCATGAAAATCCCATCGAATCGATTTCTTCACAAAAATCAGGTTGCCAGGGATATTTTGAATTTATTAAAACACTTTAAAAAATCTTTAAAAACATCTCTGTCCTATTTCCACCGTCATCATCTTTGTTTGGAAATATGGTATTCATAGAAAGCAAAGCAAGTTTTTTGTTGTTAAAATCCTGTTGTCTATTTATTAATGGTTTTAGGTGGTACCGACTCATATAAGTACATAAAATACGCAACCTCTTGATGCATACAACCTTTCAATTATCCTACGTATAAATAAATAACATATTTTCTTAACTTGTTTTTTTTTTTAAATATAAAATTTTACGGAAATTGGATAACTCATGGATTGAATTCTTAATTTTAAATTGTTGCTTCAATTTAAATAATACAAGCATCCATATGATTAGCTGTCTAAAGGTGGCGAATTTTCTATTTACTTACTTTAGTCATCTTTTTACATCCGCCAAGATGTGCATCAACTTGGTAAACACTAAAACTAAAACTTTTTCCACCATAGCGTGTAAGTCCCGAGATTTTAAAGAATGAAAGCTCTTTATTAAACTATTCGCTTAGCGTAAAGAGCAAGCCCTGCGTTGCTATAGTACTCGTATATACCAGTAAGTGCTCTAACAATAATTGTGTTCTTTGATGCACCGTCCACTAGAAACAGCACTATACATACAGATGGAAATAGAAGGACATCTCTCGTCTTACTTGCGAAGCCTGATTAAAAGTCTTAAGTTCTAAAAATCATACCACAACCACCATGCTTGATAGAGAAACCATAAATTCTTGTTATTTGTATTGCTAGCAACACTGGCCTTTGTCGACAAACTGAATGACATTATATACTTAACACGTTTTTTTACATAAATCGGGTAGTTACAGTTGACCCAAACACCACACAATTAGGATTGTGCATATTCGTGTATATGTATACACTTCCGACAGTAATGTCTTTGCCAAACGTGACTGAGAAACAGCCCTTCATCGTGTGTACGCCTGCCTATTGTTTTTAGCGAAAAAGAGACAACAGCGTGTCCGAAAACAAAAACTATAATTTTCGAAAATATTCAAATTTATTTGAAAAGTTTTTCAGCGTAAAATTTTATTTTATTAAGTCCAATAAAAAGTTTGAAACGTGCTGTATGCACGGAATGCATCTGTGTGAGTACTGTATGCGGGTCAAATCTTGATGCGATTCCTATACCTAATAAACAGAACGATCTTTTTTTTAATCAGGAGGCATAGCATCTATGAAGTACACTAGAGAGATTTTTCATAATTTTTCTTTAAAAAAAAATGCCAATTTTTTACGATTTCAGAGGGAATTTTTGCAATTATTTCAAGTGGAAGTTATTAAAAATTAAGTCTTGCTTCAGCTACTTTGAAAGTATAATGAAATGTGAAATACAAAATGGTAAAATTGCGTTTTATTGTGACAAATTTCAGCACAATTGAGAACAAGAACGCAAATTTAACTTTGTATTTCTGATCCAACAAAACGCTTTCTCACTCGAATCACATTTTAAATATTATTCGTATTGCTATATGTGAAGCAGTTACATTGTTTTTTTTTTTGTAAAATATAAGCAATTCAAATAATATCAATAATTAACAACACAAATATGAAACAGAAAAAGCCTGAAAAAAAAACAATGCGCACAACCGAGACTCGATCTTAAATCCTCTACTCTATCCGAGAGTAACGCTCCAACCAATTCAGCCATTGGGACCTTATTAGAAACCGTTATTTTTAATCGATCTCATACTTTTACTTAAGATTATTGATAATTTTTTTTCAATTTTCCTCCAATTTGGCTGCTTTCTTTATATACTTTATAAATATATCTTTGTAATAACGGTTTCTAATAAGGTCCCAATGGCTGAATTGGTTGAAGCGTTACTCCCGGATAGAGTAAAGATCCGAGTTCGAGCCTCGTCTTTTTTGTTTCTGACTTTTTCTGTTTTATATTTGTGTTGTTGGTTATTGATATTATTTAAATATTAAATAAAATAAGCATTAATGCTTTAAAGTTAAATCTAATCTCATAATGTAATATTATACATTAATTGAAACGGAGAATTTTAACAAAAAACTCTAAAATTCTATTTATTTATCATTTGACGATTTCGTATTTTTTCACAGTTGTTAGTGAAACAAGACAACTTTTTAAAATATGTAACCCATTGCACTATGTTAAGGTGTTTTTTTTTATTCCTCTCTAAAGAGTGTACCTTTAAACTATTTTTATTTTACAGTAAAATAAATATACACATTTATTCTACCTTCCTCTGTCCTGCAGCATGATAATTTGTATGGCTTTATGGATTTGCGCATTACGGTTTTCATGAATATTTTCAGCGGCAACTACTATGGACAAAATGTATACGAGATCGGAAAGGGATGCGAAAACCTGTGCTGCAGTTCTGACCAATGCGACCAACTCTATGGAAACAAGTGTTGACTTATCTAATGAATAGTGAAAATAGAAAATGAGTTGGTACCTACTCATACTTTAAAATTAAATTTTATCTTTTCAGTTTGTACTTAATTTAAAATTTAAATGAAATTATTGATACTTACTCGACGCATTAAAAAATCGATTAGGAAATTAAAATTGAATGTGTCAACTTATTGAATTTGGAATTTAAATAAAGATTTTTGTCTTCATACTTAAAGTTTGAAAAAGTTTACATAATTATAGGTAGGTACGTCAAGTTTATTTAAAAATAATTTGAAAATAGTATTGGTGGTCAATGTGAAAAGAAAATTGACTGATTCAATTAGGTACTCAACGATCTAATAGAAGTGTATTTTTGATATGGTTCTCTCTGTTAATTTATAAAATGTTTCTATAAATATGACCAAAAACTTTCCGTCACTCAGTTCACCGTTTTCAAATAAAATTAAAAATGTAATTGGATGTAGTTATGCAGAAAGCGTCTCTTACCCACAGGTTGCCAAAATCAAGTTTTATATGTTTTTCTATAGATATAAACTAGATTTATATCTGCTGAAAACATCCAAGCTCCAAATGAAATAATTTTTTAATAATTATTTTTTTTCTAACGCACATTTCATATATTTGACTTAAATTGAAGTTTAAAAACATTGAAATGAAGGGTTACTTGACCATGACCTATTTATAAGAATTCTCATAAAGAAAAAAAAAACACTGATATTCACTTTACAAATGCCGATTATGCATATTAATGCATTTGCATCGTCATATTTTCCAAATACTTTTTCTCGGTTACATTTTTTAGAGGTTGGATGTTTTCTGCAGAACTATTTCCAATTATAACTAATTATTGTTTTGTTAACATTGTTTGAGGTTCTTATTCTTTTTATCACAATAAACATATTTTAATTTGATCTAAAAAATATTGTATTTTATTTAATCATGTGTATATTTCTGGTTAGACGGTTGGAAACTCCGCTATACGAGTATAAAGAGATTACAATCAACGTTGTAAATGTGGAGTTTTTGTCCAGCCGTACGTACGAGTATAAGGAAGCTACCTTTTTCTACAGCGGTGGGAAGAGAGGGTGAGACGCAACTGTGTCATGGATGCGCTCTTTGCTTTATTCGCATTATTTACTCACATATTGCACTTCAATAACTACACTGCCATTTTGAAAACACACGAAGCAAAATGTTAAATGTCACACTAACAAGGTGTCTACCATAAATACACTTGGGTTAGTATTAAAATACGTAATTAAAATATATGATTTTAAAGAAATGAAAATAAAAAACTTTGTATAAGACCGCGGATATTATTTAATTTTGTATGACCACATGGATATTTTTATAAACCTTAGCATCATAAACATTAAACATAACAAAAATATAAAAAAAGGTTTCACTTTATTTCATACAATGGGAAAACAAAATATTTAAACAAAATAACATTACAATAAGAAAACCATAGAATAACATTTAATTTATAACAAAGGAACAAAAAAAAGACAAATAATATGAATTGAAAGAGACACAACGTCAACTGAGAAGGTGATTAAAGAATAATGATAAATTTTTATGAGTTTATAGGAAATATGTATACCTAAAATCTAACCATTTTCTAATAATAATATAGTACAAAAAAACCTTATTTGATATATTATTCCTCGGGAGCTGTAAAAAAGGCCATTCCGGGAAGACATATGATATTTTATCAAAAAAATAATTAGTTTCCATCCTTAAAAACAGCCTCATGAAAATAGATCACTGTGCAGTGACTTGCGTCCATTAATTTGATTCGCGCAATTTAGTTTCCTACATTAATTACACGCTATTGGTTTCACAATTAAACACAAAAATGAACGCTACGGTGCAATGTAGCACAGCCTATGCTGGTTAAACAGCTGTTATGAAAATAAGTTTTGGATCGCGTAAATTTTTTGAACAATTCATGTGTTTTTACATAAGTTCTTCATTAAAAAAAAAAGATAATAAAAAAAAACTAATTGGGAGATTAGTTTAAAAGAAAATTGAATTGGGAGCAAGTAAAATGATGCTGACATTATCATCAGAGTCTTAAAATTCTCACCAGTCTATTCTGAGCACGAAGCTAGTTTGGCTGGAAATAAGATGCGGAGGTCACTCGCAGATGAGGTGAGGCTGATGAACTGCTGATTGTGGATGGGCGAGAGTCACCAATAATCTAATGGAGCTCATAAATAATAAAAACAGGTTTATCTGCGGAAAGGTTTTTTAAAAATGATTTTTAGTAAAGTATGAGTATTGTTTTCATTAAAGACATACTATATGTGTTTTTAAATTTCTATCAAAAATATTTTTTCGAATGGAATATGGTTATGAAGAAGTCCGTCATTTTTTTCAAAAGTATAAATCGAAGAACACACAAAAATGTGACTAACCTTTCCAGTTGTCAAAAACAAACCACTAATCCAAAATGGCTTATAATGCTAACATATGAAAAACATGTGTACCAACATAACAACAACAAAAAAAAAATGATAATAGAATGTTCACAGTCCGCGAAAAGTCAAAATTCACCTTTTCTTTTGAACAAGCCATGTATATTGTCAACGGAAAGAAAAAAGTCCCAAACTTGTGTTGCTTCAGTTAAGCCTTCTCCCAAATGGTAAATATATTTTAGAAGGCTGAAAAGCCACAAAAGTCTTCAGAATAAGACGAAAGTCAGATCATTCGATACAGAAAAAAACCTGATCAAAACTGGACATTTAATTGATTTTTACCGAAGTGTCGCTTAAGCCTTCCAGCGACGATATATTGTTTTTAATATTAGATTCATTTTTAACAATATCCCTTTCTACAACTTTCATATTATTCAAGGGCACTTTACTGCAAAAACATGTTGACGACTCGCAGAGACTTTCTATTCTTCAAATAAATCAGTGTTATTCAATAAATATACATATATTATAGTTAACAACACACGTACTTATATTAATATCAATGAAAGGTGCTACACACTGTACTCACTCTTACCATAAATACGCTAGAATCACTACATAAATCGAGATAAACTTTTGTTGTCTGTATCACGAAGGCGACTCTGGTTTTCGTTGAAAGTTTTTTTTAATACTGCTTACATAGTGTATCGCATCAAAATGCATTTCTTCTTAGTGCTACTTATCTGCATGGCGTTCATCGCTTCGGGCAGTTTTCAGAAAATGATCGGTGAGCTCAATCATGATTTAATTCACAGTTGGTCATATAATGGGTTTTAGGAAATGATTTAAATTCAATTATTTTACTGTAACCGTTTTTTTTAGTCCAAACAATAAATGTGTCTCAATAAGTCTTAGGTATCTCAGCAAGTTTTGAGTCGAACACACCCCTCATACAGATGCATTACTTGCATACTTCAAGTTTTAATCTTGTCTTTCGACTTCTGCAAAGAAAATTTCAGTGAAATTTAAATAAAAGTTAAAATCACCGGTTTAATATTTTTTAGAATAAATGAACAAAAATAATGCACTGTAAGAACATTTCAAAAGTATTTACAAAATTCTTGAACGATATTCAAAATACAAATTGTGTGCAAGCCGGCGACTCCACATGAAAATAAGGTCGAATCCTTGCCGATTTAAATGGAAGGAATGTGATGATGCACCCACATTGAGAAAGTGTTTAGTTCAACCAGACAATCTAAAAATGGTCCAAGCTATAGCCGTGAATCTACTCAATATGAATACCAACTCACTAACTGGACACTGGTACCCCAGGAGACAATGCAGCTGTTGGGAGTAAAAATCACAAATACGAGGGGTGATAAAACAAGTTTATAGAGCTAACACATACATGAAATTATATACAAGGTAACAAACTGCAGGAGTTTTGGGCATATTGACAGGTAGATATTGATAATTTTAAACTGAAAATATAGACTTGTCAAATATTTTGTTGAGATGGGAGCCGTGAATGGTGCCTTAGGATAAGAACGCAAATAATATAAAATTTCAAAGCAACGTTTACCCATGATGGACCGTAATAAAAAATGAAAACGATTTGTGATAACTTACATTCATTATTACTAACCAAAGCTTAATGACGATCGGAGCGGTGAGTTAAGTGAGGAAATAGGTCGCCTAAGATGTTCAAGCCCGGTCCATCGGTAAGTAAAGTCAAACTGAGGCCATAGTTCAAAGGTTTTTTAGAAAAAGGAAAAAACAACCAAAAGGAATTGAAACTGTGACATATTGGATAGGTTTCGATCTGCCATTGATATAAAGCAACTTGGAAAACAGGGTGAGAAAAACTGTTTCAACACAAGTGATCCGGCTCATCGATACAAACAGCCACCAAAATCAAATCTCTTGGCTTCCAATTGGTTTCCCGTGCTCTAGATTTACGAACTTCTACGTTTTGTATCTGTTCACACAGGTCATTATATTCCTCGCTGGGAAGAGGTTTTAGACAAATGAGAAGTTTATAATTTCTTGAACCATACACTATGACAATCTAACAATGTTTGATAAAATTAATTGATCTCAAAATAGGTTATTTCAAGAAAAAAAAAACATTGCTCCCCTTCCATTTACTTAATGTTTACTTCTAAGAATTTTTCAAACTCCCTACGTACATGTAAAGAGAATGAAAAACACGAAGAAAAACCTCTGGCCCCGATGTCAAGCCTTGATGGGGAAAAGGCTCACAAATACCTGTCCATAGCTTTCCAACCTTCACATTGAATTAGGAGACATTGCCTAGCAACCAGTGTCAACTCCGGCTAACATTATTAAAAAACTAGTGCTATTTAACTTTATCTCAAACATGTAATAACATTACTGCAAAGTAAGCTACTGATTTTATGATAATTCACCAAGAGCAACACATTTTGTTAACATTGTTTCCGAGGTGTCTCAAAGTGCTTAGCAATTCAATCAAGACAAGGTACTACAATCTTTATTATGCTTTCGTTTCATGCAAATGTGACAATCATTAGAACGTGTTCTGGATTTCAATTTACATGTTTATGTTTTTGTCGGAGAGAGAAGCTTTATCAACGCATTATTAATTATAACGAGCCATAAAATCTGCAATAACGATCTCGTTCAGTTGTGCACTAAATTCAAAGCACCTTGTTTGAACAGTGTTGATGAAGACATTGTATTTTAGGCATTTGCATATCTTTACACTACTCTATGAATGAGTTGCATAATGTGATGGCACATGACGTAGGAGTAAGTAGTAGTTACGCAGTTGTTCTAAATAATAACTGAGTCTGGCTGGGAGGGCGAATTCATCTTTACGTCAATGTTATTGTGAATAAAACAAAGCTCACGAAGTAAATTGTGTGGTCAGGCATTTTTTTTTTGCAATTAGGAGCTTTTGAAAAAACGTTCATATTATTGTGTAACTGAGTACTAAACTTTTTGTCCCGTGGCAATTAACGTGGTGATTTTTCTGTACGGAGGTTTGGGAAATCGGGCTTCCTGGAAATACCTAAGAGCATAATGAAGAAACAACGCGAATGAAAAATACGGGGAATAAAATGCTCCGGACACGTGAGAGAGTTACGTACCTATTTTTAAAAAAATATCGTAAAACGAGTGAAAGGCTGAAAAGTTGTAAGATATTGGAGATTTTCATGGATGAAGAATATTTGTGAGTGGACTGCTGTTCGACTTCCAGGTTGGACAGGACTATTGATATTGTTCTTTGAAGAATAGAGAACTCCAAAAATAAAGAATCAATATTGAAAAACTTATTCATTATTAAGAAAATCACTTTCTACGCAAAATCGTTTCCAAAATGTTGATAGTAATAGATGGACACAAATATCTCTTTGAATAAGGAAAATATCAATCTCTTTAGTAATTAAATATTTAATGATAAATTTTATTGTATTTATTTATTTATTTATTATGAATGCCCTGATGGGCTTTTACATAGTAATATAACATAAGTAAGTGCATGAGTACAGTTTAAAAAGGATATACATGAAATAATACAGTAAAACGTTTTGAGAAATGAATAGCAAAAAAAATTAAAATACAAAAATAATAATTAATAATAGTTCCAATACATTAACGATAAGTGAATATTTCGTTTAAAAGTCTTTTAAATTTTGGCAAATTCATATTAAAGATATCAATATTTGAGGTGTATTCATTTCCGAGTGTATGTAGGCGAGAAATGGGTGCATGTATGTGGTAGTTGGTAGTGACATTATCAATCAAGGAGTATGTCCCAAGACAAATTTGTGTGGCAGTATATCCTTCTGCCCACCCTTGTGATATTTAACTACTTATTTAGTTAAATAATTATTTTGAAGTGTAAAAATACTAAGATCGCAGATTTTTTTTATCAAAAACCATTTTTTTATCACTAAATAATATTTTTATTAATTATTAATTATTAAAAATATTATTTAGTGATAAAAAAATGGTTAAAAAAAATAAAATCTGCGTTTTAAGTATTTTTACACTTCAAAATAATTATTTAACTAAATAAGTAGTTAAATATCACAAGGGTGGGCAGAAGGATATACTGCCACACAAATTTGTCTTGGTACATACTCCTTGATTGATATTCATACCATATCAATAAGTTTTCTTGCGGAACAATATCGGCACTGAGCGGAACCGGACGTTGGTGTGAATCAGCCTTTAGAATGCAGGGTACTGATGGCGTCAGTACTTTCTCGGAGCTTTTAGACGATTTAATTACTTTTAAATTGTTAAAGAACAATTCAACATTCTATATAGTTAGGTATTCACATTATGATGTAAATAATACTTGCCTATTTGAAATTGAAAGCAATGTTTTGATTTTGAATGGTCGTCTTCTAGGCGATCATTAAAATATCTGTCGCTCTGAAATTTCAATTGCTTAATTGAGGTACAATTTTATGTCTTGTTTTAATAAAATCACTAACTGTAATATATTACATCATGACATGTTTGTTTTTACGATGCAGTTTTCACCCTGCAACCTACATCTTCAAGATATTTTTTTTTCAAAGTAATGCTGTTTTTTGTTCTTCTTAAAGTATTAAAATTATAAATCTTTTTGTAACTTTTTAGACCATGGAATGACGTGTGCTGATAGAAAAATTGCAGTCGACCAACATAATGCATACAGGATGATGGTTGCCAACGGAACAGCAAAAGGACAGCCCAAAGCTTCAGATATGCAGAAAATGGTAGATAATAATTGATAAGAAATGAAAAATATTTTTCTTCAGTTTGCTTAAATTTTGTGAAAGTAAAGTAAACTGGAACAATAGTTGATTAAAAGAATGTGCTAGCAATACCAAACATGTTTTGTTTATAACAGGTATGGGACGATGCGTTGGAAGTCATAGCGCAAAAATGGGCCGATAATATGAAATTCCAGCACAACCCCCAGAGAAAAGATGGTACGTAATCGTTTTATAATTATTTCAAGTTGAAAAATTATTCATAAAGAAACGCCTTACTACAGCCCATTACTTGACACTTCTGGGTGTTACCATCTCGTAGGCGCAAGTAACGAATGGCGTAAACGCTGGAGAAATTTTCCACATTGTGTTTTTAATGAGATCGTAAAATTCGCGAAGACCATCTGCTGATAGTGTAGTAACACGGGAAAAACAGTAGAAAAGATAAATATTCTCTTTTACGTGCTTACGAATAAGCTTATCATAGGTTTGTATCGTATTACTAAGAACAAGTAAAACGGAAATACATACAATAATGTAAATGTGTTTATATATCGTCGCTGGAAAGGCAAAAGGGCTTGAGCGACACTTTGGTCAAAAGTGAGTTAAATATGCAGTTGTAATCAGTTATTTAAGACTCTTGTTTAATTCTGAAGATTGTTGTGGCCCTTCAGCCATCTAAAATATATTTAATATTTGGGAGAAGGCTTGACTCAAGCGACTCAAGCGACACAAGTTTGGGACTTTTTTAGATTTTTGTCGCTTCAGGTAACTCAGTAAGAGCATTGTATACCGGAGTTAACTTTTTTTTTCAAAATCCAACCAGGTATTGAAGACTTATGATTTTGTTGTAAAACAAAAAAACTTTTAAAGTGCTTTGGTGTAAACTTCTCAAAATAGCGCTTCAATCCTTTTGCCTTCCAGGAGACGAAATAATGAATATCTAGGCAAGCATTACTCTCTGGAAGTTCCTCGATCTTAGCCTATTACTGGTCGAAATCGCCATGCTACGGATACATGTTATTAATTATACTTTGCTTTTATTTCTTTCTAATGTCCTTAAAAATATTTTTTTCCAAATATTAATAAAATTTTATCACTGAAAAGACCCACAAACTTTTCCCTTTCATCCCAAATCTGTAGTAACCCAGCAAAAACATCTAAGCTATTTGATTTGAATGGTAATTATAAAAATTACACATTAGTTGGTCATTCAAATTTGACCACGATTTTGTGTGTCATGGGTACTTTATCGATATAAACACTCTAGATTCATTATTTCTAATTTTGAAACTGTTAATTCGTGGTGGAATTCCATTTTAATGATTTAATAAATAAAAGTGGAATAAAGTTACAAATTTGTTTTATTAAATCACTCTAGATTCACTTTTCCATACATTAAATCAAAGAAAAAACGATCCACCTATTAACAATTTCATAACACAACTCCCTATAGAATTCCGTCGCCTCACTTCGAAAGCCATGTACGTTTCCCTACAAAGTAACACAAAGCACAAAGTTAGCCTTCAAATCGGATGATGTATGTAATTTGTTGATTGGTCTAACCGATCAGAAGCCAGAAAAGCGCACGAGTCACAAAATTTGGAGACGAAAACAACACAACTCCATGTACAACTCTGTTGCCTCGCTAGCCGCCAGATTAAAGGCGTACGTAAAACCATCGCTGAAAGTGAAGTTTGTTACACAATTTGTGTTGGAACTAGAATAGTTGGCTCGTCATAAGCCCATAGATCAACGTACAACATTTCGTTTGGAGGAAATTGAATTATTCTCCTTTCTTGGTTTTTTAAATACGTCGGCTCCAATCGATCTGCGAGGAGTATATATATTTAAATATTCAGATTGCTGATTGAAATTCTAATGATGATATCGTTCGCGGTAGGCCCAATCTGAAATATTTCTAACAGCCTTGGAAATAGAGAGTTCTGTTGGTAGAACTCGCTAAGGGACATTTTTTTTCCACGTAGACCAACAAATTAATGGTAAAAAGCAATGCAAATGGACTGAGATAAAAATTTTTTTTAAATGATTTTTTTAAAAACAAAACTTAATGTCAACGTGAAAGCTTAAAGGTCATTGTTCAGATTGATACGTCGTGTCTAGACATACTTAGTCTGTGGATTACCTACACCGTTAGTTAAAAAATAAAATAACCATTTGAATTCGTTGCATCAGCCTTTTGTAAAACTGGGAAGGTTTTATCAGTTTTATTTGGACACTATTACTTATTAAGTTATACTCTGTTCAAAAAGTATAACGTCTAATTTTTCTAGCGGAATAAATGAAGCACACAAGGTGATCTCTATTGTGGAAGTGGAGGCTGTGATCACTGATTTTTATCCCGCTCGTGGAAGATATCAGACATCAGTCTGATGAAAGTACCTTCCTTATCCACATCCCACACGGAGAATAATCTACGTGCTTCATTTGCTTCCACGGGAGTCGGATACCACACGTACACATAATTTTATTTGCACTTCGCTAAACTTACAGAATTTTTCATGGATTAGATACGTTTTTTTTTTAGGTCGTTTTCAGGTAGGTGAAAACATCTACATGGCCTGGGGAAATGGTGCACAACCCGATAGGAGGTGGAAAGATGCAGTAGGGGGATGGTATAACGAAATTAAAGATTACACATACAGGCCCATGGATGAAAATTACCTTGCCATTGGACATTACACGCAGGTATTGTGTAAATATTAAATACATAGCCATTTTCATTCGCTTCTCAACATCATGGCACGATGTGGAATAATCCAACAACAAAACGTATGTGAAGTAGCAAATTTCAGAAAGGTGACGTGGAATTTTCATCTAGAGCTATGGAGCTTTGTTTTTAATGGACCTGTCAATAATACGACTAGACGTAATATTGCTTGTTCCATGTTTTTCAAATGTTCAATAAGAAATAGGCATCTTCGAAAAAAAAAAACATCTTCTATGTTGTAAAAACAAACAAAAAAATCTATCATCAGTATTTAAATTGGTTGCACTCGTTTTATTAATAAACATTGATTTCAAATGTAGTATTTTTGCTTTCATAAAATTTTAACGCCTTTTGTAAGTTTTTTTAAGTTTTTAAATGCCTTTTACCTTTGTAAATTTAAATACATTATTAATTTGGTTATCATCTTTCAATAATATTAATACCTATTTAATACTCACAGGTTGTCTGGGCTAATACCAACCGCGTGGGTTGTGGGTACGCCTTCTACGAAGACAAGGGATCTTACCATAAGCTGTACGTCTGTGATTATGGCCCAGCGTAAGTATTAAACAAACTACACAATAAAGTAGACCAATCTTCAATGGTGCTGTTTTGATTAACATATCGTGGTGGTCAATGGTAGAATACCAAAGAGTAGATGAATTGAGGCTAAAGGAGACATCAACATCGCTTATGGATGGTGCAAAAACCGAGCCAACCAGTAAGCCAATTAATAAGGAAATAAATTTATTGAAGGAGTTAGTAAGAATATTATCGGACCTACTAGAGACCAAATTTTTTAAAAATAAATTAGAGTTCTATCAATAAAAGCACATTTATGTTATATCTAATCGTAAATCGATCAAAAATTTAAAACACAGCTCTTTTGCCTTCATTTGAATACATTTTTACCTTGATTCGCACGCATTACTTTCTAATTTATATGAGTAAAATTAACCTTATAATGAAGATCCTAACCTTTGCCAGCTACCTCGGGTGCCGACTTAATTAAGGCGTTCATTAAAAGCATTCAGAGAATGTAAATTTGAAATGAAAACATGGAAATTGCTAGAAAAATGTATTTTTGTTAGAGTATAGTTCGGAGTGCCGTATTAGAATACTTCAACCCAAGGAGATACATGCAATCGTAAGTGGAAATAATATTGTTTTATTAGATGTATCATTAATTATTGTGTTTAAAAAAAAAAAAAAATACATTACCAAATATGAAATTATTATGAACAAGACTCAGCAACTTGGGAAGTGATTCCGATTGATCAAAGACCTGTTTAAAACCCTCGTGAACTATAATACATTAATGGTACTAGGCTTAGTTCAAGAAATAAGAGGAAATTGGGAGGTAGGGAGGGCACTATTGCACAGTGGGCTTATGTCCTGACCGCTTACGGAAGCTCACATACCGTCTACAATTTACATACGCACTTTTCCCTCCTTCCTATGGGAATAAAACTCCTTTGGTTAAGTGGTTTTGGGCAATAAATATTAATTTGATATTTTCAGGGGCAACTGGATGGGAGAGTATCCGTATAAGACCGGAAAAGGATGTGAAAAGCTGTGTTGCAATGCTGACCTTTGTAAACATCCCTATGGAAATAAGTGTTAACCTGTTTAATAATAAAGAGGGTTGATACCTGATTATAGAACCACTAAATGAATTAGTTTCTTCTCCAACCCAATTTAAAATTATTATTTTATGCTTTTGTTTATGAATGTTATTTTAATATTGGAGTAAAAATAAGAATAAAGGCATGTTCACACAAAAAAAAAAAAAATTACCATCTATTTTTCATGAATGTTATAGAAAAAATACTAAATTTAATACATAATTTAGCATTTTAATGCATTTCCGCAATACAATGTTAATATTGTAGATAACATGTTCTTGCCATCAAAAATATTTTCGTTATAATAAAATTTACAGTTAAAATGTTCAACTTTTCGATTTTCCATGTTCGTGCCATTTTCACTCATTTATGTTAAAAATGTAAGTTAACAGGTTTTTGCCATGGGGTCCTCATATCTTGACATAATAAATATTGTAGTAAGTAGTTAAAATGTTGAAAAAACAAAATTATTTTTATGATTGGATAGTCACTGCTCTAATATTATTTAACACAGCTTTTAAAAAAACGTTATCGATATTATGTAAGTGGGATATTAACATTATTTTGCACCCTTCACAATATTTTAGATTTAAATAAGAGCAATCTTATTAAAAGTAGCTGAAGCCACTTTTATGCAATATACATGTTATTGGTCGAAGTAGGTACTTATGTAATATTGTAAATATATAAGTTTTAATTACATGTTGGTCAGGCATACAACTTTTTTTGATTGTGATTTAAATAGTTATTTTTATCAGAAGAATGTATAAAACATTGTAAAAAGTATTAATCCTGATAAACTAAGGCGTGTTGTAATGATTTATGTGTTAAATCTAAACGGAAAGTTAGACGAAAGTCAGATATTTTCGGTGAATAAAATTCTTCAACTGCAATATTTTACGAATTGTTAATAATTACGAATTTACGTAGAAATTGGAAAAAATCTGATTTCATGTGTTTTGGATAATTATTTTTAGTTTTTGTGTTTAATTTTTAGAACTTCATATTATTTTTTTAATAATTACCTTTAATTCAATTGAATAATGTCTTTATAAAGTTCACCTTGTTTTTAGTTTAATTATGACAGTTGTTTTGGCGTTTGAATAATAGCTTTAAATGCCTAAACAGAAAAGTAGCAAAACTTAATCATAATACTATTAAATATGAAAAAATTTTAATTTTATAAAAAAAAAATTTATTTGGTATGTTATTAATTGATGGATTATGAAATTCAAGGGTCATTTTAACTTCAACATAAATAAAATATGGAGAGTTTACTAGACCTATTCAAGACGCCCAGTTTCTTGGAAGCCAGCATTACTCGGGTTTCTATGGATCATATAGCGAGACATTATAAAAAATCGGAAAACTTTTGTGAAATAATTTCATAAAAATATTTTCACTTGTTTTTTAGTTTTTAGCGGGGGCAAATTTTAAGAAAAACAAATACGATTTAAATAATGGAGCATTATTGTGTTTTGATGGTGGATTTAAGTAATCAATTGACTTCTGCTTTTGCTATCTCGAAACAACTTGTGCCATAGAAATTATTCATATATTGTAATATGTGCAGCCTTAAAAATCATTTATGACAAACTGAACTCCTTAAAATAATCAAGTTCTAAGGGATATTGTGACGGTAAAAGGTGTGTAAAATGGGCCATTCCATGGTGACAGTAACATTCATGGAAAACGAGACAGTAAGGTTAACTATGGGGTAAGAGTGCGGGGGTAGCAGGCTGATAAACACAGATCTACATATCCAATAAAAACAATCAAATTAATAACTATGTGGGGTCGGTGATTCCTTGTGCTAGCCTAAGGATACTCTTTTCAGGAAGAAACAAAATGTCTTATGCATGTACGAGATAGTTTTAGTTTCACCTGCATCAAATCAAACACATGTAAAACACTTCAGTGCATATTAAATTAAATTCTTACCAATGTGTCAAAATAATATATTCAACAGTTGATGGTTTGATATGAAAATTCCCACAGGAGTTACCTTATTTGATTTAAAATCCGAACCCGAACCAAACATTCTTTAAATCATCAATAGAAGGAACTACTATTTAGAAGGAAGGATATATTTTGATTTTATAATAATAGAATGCGTTTAAAAAAAAAAAAATCTGTAATTACAAAACGAATAGAAATGTATTTTTGTTAAATTTTAGATACATACCAAGTATCGCATTCATAATATACTAATACAAACCTTAAATAATATAATTAGCATGAATTAATAACATATTTTCTTAACTTAACTATGAATTTTAAAACATTTTTACGGAAATGTGACAACATAATCGATACTGTTGATTTTTTTACTGTAATAACACACTGATTGTATCTTATTGGTAGTCTGAAATCGTGGTTTCCAATTGAATATTGTTTTAACAAAAGCCAATATTCACCAATTTAAAAATTTTACGGAAGAGAGTTTTTTCTAAATCACAACCAGGCGCGCGAAAGACAATTATTTTTAATATTGTAATTTTGTGGTTAAGCTTAAAACAATTTGTTTTTTTTTTTATGTATTTGAAATATTAAATATATTTTCCATTTAAGGGTCAGCACCCAAAAATAAACACTTAAAGATTTTCAAACAGGAGACACTGCAAATGATTTATCTGATTATTCTATAGGGTTGTTAAGAAAATGTCCAAGATTTCCTGTAAATACGATTATTAAGCGGTAATTTTTTTAATTATTTATAAAATGCCTACTGAAATTTTAGGTAAAATGTTTGAAAATAGCAGCGCTGGTATTTAAACTGTACCTTTTCCTGACATTTCAGTATGTTTTTCATAGGATTTAAAAGATTACAGCTTCAAAGCTTTATTCACTAGAAACCTTAGACATCTTCCCAACTGCCCATATAGAATTTATAGATAAACCATGTGCAGTAATGGCCTTGCAAAGAGTCGGAATAACATAAAAGTATGTATGATACGATTGTGAATGAAGTGAGTGCCAAGACAGATTTGTATGGCGGTCCATCCTCTCTGGCTACCCTTGCAAGGAAACGGTGTGATGGTTAGTAAGTGAATTCAGTATTGCTTGAATTATAATACTACAATGTTAAGTTTAGCGCCATTTTTGGGTTTTGAGCCTTAAATCATGTTTATTAGCATATATTATATTACTCTGAAGCTTTTCCAATAACCTCTCCTCGCTAACATTTAAGTCGATAATAGCTTACAATAAAATTGTCTTTGTGCATTCAAAGTTTGATATTTTATGGACAGAAAACAAAAATGTCCTTTTATCTCCTTTTTTAAATTAATTAACCTGGCGTTTATTTCATAAAAAAATATAAATATGATCATAATTTTATGGTCGAAAAAAATGTTAACATTGTCTACAGAGTTTTTTTTCTGAAGAAATATCAGAAAATTAAAAGCGGCAATAATAATATTCACAAAGTGAAAGTGAACTAAGGGCAGTCCTTGAATAAAAACGAACCAGATATTCGGATATTGGCGGTGTAAATTAATATTTCGAGTTTCTAATTTGCTTAAATAAGGAGCTTTTTTGATGTCGTTGCAAAGGACGAAAGTGAATTTCGACACCCATTTCAGATATCAACCATCTCTAATGTCGGCCCTCGAATGATAATCCAAAAAACCCTTGACTCTAGAAAGATTCACCCCTGCTTTAGTGCAAAGAGCTAACCCTGTATTGCAATACTACACGTATATAACGGTAAGTTCTCTGATAATAATTGTGATCCTTTGATCCACTGCCCACTAGAAGTAGCACTATATATAGAGTGAGGCTTCGTCGGCGGACGGAAATAGAAAGGGTGACATCTCTGATCTCACTTCCGGACTCTGATTAAAACCGTTTTACTTGAATACTATAAATTTAATCAAACCACAAACTAGCGATGGGAAAAACTTTAAAGTTTTGGGAACGTTTCACAAACTATAAGTTATTTAAAAGAAACACTTCAAGTTGAACGCACATGAACTAACAGTTCATTCGCTTAACGTAGTAGGTACTGTAGCGAGTAGTGTAGGAACTAGGAACTCGAGTGACTGCCACATCGTCCGTTTGTAGTTCAAATATTGCTTTACGAACTACACGCTACAAAATAGTGCACAAACATTTATCTTTACAGCAATTTTACGAGAGTTTATATATTATGTAATAGTTATAGCTTATGTTTGGGGACTACGGTAGGTAATAGAAAACCACAATTAATGTATTTTATTAAATCAAGTGAAATCGTATTTGTAATAATTTCATTAAATATGATTTGAAATTGAGATACACATCCGTGATTTGATGGTTTGTGATTGTTGTCATATTATCACTCCATTTTGGATAAGGTTAATAATACTGGGTAATATTTTTTATTCAATGATATTTTAATCTCGGGAAGCAAATACGCGGGGACGTTTTAAAATACTACATTACTATTACATCAGTGCGCGTGCGTGTGTGCATGTGCGTATACGTGTGCGTCGACCTGTGGATGATGCGATAGCGCGAGCGATCTAAAAACTACATTTGAAGTATTGAAGCATTCGCACAGTGAGAAATGTGTGAACTGTGAACTTATTAAATGAGAGTTAAATAATAATATTAATTCAATATCTCATAGTCGAGTGGTAAGACGCTCGACTACGAATGCAAAGGTCGCGGGTTCAAACCCGGCGTGCGTCAATAACTTTTATTAAATTAATATGTGTAATAACACATTTAATTCATATAAACATAGTAAAAAGTTTATTTGCGGCACGTTACAGAGTGGTAGATACTCTAAGTATCACCTTGGTTAAAGACCACCATTCTTAATCGAAACGTTGCTTGAAATGGTTTTAGCCGTGTTTGGAGACCAGATCTGAATAGCCAGGTACTTCTCAACCTTCCTCTTCCCAATCTCCTACCCCTCCCACTACCTTCAGCCGCACAACATACCCTATTTGGGGATGCCATAGTCTCACTGGCTCTGGACGGTTGAGAGCAGTTGAGACTCTTGTGCGGTTTTCATTTTAAAAAAGCTAATTTTAAAATGATTTATGTAACTTCAATGAACAAGAAATGCGAGTTAATTGTTTGCGGTCTGACGTCTGGAGTACGAGGCGAATGTTTCCGATATCGTCTGAATTGGGCCGTAGCATTTGAATTTATTTCTATTTTGTAAAATTACCGTAAACAATTTTGTTTAAGAAGAACAAATAAAATGTTTATTTTGATGAAGTTTTTGTTAAGACATATTAAAAATAAACTCTGTAACCCTCTCGCTCGTTTTTTTGGTCCAAGGCTGTTTTTACCAAACAATGTACGTCTATAAATAAGTTCAATGTAAAATATTAATAGAAAAATGTAATAACAACCAGGCATTTTATCAAATACGGTATTCCATATTTAAAAATAATCTTTTTTTGTATTTTTTAGAACACGGAGTGACGTGCGCTGAAAAGATATTCGTCGTCGACCAACAAATGAATACACGATGATGCTTGCTAACGGAACGCTTAAAGGTCAGCCTAAAGCATCAAATATAGGGAGAATGGTAATAATTGACAATACATGAAAATAAAATAGAAGTTTGAAAAAAATAGTCAAAATAGTCAGGTTTTTTATTCCTCAAACAAATTGCGCTAACTCACGTTTGTGCACCTGTGTGTAAAATGATAATTATGAAAACAATCTTTGTAATGTGCAAACGCAAAGCTGATTACGCCATTCCTGCATACCTCCTGGAAAACATTGGTATTGTATAAGCGAAGTATCAAGAACATCTTGTCATTTCGTCAGAATTACCTATGTACTCGTACACAATGGTAATTGGATGCAACGGTTTCAAAATGCTTTGCTTAGTCTTCAGTTACGATCAAACCGTTATTTTGCGGGTATTTATGTGTACGTTTTTAAATAAAATATATTATGTGGAAAGTATACTCGTATATACTTCTGGCAGGTTCATGTTACATCATTAAGGCAGAAATAATCAGTGGGTATATTTATGTATTTAATTTTTTTTTCTTCTTATGTTAGATCACATAATTTTGTGTTCTAAATTAAAATATTAAATATATTTATACACGATTATTGCAAACGTTTAAAATTTATTCTTGTTACGCAATTGCGAATTTTAGAACGCAAACATTAAAAAAAAAAAAATTAAATATCGTTTTGATGATTGTCATTAGATTACTTCGTGGATAAATAAAATCTCAATGATTATACCAAAAATATTAATTATTTGGGTAACATTACAAATTTTAACTTTTCATTTCTCAATTATTTTTTGGAGAGGTTTTTCATAAACGAGGTTGAAAATTAGTCAAAAGGGTGCATGCTTTTCAAACCCAACTTCTTTGTGGATATCTTTTTTCATGTTTTTAATTTGATAAAAAAACTTTTAATACATTTTTTCTATTTACTAGTTTACACACAATACGTGCCATCACCAGGGCAGGCAATTAAGTACACAGTATTAAAATAAGAACGAATCAAAAATATATTTTACAAGCATAAGTGTTGTAAAAAAATATTACCAACAATTTACGCATGTTTGTTAAAATCAGGCTAAATGATAATATGAGGGCATAAATGTTTAACAGATGCCTACATCGGTTAGAAGCGAATATTTTCATGTACGTTTGGGTAAGAGTTGGGTTTATAGCTGTCTGTTTTTGTTTACAGAGAATGCCTTAACGTGCGATGAAGTACGAGAGATAACTGACTATCATAACATGCTGAGAAAACGTGTAGCCAATGGAACTGTGCCTGGACAGCCAAAAGCCAAAAATTTGCTAAAACTGGTGAGCAATTAATTTATTTGATTAAAATTTATTTAATATTACCAGGGTGATGTCTAGCTGGTGATAAAATAGTGTATATATATATTTTTAACACTGAACTATACCAAGAACTAACATTTTTTAGGAGAATTGATTCTTTAATCTATTCTTTCAGCATAATATTCTTTTTGAAAAATTATTGATTTTCCTTAGTCATAAAAGCATTTGAGTTAAGGCGGTAAGGTATTTTACAGAGTAAGGCTAGTACCAAAAGAGAAAATGCTACAGATTTACAAGTTCCTCGGTACAGATGGTTGAAGAAAAAAACTAACGAACTATTTTACTAACCCATATATTTTTGGAATACATGAGTATTATTCACAGTAATACCGTGTGTAGAAATTTTTGATGATATGCAAGTAAAATTACCTGGAATCAATATATACAATATTCATATTTAATTTAAATTCAAAAAAGGTTCTATAAAATATAAAACGATGATTATAATATTTAAACAAACATATTTTTTAAATGTTAACTTCTTTTACTTAATTATCACACATGCAATTAAGCCAAAAGCTAGGTTACTTATGTGATACAATGTATAAATATATTATAATTCTAGTAAGATCATAATATGGTAATAAAATGTAATACGTCATAGTCTTAAAAATAAAAATAATAATTTTCAGTAAAGAATGCAAGGCTGATGTAAGCGTAATAAATATAATCAAGAAAGCGACGCTTAGATGGTTTGGGTATTTAGAGCGAATGAACGAAGAAAGGAGTGTGAAAAGAATATATGATTCGAAAGTTAATGGAAGAAGTCGGGGACGCCCGAGGAAGACATGATACGATCAAGTGAATCAAATACTTGAATCGGGCCATGTGAAAAGTCAGAATAACAGAAGAGGATGTTTGAGACGATGAATAAGTGTGAAGGAAGCAAAGAGTGTGTGCCAAGACAGAGTTGTATGGCGGTCCATCCTCTCCCCACCCCTGCGGAGAAACGGCGTGCTGGTTAGTTAGTTAGTTAATTAGTCTACTTATAAATAATAGAATATTTTGTTTCATAAACATAAATTTCTCCGAAGAATTGATTTAAAAAAATAATTCAATATAATAATAATTGTTTTTAACATGGAATATAATAAGATATATGCGGGTTTCAGGTGTGGGATGATGCACTAGGCGGAAAAGCACAGAAATGGGCCGATAAAAGCCTGAGTTCTCACAACCCCGACAGATCAGACCGTAAGTCTTCACGTGCTTTTATTATACCCCCAAAACTCAAAATCTAACAAATATTCCTGACAAAAAAATGATGTCTTTAATAAGAAAATGAAATAAAAGAATCATAAAAATAATGCAGCGCAAGCCAAGCTTTTCGTGAAATTTGCGTGGGTTAAGGAATATATAACGTAAAAATATTGGGTTGATGGGTTACGATTACGTGAACTTTTTTTCAACCGATTGCATTTAATAAAGTTAAATTACTAACTAACCATCACGCCGCTTCCTCACAGGGGTAGGCAGAGAGGACAGACTGCCATACAACTCTGTCTTGGTACACACTTCTTGCTTTATTCACATGCATACATTGTCTCATACATACTCTTCTGTTACATGGCCCGACTCAAGTATTTGTTTCACTTGATCGTGCCATGTCTTCATCGGACGTCCCCGACTTCTTATTCCATTCACTTTTGCGTCATATATTCTTCTCACACTACTTTCTTTGTTCGTCAGCCCTACATTTCCAATCCATCTAAACATCCTTTTCTTGATTTTATTCATTACGCTCACATCAGACTTGCATTCTTTCCGAATTTCCACATTTTTAACACGGTTTTACCGTACATTCGCCTCAGGGATCTCATTTCTACAGTATTCAGTCTATTTTTATCCTTCCTCTGCCAGCTCCATGTCTCACTATCATATATCAGGGTTGGTATAAGCACTCCATTGTGGACTGTTAACTTCGCTTACTTGGATATTTTTTTTTATTTGCGCCAACAGCGTTCAGTCCTCCATTCACCCTCTTTTCAATATCCTTTCCGGCTCTCGCAAACATACTTCCTAAATACACAAAATCATCCACTTGCTCCAAGTATTCATCATTCACAACTATATTGCACGCTGTTCTCGTACGCTTTCTTTCAAACATCATGACCTTAGATATCATATCGGAGGCTAAGGAACATAAGGACGAATCTACAAAAAATGCTGTTTTGAGTTAAGTAATACATTGAAAAATTTATTCTATTAGTGACAGAAATATTAAAATCATCATTTAATACTCTGTAAACTGTATTTTTTTCACTCAAATATATAACTTCTGAAAAAGAGAATCATTTAAAAAAAAGTTTTATCGTATATCTCTTAACTGTGTTTTTGTAGATTCGCCCTTATGTTCCTTAGCCCACGATATATAAATAAGGTTGTCATATATTTTTTATTTTTTTTAAAGAGGTTAAACTATGGTTTTATGAATAATACCGCCCGGAAGTTTCGCGGTATGAGCGTGAAATATGATGTATATATATGATGTATACGTTCATGTTTTATCAAATGAATTATTCCAATGCTTGTTTTTAGCTAAAAATCGCTGGCAGACAGGCGAAAATTTATATCAGCAATTTTCTTCTCAAGATCTGCCAGAAAATTTTAATTGGAAGAAAGCTATTGATTCATGGTTCGATGAGTACAAAGACTTTACGTTTGAAAACCATAAAACAAAATATTTAAAAAAGGCTGGGTATGGCATGGTGGAACTCCGACAGGCCGTAATGACGGGCCATTATACGCAGGTAATTTGTTCTGTATTCATTTAATACTGTTATAAACACAAAAAGCATCAGAAATTAGAATGTTTATACGGACCATTGCTTTAAAAATTTCTGTTCATCTATCAAAATATTTCGTACAAATCTCGTTAAGGAAAGTCTCATTAATCTAGATGCATTTAGACATTCTTATTATTTTTAAAATACTTAAATAATATCAATAATCACCAGCACAAATATATATAACAGAAAAAGCCAAAAAACAAAAACAAAAAGAAGATAATGATGACAACCGAGACTCATTATCTTTTTTGAAAAAAAATAACAGTATCAATAATTTTCAATCAAATTATGAGATCGATTAAATATGACCGTTTCTAATAAAGTCCCGATGGCTGAAATAGTTGAAGCGTTACTCCCGGATAGAAGAGAGTCCGAGTTTGAGTCTCGGTTGTGACCATAATCTTTTTATTTTCTGGCTTTTTCTGTTTCATATTTATGTTGTTGATAATTGATATTATTTAAACATTAAAAAAAAATAAGCACTAATGCTTAAAAGTTAATTTCAATTTCAATCATATAATATTGTTTGGAATTATATCGCAATTTGTCGTTTTTCATGTGCTTTTTATGTTTCAGGTTATGCGAGGTTATGTTTAAACACCTTAGGATAAGTTAAAAACATTTTTAAACGTAAAATCGAAAATACCTCAAAGATTAACAATTATATTGAAGATATAATAAAAAAATAATAGCACCGTTCTGAAATTTATCGTATTTCATAAAACAACATTATATTTCAGGTTATTTGGCATAACACAATGTACGTTGGTTGTGGAGCGACGTATGCCAAAGAAGAAGGATATTCTACCACTTACATATGTAACTATGGACCGGCGTTAGTACATTTGTAACAATTTGAAAATCATTTATTTTATACTCATATATTAGTCAACATTGATTTATTCATTTATTTTTAGTGGAAACTACATTGGTCAAATGCCTTACAACGTCGGGGACGGTTGTAAAAACCTGTGCTGTACGAAGGATCACCCCGCTAAGATATACGGAGATAAATGTTAATAAACAAATTTCATGCTTTTCCCTATCTGCTAATAGACATATTACATTTTTATCACATACATTGCATCATTTTTTGAATATTCTTAAAGACAAGTGTTTTATTTAAATTGTAAGAATGAGTGTAATATTCTGTCATGAGAAACATCGCATTTATTAACATTGCATTTAATTTTCCTGATTGGACAGTTACAATACAGTACCACCATATTATTTTGACACACAACCTCACAATATTATACTCCTATGGGACGCATAATTAAAAATCAGTCAAATTTGTCCAGTAGTCCAATATTATATATATTTCCCGTAAACTCATAAAAAATTCTCATTATTCTTTAATTAAATTCTCAGTTGACGTTTTGCCTTTTACATTTCATATTATCTGTCTCTTTCTCTCTGTTACTTTGTTATAATTAAAATGTTATTCTATTATTTTATCACTGTTCTCTTACTTAATTTTAAATTATACTGTGTTTTCCCTCTATATGTATATATAACCGCACAAATTGTATTTTTAGTTTAGTTTAATTTTGTACCCTGATGATGCTTAGACTAAGCGAGACGAGTTGGTCATAAAAAAACAAATAAAATCTGTAGTCTTATACAAAGTTATTTATTTATTTCAATAAAAATATTCATAACGATGTGTATTCTTTGTGGTATAGAAACATTTTATCAGATTTTCCATAAAGTTCTTCCTATAATATTAATTGACTAAAATTATAGCAACCGTACGTGCAAAAAAAACCTGGATAAGTTTGCGTGCATGGACTTATTTTACTTACGTACATAAGAATAAAATAGTGATATCCGTGAAACATTAATTTCAAAAACACACAGAAAAGAAAAAAAAAATTTCAAGTGTCACCAGGAAACAATTATACCTAAAAAAACACGTAAGAAAATTCGTGGAGCTTTACGCTTTAGGCAAAGACAAAATAAATAAAAAATGAATTTTTAGGATTTTTCAATTATAGAAAATGATTTTAATTCTGATTACATGTTTTTTTCCTGATCCCAAAATGGAAAGTGAAAGATACTCCATATCGATCTTTTGAAATTCCCATTTCAAGTCAAAACATGGCTTAATATGTTATTACAAACTTACCTCTTTTCCTTCACCTTTCCCAAATCCTTTAGCATCACAAAATTCCCATTTGTAAAAGAAAAACTTTTTTTTCTTCTAAAAGCCTCGAATTTGTGAACATCATCTTTAAATTTTAGCCTTTACCCAACCCGTTCGATCGCTTATATAGTGAAAGATTCCGACCAGTCATCATTTGTGGGACCTTTTGGGGTGATTAGTTTTTTAATACAAAAATCCTTGGTGATCCACTGATTCCATTGATCGATGAGTCATCTTTAGTATTTAAAAAAATGTGATTACCGCACAAGAGTCCCAATTGCCTGGAGCAAGCTGGACTTTGACATTTTTGATGATGAAATAAAAAAAAAATTTAGTTAAGCAAAATATTTTTGCCTAAATTCAAAAATTTTTTTTTTGTGTAACGCGCACGTGGTGCGTTCCCTTTAAACACAATATTTTACCGAATTGACATACGGATTTCTAAGTATAATATGTCCGACTATTGCAGCCTTAATGATAATTATGATTATTACCACAACCAGAGAGTCTCCGATAAAACTTCATTCAGGTGAAAATGCCGTCCGTGATATTTACTAATGAGCTTAATTTGATCTGTCCTTTTAATATTGCATTTCGTTACTGACATTTTCGTTTTATTCAGATTTCCTTCGTTATTTCTTCACATTTAAATATTTTTTACGATTTGTGGTATTTTTTTAAGGTTCTGGTTTTAAATTAATATAATCTTATAAGTACAGTTTGACACAGATATATTTGTAATCGATGTCATCACTACTGTACATATTGGTGATACCAGCGCAAAATATATTTCTTGACTTTTGCTTCATATTCATCAATTGTTATTATCTGAATATTCCAACTAAATTGAGAGTATAAACATAAAGTGAAAGAAAATACACCAACCAATAAAAAATAATTAACCTTTCTTATCGGTATTTTTCTTTTTTTTTTCCCGTGGGACGACTTTCGTGGTAAAGACGTTAAGATCTTCCACTACAAATGTAGAAGTCATGAGTTCGAATCCAACGTGCGTAAAAAAATATTGAAATGAGTAACTTCACATTTTTATTTTGTACTACAAAAACCATGCCGTATATTTGCAGCACCTTCTAGAGTTGTATGTCTTTTCAATTCAGAATCTAAGCGTTGCTTGAAATGGCTTAGCCCTATTTGATAACCAGATCTGAATAGTCAGGTCACCTTCCTCTTTCTCATATCCTACTCCTCCCCTCTTCTTCAGCCTTAAAACATACCCCAATTGGGGATGCCCATAGTTGCAATGTCTTAAGGCAGTTAGGACTCTTATGCGGTATTTACAAAAAAAACAAAACTTTTTGGTTGCATACTGGTAGAAAATCGTTCTAATACTGGAATTATCGGATCTGTAGCCTAATTTTTTACCTCGTTTTTTCTCCCCTCCGATCTCTTTAACTTTCACAGCATAGTTCCACTGACTCCGACCAGTTGGAAGGTTCCCCCTATGAGGAATAGAATAAAACATACTTAATAATACGGCCAGAGCTAACTCTTCACACGTGAGCTACCTCTATTTGGTTCGTATAACCATATTTCAGTACCCGACAGTTCCTGATTACAGTTCCGGGAAAACTTAATAAATCACTTCTGTAATTGTACTAGAGGTTTCGGCAGACCACAGGTACACGTGTCCGAAGTCATTTTTGACAGTTGTACGAACAGCTTAGCATTTTTGAGGATCAATAATTAACAATGTTACATCTAATTTCTGGTTTAAGTATTGATGAACATAAAGTAACCAATATTTTGATGCACCATACAAGTTTTTATTGTATTAATTATCGCCCTCACGGTTTTTTTATAAAGTCGATATATATTAGATCAGAAACTAGTTTTGAATGTTTTAAAAATAATTACAAAACGTTCCTTAGAAAAGGCTATAGCATACGATTAACAACGTAAAGCGCCCCTGAGGTGTTTAAATCACCAAACGGCGCTATATAAAGTTCAGTGGATGCTCAATACAATACGATTTCAGTAGAATTCTTGAGTTAAGTGTTTGAGTACTTTTATGTATATATGTTATGACGTTATATATATAGACACGTTATAGCATTAGAATTTTGACACAAAATGTGGCAAGCAAAACACACACGTTACCAGTAAATTCATCATTCAAATATCGGTCATGTATGACAAAGATAGACATTCATAGAATATATGTGTATAAACGAAACAGTTCCGTACTTGCTTGAAACGACCTCAAGCGACGCGTGACTGTTTAGTACTAAATCGGCTTAAACACCGGTCATACCAAATAGCGTGATTATTGCTTGCCACTTTGAGAGCGCTACAACGTGTCTTTAATACTTGTTACGTCATTGTATGTATGTTATATTATGAGGAAGTAACGAAATCCAAAGACATTGACCATGTTTTATTTAGTGGATGTTTTGACTGTAGTGGTATTTGTTTTTTGTACTACAAACTCTTATTAGTATGTATTTAATAACAATGCTGCATATAGTACACCGAATATATTAATTGTACAATGGTTTGATATTATTTCCGTAAGAAAAAAAAGTAATATATTGAATTAAATAAATAAATAAAAATAAAAATACGTAACTTAACTCCATGCAGGAGGCTCTAAATATGACACAGGCCCTAAATATGAGAGAAGGCTCTGAGATGTTTAAAGATATTGTAGTTCAACAAAATATACTACCAAGCTTCGAAGATTTTTGATTATTATAAAAGTTACGAACGTACATGTTTGATAAGCGGATTACTATAATGATATCAAAATATCACTGACGAGGTGATTTCTTCACGGATGGTGCTTATTGGGAGCTTCATCGAGTCCTATTAACTATTCACCTTTCTTTGACCTTACGACTGTATATAAACACCTAAAGCATAAGGCTTTTTGAGAGGAAATAATAAATATGTTTACTTCGATGGCTTATATCTTAGTCATTTACTCATCATCTATCATCTCCACTTTTGACGAAAATGAATTACAAAAAAAATATGTACTGGAAAAGAGTCCCAAAATCCTCAATAACGGTACGTTGTGAGGCTGAAAGAAGTGGAAAGGGAAGAAGATGGGAAAAAGCAAGGTTTGGAGTGTGTACAAGACAGTGCTAAGCAGAACCTTAAATTGTTTGTGAAAAATATATTTTTTTGTTAGCAAGCTATTTTTGCTGCTTCAGAACCCATAAATTACACATAAAAAATAGTATTTTATGTTTCTTTTCCATATTTACTTCAACAGTGCAATTTGAACTAAATACATTTAACACCACCTAAAAATGATTGTAAATAAATTAATAATAACCCATGCTCTACTAATATAAAAGCCAATAAACAAAATAAGAGCTTTACTTGAATTAAAATATAAAAAAAACAAGTCACCATTTGCTTCCCATAATCTGTAAAATGCAGAGTAGAATGGTTGAAATAAAAAAAACATCATTTACAAGAGCACCATAGATTTTTAAACATGAAAATGGCGAGTTGTTTCAATTATCATTTCCTTGAGTTCAAATGATGAGATTTCTTCGACATGTGATTTAACATAATAAATGTTTGTTATGATGACTGATAATAAAAAAAGTAAAACAAAGGTAAGCAGATTCGTTAAATTTCGGAGATATTTTTGCTTCTTTGTATAAAAACAACATCATTTTTAAAGAAATTAAAATTGTAAATCAGAAAAGTCAATATTTTGTTAAAAAATCTTCAATTAAAATCAAAGCCTTTTCGTCTTTTATTACAACATATGTGAATTTATAAAATTTATTTCTTGAAACGATGACAAAATTAATTCACATTTCATTTACGAAATACTCATAATACGAAATCCATATAAATATATAATTCAATATCTAAAAAAAAACAGATGCGATACATTTAGTAAGTATTTATTTACGATTTACCGCACAAGAGTCCCAACTGCCTGGAGCTTGTGAAACTATGACGACCTCAAATGTATATACTCGTATGTATAATATGAGGCTGAAGAGAGTGAGAATTAGAAGAAGATAGTGAAAATGAGGATTAGAAAGAACCTGAATTAAAATGAACGACTTAAAATGGAACGAGCATGTCAAAAATATAGTTTCAAGAGTAAGAAAACTTTTAACTGTTTAACAAACTTAAAGACAAAAAAAAACAAAAAAAACTTTTAAATCAAATATTAAAAGAAAATATAGAAAACTCCATCAGGAAACGCATGTTCAAAAATTTTTTTAAGTAATAATAATAAAAATAAAATAAAAAAAAACATCTTACTTCACTTCTACTTTATTTTAGAAAAAATGTAATACAATAAAGACACTTCTTCAAAATTTTATTAATTTGTTTTCGTAATTGAATCGAAGTCTTTATTGTACATTTCTTGATTTCTATTATTTTGTATAATTTTGTGATTTACCTACATGTATTTACAACATAATGGGGTTGCTCCCCAACCCAAACACAAGAATTGATTTGTCTCCTGGGCAGGGTAGTATTGTCAAAATACATATATATTTTTAAATGTTATAGTTTAACAAACTTTACATAGTGTTTATTTTATTTTATATTTTCAATAGTTTCTTTTTGTTCCTCGATAAACGTTTCCACAGTCTTGAAAGTTTCCTTCATTAATATTAAATAATGTTCAATCTTATAAATGAATGCGATGTTTCTTTTACTTCTTATACAATTTTAATTTAAAAAAACGGAAGCTTTCCTTACTACTATATTCTGAAAAAATTACACAGAAGGAACATATTGAAAAAGATATTCTTTATTACAAACTAGAATGATCTTTTCAAATGTAATATGTAATAATATGTTATTATGTGATACTAGGAAACTCGCTATCCAAGAGAGTTTAAGTTGAAGGACTTTTCTTCATAAAAATATTTTAAGCAGTAGGATATCTAGACGTCATTTAACCAAATGTTGCAGTTTTGGTCTTCAAACTGTCAAATCAGTTAAAACTAAAGCCCAAACATTATTTATTTTGCTCTCGGTGTAGAGCAAAGCGAAAAGCCTGATCAATGAAACATTTTTAACCGATTGTTTGTCATTTCTAATGCGCAGATGAAACGTATGCTGAATTCGTTTTACAGGTATAAAAATATAATTTGATCAGAGGAATAAGCAAGATCTAGAGACATTGATCATATGCGCACCGATGCATTTGCGTGAAACTCTACAAAAAAGTGTGGAAAGCCCGTTTTTAGTTAGTTGATGTAAGCAGCCATTTTCAAAATTGTTTTAAAGCTCTTTCGTAATCCGCTTAAAAGAATTTTCAATGGCACCTTCCTTAACCCGCCTCAAAACATTGGTGACAACATAATTCCATTATATAGTTTTTAGAAGGATTTGAAATACTACAAACATAGTTATCTTGATTCACCCTTTAATATGATAGCTAATAACTTGATTTATTACTCACCTATAAATAAGAATTCCAATGAGAAAAATGTGTTAGTCGAAAGATAGACATCAAATAAAAAAGTTACAGTTTTATCGTAATCGAGCGATGGTCATCATGTTGGAAAAACTGAAAAGTATATATCTAAAGAGCGAATTTGATATGAAACAGAAAAATATTCACACATACGACTTCCACCCTATTATAGGGTTAGGCTTGGTAGCTAATGGGATTACCTTCAAGAACAAAGAAAACAAATTCCGGATGATTTTACCAATACTTTTAATACCTATCACACTCTTCGGTATATTCATGATGTGCCTAAATATTTACCACTGTTGGACAGTTAACAACATTTCAGAATTCTCGGAGAGTTTGTCTTACGTTATGGTGGGAAATATAATTTTCATTCAGCAAGTTTGGGTTTTGATCAAGTACAAGGTATATTTTAAAATGGTCGATGCAATGGACAGGGATTTCAAGGAAATGGACGAAGCTGCCGAAGATGTCAGGTGATACGAATATCAGTCATTACACAGATCAAAATATTGCATATTTCCACCTTTTTACGGAGTTGAAAATATTCTCTTTATCGCTATGATTAGAGACCACCATTTGGAATTAATACATTGCTTGAAATTGGCGGCGTACACAAAGTTTTCGATCAGCGTAGGCAGCAGGAAACACAAGGGATTAATTCATAATAGAGATAGGTACTTACAAATATCAATGTTTGCTATTGGATTTGTTCTGTAAGAGTACTGCCTTAGACACTAACAAATATACTAACACTGCCTTAGATACTAACAAATATACGAACGCAAATTGCGCGTTCAAATGGCTCAATGGCTCAGATGTTGCTCACAGCATACATATTTAGTGTAGTCTAGTGAAAAAATAAAAATCTACTCTGACGTCGGCGGTGCTTGAGTATATGTACTCGTAGTTACTGCTTTTGACACGTTATAGTAGGAAGGTCGGTGGGCGCTCGTGGCGGTGCGATCAGCTAAATTTATGTGTAGATTTATTTTTTACAATAATTTCATATTATTTAATCCAATGCTGTACATATTTTTATACGAGTACGGCAAGGTAGGAACTGCTTATGAGACTTTATGGAGTGCGCGCCTCTGCTTCAAATGTTTTTGCAATGTTAAGTGACACCTGAATAACCAGGTACTTCCTAACCATCATCTTCTTGTTCTCTTTTCCCCTTCCAACATCCTTCAGTCTCACATCGTTTTCCTGATTGAAATGCAATGGATCTTATAAAATCGGTAGTTAAGGTTTATTTGTGGTATTATATTAAATAAAACTTTAAAGCTGAGAAGACTATAAAAACGGCTTCTAAAATTGTATGTGGTGAATGTGCTCTGTTTAATTTTGAATACTATGTGTGTTTCGTTTTGTTTCAGATTTATATTTTTTGAAAACCAACTCAGAATATGGAAAATTTCATTACTTTGGTCAACTCTCATGCTGACAATAGTAGTAGTCTATATGTTTGGGTCTGGCTTGAGCGTGATGTATCAAGCTTTGTTTCAAGAATATTACATAGGACGGAGGAAGGTATTCATTTACAAAATTTGGCTTCCCTACGGTGACGTCAATCAGACACCAATGTATGAAATTTTTCTGGCGTACGAATACGTAGTCACGTACATAGCATTTCACGTTTTCGGATGTATGTATCTTTTTATTGTTCACAGTTAGTTAACACACCGTCTAAACTTAAATACTATTAATAAAGTAGATATATCCACATCAGAATTAAGTAGTTAAAATTCTTTAAAGTCTCTTTTCCTACTTGCAGATATTGTTTTTGAGAGATTTAAAAAAAGTTACTCTATGTCAGTATTTGAAGAAAGTGTAATGAGTCAACCTAAATGGTTATCTCAAGAAACTTATTTTTTACTGATTATTATGAGGTGTTTTGTCACTGCATATTAAATAATCAGATTGAGAAGAGAATCATCTGTCCACTTGTAACAGCTACAATTTATAAAAACAATGAGACTACATGGAGAGCCATTTGTACAATTTCTCCGTTGTAGTGAGATTTATGAAAATGCTGCATCCCGGATCGAAAATCCTGTCCATGTAACTCATCATAATCACCAAGCGACAAGACGAAATGATTGAGAGGAATTTAAAAAATATTTTTTATTTTATTTTAGTATACATCTGCCTTCTAATACAGTTCATTTCGCACCCGTTTGGACAGCTGGAAATAATAAGCTATTCGTTTAAGAACATTTTCGACTTTAGCGAACTCGAGAAGAAGGGAATTAAACTTGGAGATAAGGATATGCAAAGGGAATTAACCAGAAGGATGGGTAATATCGTACAGAGACACAGCCGTGTTTGTGCGTGAGTTACTTATTTTCTTTCTTATTTACGATATGCCTTTTTGACACCAGTTCGGGACTTTTTCAGCTTTTTGTCACTTAAGTTAACTCAGTGAGACCGTTGAATTACCAGAGTTAACTTATTTAAAAAAATCCAACCAGATACTGAAGTTTTTTGTATTTAGTGCTCTGGTGTAAGCTTCCCAAAATGGCGCTTCTGCCCTTTTGCATTTAATTTGACCAAACAACACAAAAAGCAGATTAACTTTTCCAGCCATTATTTCTCCTGCACTCGGTATAATAATTCATATTAATTATGACGATGTTAATAAAATAATTAAAAACTAAGTTCAGAGAAAAAACGGAGAGAACCGGATAAAACTCGGAGAAAATGTTTTACTAAATGACCAGAGTGGGCACATTAGTAACAATTTAAAAAATAAAAATCTTATTTATGGTTTTAAAGTTTATTTTGTAGAACTCCATTTTAATTTTTAGGTTTTTTACTTTTATTTAAACAATAATTATTATTATTTTAATTTTTAAAAAACAGTTTTTAGTTAAAAGCTCTGCGATGTAATTATTTTTACGCGTGACAGCTGTTTCGCCTTCTGAGGGCATTATCAAACTGTGGAGAAGCCACATACAGACGGACTATTTATATCATGTTTAATGTTATTATTATTTTTATTTTTAACTACCAATGTCCCCATTAGGTTTTTCTGATAGCAATATCCCTATCCAAGAATGCCTTAAAATCATTGAAGACATACTAGATAAATCTAACATAAACCCGGTTACTAAAAGTGAATTATATGATCTAATTAAAATATGTGTGGAAACAAACTATTTTCTATTTAACGATAAATATTATCAACAGATTGATGGCTTACCTATGGGTTCCCCGCTTAGCCCACTTCTTGCAGAAATTTTTATGGACCATATTGAAAAACAAATTCTAGATTCAGCCTTAAGCAAACATATTATTTACTATGTTCGTTATGTCGACGATATTCTCATCTGTTGGAAAGGTACCGACAGACAATTAGATATTTTTGTTAAATGGGCTAACTCCATCAACCGCAAAATCTGCTTTACGGTTGAAAGAGAGAATAATAATAAAATTAATTTCTTAGACTTAACAATTGGTAGAGAAAACAATAAACACACATTCGAAATTTTCCGTAAACAAACTTTTACAGATACGACAATCCATAATAACTCGTTACACCCATGGTCACACAAACTGTCCGCATACCATTCAATGGTACATAGACTAACTAATTTACCACTGGATAAAGCATCATATGAGAGGGAGAGAAAAATAATTTTAACTATTGCTAAAAATAACGGATTCAAGGATAGAGACATTGAAAAAATAATAAATAGTAAAAAACATAAAAATAACCTTAACTTAATTTACCCGACGACTAATACAAAAATAAATAATAATTTTGGATGTTTGGAATTTGTCGGACCAACATCTACAAAAATTGCTAAAGTTCTCAAAAAATGTGGCTTGGATATTGCCTTCCGCACAAAAAATAATATTGGATCTTCACTTAAAAATTCAAAAAGTAAGTCACCGAAATTAAAAAATAGCGGCATTTATAAACTTAACTGTGATGAATGCAATGCTGTATACATTGGACAAACCGGCCGGTCCTTTAAGATAAGATATAAAGAACATATAAGAGCATTTAAAAACAAAAATAAAATAGCTTCACAATTTGCCAAACATCTCTTAAACGAAAATCATTCGCTTAAAAATAATAACAAGATAACTCCTCTGCATTTAGAAAACAAAGGCCGAAAATTAAATCTTTTAGAGCAGTTGGAAATAAATAAAAATTCAAATAATCCAAACTTTAAGTTAATAAATGAACAAAAGAATATGATCCATTCACCACTACTTGATGTGTTCAAACCGAAAATTAAGAAAAATAATTCAGATATAATTATCAACCAAATTAATAAAAATAAAAACCCCGTTTCTTAAAACGAATTAGGAAACACCAATGCCCCTCCTTAATGACCTTTTGTCAAATAATAGTATACCCTTAGGTAGGGAAACTCCCCAATGTAATGACATCAACAATAATTACAATTTATCAGAAAAACCTAATGGGGACATTGGTAGTTAAAAATAAAAATAATAATAACATTAAACATGATATAAATAGTCCGTCTGTATGTGGCTTCTCCACAGTTTGATAATGCCCTCAGAAGGCGAAACAGCTGTCACGCGTAAAAATAATTACATCGCAGAGCTTTTAACTAAAAACTGTTTTTTAAAAATTAAAATAATAATAATTATTGTTTAAATAAAAGTAAAAACCTAAAAAAAAAAAAAAAAAAAAATAAAAAAAATAAAAATCTTTCTTGCTGTAGCATAGAGTAACTATGAATGTCTCAATTAACAAAATTGTTTTACTGTGTATTTTTAAAGAATGCTTTTTGTAAAGTTTTTTAAGCAGATTTTATTAATGACAATAATTCGAAATATTTTAACGCATATATAAGAATAAGAAAAAAAAAAAAAAAGTTTTTTTTTAGGTTTTGTGATGAATTGGCATCATTATTCGGCCCACCTCTATTGTACCAGGTATTAATTACTCCAGTAGAGCTCTGCATTACCGCATTTCAAGTATCAAAGGTAAATTCCTATATGATTAATACATAAACACCAAGTTAACTATAAATAATTTCTTTTGTGAGTTCGTACATCCCAACGAGTGTGAACTTTGAAAAATGTAGAACTGATGTCAATTGAAATTATCAAAAAAATAATCTTTTCAAAATTCCGACCTACGAATAATATTTGGCAGACATTATTATATATTTGAAATGGGCAAATAAAAGCAACTTATTTTTTCACAAGTCATGTTACATTCCGTGATTTTTCGCAAAAATTGTGCCAAATAAAATGAAATATTGCAAATCGTTTCATAAAATAAATAAAACAAATCAGTCGATCAAAAGATTCACATAAAGTAAGAAATATTGCACCTTGAATCCAGGAAACCAAAAAAGTATTTGAACGCATTCTAATGTTGTGATTATGCGAGTGAAATTGAAAATTGTTATCAATGGCCGCAGATACTTAACGACTCATTATACATATATACATATATATATAACTAAAATTTGTTATTTAAAATTTAAAATAATAATAATTATTGTTTAAATAAAATTAAAAAACCTAAAAATTAAAAAAAAAACTTAACAACTCCTTACTTTCTAGGGACTTGAGAATGGAGAATTTGATGTTTTATTCTTCGTATTCTTTTGGGGAGTTGCAATTCAGCTATACATCCCGTGTTTTCTCGGATCTATGCTGATAGATAAGGTAAGAAACTAAAAAAACAAATAACTGAAAAATGCTAACTATCTTGTGGTATGAAATATGGTATTAATAGATTGCGAAGCAACTAGAATCAAGCACTTTTGCGCCACTAAACTAATTTCTGTGGCCCCGTAGATGTAACTCTTTCGAGCTAGCTCCCATCATAGTGTCTACTGCACAGTCAATAGAGACTTTTTTATAATAAGTTTGCAATACGAAGGAGTACCTAATAGTGCACATAAATATATTTTGTTTTTTTTTATTTATTTTATATTAGTTACTTTGTACATTTAGGCAGCTAATTATTTCATTTTATTTTTGACTTTATAATATTTTAATTTATAAACTACTTATTATTTTGATTTATATGCATTTTAAATATTTTTTTCAGGCTATTTTGAATTTATTGATAGACATCATTTTGAAGGTTTCCGGCAGCGCATTATAAGATTTCATCCCTTTATATAATAACCTATTTTGTGTGTTGGCTTTATTCTTTTCTGGTAGTCATTTTTTTTGCATGCCCTTTTATTATATTTGTGAATAGAAACATTTTAGATAATTTTGTCAAAAAAATATTTTGGTAACAAGTTGTTCTTCATTTAAACTAATATAAAGGTATGTATTAGTTTCCATACGTATCTGTTAAATATTATTTTCTCGTTATATCAGGTTAGGTTAGGTAACGCTACATAGTCGAGTGGTAAGACGCTCGACTACGAATCTAAAGGTCGCGGGTTCAACCCGGCGTGCGCCAATAACTTTTATCAATTCAATATTTGTCATAACACATTTAACTCATAAATAAATAAATTATTTGCGGCACGTTCCAGTGCGGCAGATACTCTGGTAGTATTGCCTCGGTGAAAGACCACCATTCAGAATCGAAAAAATGCTTGAATTGACTTTTAGCCGTGGTTGGTGACCAGATTCGTGACCAGAATAGATAGGTACTTTTCAACCTTCCTCTTCCCCATCTTCTCCCCATCCGCACTACCTTCAGCCTCACAACATACCCAATTGGGGATGCCATAGTCTCACTGGCTCTAGACAGTCGGGATCAGTTGGAACTCTTGTGCGGTATTCACTATAAAAAAGGTAATTTATTGTGAAGCGTACTTAAAGTGAACTATCACAAAACTACGCTATATAATTTCACTGTTTTTATGGAGCTGAATGGTGTGGAGATAAATACTGCCTTCTTGGGGGTAAAAAACTGGAAGGCAACAGCAAGAGTAAAAGCGTTTTTATTAGAGTCAGGACTCTGAAACGGTTTTAGCATCAATGCTGCGATAAATAACGATTTATTAAACAAAGTTACGATGTATTTAAAGATTGGAATTTGCTAAAAAAGTTTCACACTTTTCCAACAAAACTATGTAAATCTGAACTACGCGCCTGGCGATATATCTCACCAATGATGTAAAATAGACATAAGCAGGTCTTTTTCCAGGACGATAGATACCGAGTACTCTTCACTTTACTCTCCTATTGCTCAAACAGTAAACGGTACCCCCTACAAACCGATATTTGAAATCGTGTCCTTTGACTAGGACAAAACAAAACAACACGGAACCGAAGTGATGCGAGGAACAGCGAGAAGAAACGAGATTACATCCTCGCTGGAAAGGCAAAAGGGCTTGAGCGACACTTTGGTCGAAAATGAGTTAAATGTGCAGTTTTGATCACTTTTATTTTTCCGCATCGAACGCTCTGACTTCTTTGATTCAGAAGAATTTTGTGGCCCTTCAGCCATCCAAAATATATGTACCATTCGGGAGAAGGTTTGACTCAAGCGACAAAGGTTTGGGACTTTTTAAAAGCTTTTTGTCGCTTTAGGTAACTCAGCAAGAGCATAGGGTTAGATGGTTAAACTTTTTTTTTCAAAATCTAAACACGTACTAAAGACTTATGAATTTTATTGTAAAAGAAAAACAACTTTCAAGTGGTAAACTTCCCAAAATGGCGCTTCACCCTTTTACCTTTCCGGCGACAATATCCAACTCTCTTGCGCTCGTAAGAGTCTCTCTATTCTCATTAATGGTGTAGAGCAGGCATTAGAAACACGCGGACACAGGTGTAAGAATAAAGCCAACGCAAGAGATAATGAGACATACATTCGATTTGTTGAAGTTCTAGATGAATAATGTATTTTTGAAATTTGTTTAAGGTTTCTGAAGTTGGCGACGCTTGTTATTCGTGTGGCTGGGAGAACAATGATATAAATCTTACAATTGGTAAAGACTTGCAGATTTTTATCACGCGCGCTAATCGAATCCTAACAGTTAACGCCTTCGGACTGGCTACTATATCAATGGAAACATTTTCTTCTGTGAGTTATATTCCAGGCTTTTCTTTACATATTGTAACGAAATGAAAATACACTAATGTTATTATACTTTTGAGTAAGCTTCGATATAGTAAGGACAACATTAAAGATTAAGCCAAAACTAGTATTTTGAGTGAATATTTTTTGAAACACAGAGAAATATTAAAAAAATATCTGAAATATCTTTTTTTAAATAATTGAAAAAAAAAGGTATCTGGGTACTTAGACTTCTACCAGTTACCTTCATGGTGATAATACAAATAAAAATGTGAATGAATATAACTTTTACTAAAGTAATTGCATCACTATTAGTATTGAACTGACGCCATGAAGATTCTGACAAATTATTTTTTAAATAATTTTGATTTGTTAGTAAACATGCAGTGCAAAGCACTATTTGGTGGTCCAAACAGAAGTTATATAAAAATTGGTCCAAATAAGAAATGGTTGATTTAGTATAATGGAATTAAATATTGATTCTATATTTATTTGAATTACTTTAAATGTTTGGAGAATAGTGTAATTCCACACAATCTATGGAATATAAACAAATGAGTGAAAATGCATTCAAAATAATAATTATTTATTTTCGTAGAAAGCAATTACTTTATGGTTTGACAAATTTAATGAAATTGAAATAATGACTTTGTATAAGACCACAGATTTTATTACATAAATTATGACCGACCGGTTTTCCTTAGCCCAAGCATCATCAAGCTACAAAATTAAACTAAACAAAAAATACAAAGTGTGCGGTCATACTCGAATATATATACAGAGTGAGAACACAATATTAAATAAAATAAAAGATCAATGAGAATACAATAGAGCAACATCTGAAATTATAACAAAGGAACAGAGAGAAATAGACAGAAGAAATGAAAGAGGCAAAACGTCAACTGAGAAGGTGATTAAAAAATAATCAGAAATTTTATTAGTTTACAGGAAATATACCTTATATTGGACTACTGGACAAATTTAACCGATTATTATAAATTTTGTACCCCGATGATGCTTAGGCTAAGCGAAACCGGTGTGTCATGAAAATTAAATAAAATCTGTGGTCTTGTACAAAGTTATTATTTCATTTCCATGAAATAAAAAATGTTAAGAAAATGTCAAATGCACAACAAAAAATAATACATTATGTATTATTTCAAATATAAATAACATACGATAATTAAAGGTCAATTAACAAAAAGATTGATGTCAGTGTAGTGAAAAGTATGTTGAAGTCACTGCTATTCACTATTGATAGAGCTGCTCGTTCTAAAGGATGCTCGGATGATGGAGTATTTCAGCGACCAGCGACCTAGTGCCTCATGAGGGAGGTGAAGCTTTGGATGCGAACTTCTGCAAACATCGTTGAAGCTCGCAGTTGGGCAATAGCCCAAAAATACATTTGTATGGATTATTATGGAGCATCCAAAGTTGGTTGTGTGTACTTTGCTTGTATTTGAACTATAGTTCGTATGTGTACATGTTCATTGTATATTCTTGAACATTTGTCTTTAATTTGTTTGTTTTCAGGTTCTCAGTACATCCGGATCATACTTCACCATGCTACGGCAGTTGAACGCTGAGGCAGAAAAAGCCTCTTAGGAATTATTGCGATATTTTTTTGATTAATTCAACCGCACCGTGCTGCTTGAAAAATAGCCTTTTAAAACACTCTTCACTGTAGTAATATGTAGATGTTTTAAAAAAATTTCTTTAAAGCCTATTTATCTGGTTTCATTTACATCTTAGAATATTATGTCATGACACGCATAAATATAATAATTAAATCTTCAATAAAAGCACCGGTGCTCAATTCTTCACAAAAATGGTCATGACAATAAATTAAATAATTTAGAAGAACTATAAATAAAGAAAGTTATTAAAAATATTAGTTATATTCATAATAATCAAGTAAATTCATCTATGGTAGTAGTCCATTATTATGACTGATTCACACCAACGTCCGGTTCCGCTCAGTGCCGATATTGTTCCGCAAGAAAACTTATTGATATGGTATGAATATCAATCAAGGAGTATTTGCCAAGACAAATTTGTGTGGCAGTATATCCTTCTGCCCACCCTTGTGATATTTAACTACTTATTTAGTTAAATAATTATTTTGAAGTGTAAAAATACTTACAAGGCAGATTTTTTTTTTAAAACCATTTTTTATCACTAAATAATATTTTTAATTATTAATAATTAATAAAAATATTATTTAGTGATAAAAAAATGGTTTTTGATAAAAAAAAATCTGGGATGTTAGTATTTTTACAATTAAAAATAATTATTTAACTAACTGAGTAGTTAAATATCACAAGGGTGGGCAGAAGGATATACTGCCACACAACTTTGTCTTGGCACATAATCCTTGATCGATATTCATACCACATCAATAAGCTCTCTTGCGGAACAATATCGGCACTGAGCGCAACCGGACGTTGGTGTGAATCAGCCTTTAGGTATATTTCCGGTAAACTCTTAAAATTTCTCATTATTCTTGAATCACCTTCTCAGTTGACGTTTTGTCTCTTTTGATTAATATTATTTGTCTGTTTCTCTCTGTTCTTCTGTTATAATTTGTGTTTTTCTATTGTTTACTCATTGTTCTGTAATTTTATATTTTTTTCTCCCTCTGTATGTATATATAACCGCACACTTTGTGTTTTTTGTTAAGTTTATTTTTGTACCCTGATGATGCTTAGGCTAAACGAAACCGGTCACATAAGTGAGAGCACCTTAAGTACCAACCACGATTACATGTAGGTTCGTCCTAAAGCTACGTACACATATATGTACATAAAAAATAAAATTGAATCATTTACACCAACTTGAATACATTTGTGAGATGTTCAGTATTTTTAAGATTAATTTGAAAGGAATTGTTATTATTACTTATTTTAAATTATAAAATGCTTTATCTTGTTTAACAAATTACTCCACTGAAGTATTGAAATCACATGTAGGTTTTAAATTTGAATACGTCGATTTTTTTTTATTGTATCTTGAAAATAATTTTGTGAATTAAAATGTTATAACGGTTACCGCTGTAAAAAATACACGATTGTTGGATATGTGATAAACAAGAACATGGTCACATTTTTAAACAATATATGCACGTGACATGGATTTAAATAGTGCAGTTACAATAAATTGCTTTAAAGCTTTCAAGTAAATAAACAATTATTTCACAATCTAATATTCTCTTACTGTGAAAAAACTGAATCCTCTGTGCATTTTTTCCTGTATAGAATTATTTTCGATGTTTTCCAAAAAAGCTAATAATTATTTTATGTAGAAGTCAAATCCCTCGTATGAAAAACCTGGAAATATATGGATTTCGGTTTTTAGCTGATTCATCCATTTTCCAGAAACACTTCGTGTCTTGGCGGCAACATTGTACACCTACAAAGTCGGATAATAGGTGCACTGAAAATACAGCGACTGAGTTAAATTGAATCAAATAAAGTGGCAAAGTAAACATACAACAGATGATTGGATGGCAAAGGAAATGCAGAAAACTAAAATTGTAAGGAAACTGAAGAAAACTTCCGTCAACTTGAGGTTCACAATATATATACACATTTCCTTCACATGTTGTGTTAGAAACATGTAAGCACAGTGAAATAAAAATAAAATGTTTCGAGACATTACGAATTGATGAAGAAGTGCACTGAATTAAAAGGAAACCAAAAGTTTGCGGTTAAAACAAAATAGATCCAAGTTACAAAATAACATAAATTCATGTTTTTTAATTATGAAAAAAAGAGTTGAGTTTGTAGATATATATATTTCACAGGTATTTTAAACTGTCGATTTAGAAATACATTTTACCTGGATCGCTTATTAGAAAAAAAAACGAGAGAGATAATTGTTTTTTATATCATTAAAATGAAAACTTCAGTTTGTTATGTTAAAACGGTATTAAAGTGGAGGATACCTACATGAAATCTTAAGAACAGATACGTATAATTAAAAAAAACGGTTTTTTTAGTTCACTGTGTAAAAACACTTATTTGTCTTAAAATCACTCTACCAACAGAATAAAACGACTGAATATGTTTTATTTGCATGAGTCAAGGTAAAAAACTGACACATCTAAATACCCAGGCAAATAACCAATATTATACGAGAAAATAAATATAAATGTTCTTGCGCGTCGAAGGATATAATCGACGTTACCGAAATACTACTCTTCGTGTTATTCAAATATCAAACATATGTTCACAGCTCGGTTATGTAATGACTTGCCGATGTTTGTGTTTCCTTCCTCATACAGCTGGATTTCAAATGGCTTCAAATCAGGTCCACTTCTTCCTTTACACAAAAAATCCTCCGCACAGTGTCCCTATAGATGACATAGGTCCCGAGGGTAATGATTTTTTTTCAGGACCTCTTGTATAAAGTTAATATCAAAATAATAAAATAAAAATCTGTTGAAAATAATGAACTCTCATACATTTGCGAAATATACATACCTCATGCGAATGAAACATCAAATTTATTTTCAAGAGAAAGTTTCACACAAAAAAGGTGTTCAGATGGATAAGTTTTGGAGTAGGGTCAACTTCTTACAGGGCAAAATCATTATCATTTTGAACTTTAAAAGAGGTTTTGATAACAATGTCGAATACCCTTCTCTTATTAGGTATATATACAGTTCAAAAAATGGCTCTCTCTGATAAAATCGATCTCTCTATACGAAACTGAGTTTGGTGTTTTATTTTACCAAATCATTCAAGGATAAAATATGCTATTTATTTGTAAAAGGTAAAGGTGTAGTGTTTTGAAAATCGTTAACTAGGAATTAATATTAGTAGACATTAAAATTTCTACAGTCCCTTGAGGTGATTTTTCACAAAAACAGCGCTATGAAAATTATCCTTATTTTTTGTCAATGATAATTATTTCGATTCCGCATATCTTTGGAAAAACTAAAAATATTCTGGGGGCGTACAAAACATGTAACGCAGCTACTGATCACGTAGATTACTAATATAATGTACATAGAGATTTTTTTGCTTGAATTTAGTTGACAGAACACTCTCGAAACGAGGGACTTACCCTAGATTCACATCTGAATTAATTCTGATGAATCTGGATGCACTCGAAATAAAAAGAATTTGTATTTTAGATTTATAAAACCAAACTTTATCAAACTTTTCTAATACAATTTCGAACATTTCCAAATCGTTTTTTAGCAATAATTCTAGCGGTTTTTTTTTATTCGACGAAGAAGTTACTTTCAGAGAGATTCCTCTGAAAAAGTTAGAGATTAAAGTAAAAATAAGACTTAATTTAAATGCACTACTCGGGCAGAACACCTTCTAAAAGAGGGATTGATCGGACGGACGATGACAGACCACCACAGACCACAGCGGATGAGACCGTTCCCAACACTTTTCGTCTGTCCAGGCGCAGTGAGCCTAAGGCATTCCCAATTAAGGTATGTTATAAGGCTGAAGATAGAGAGGGAGGGGAAGGAGATGGGGAAGAGGAGGGTAGCGAAGTACCTGGCTATTCAGATCTGGTCACCAAACACGGCTAAAGCCCTTTCAAACAACGTTTCGATTCTGAATGGTGGTCTTTTTCCAGGACGATACTTAGAGTATGTATGTATGTACGGCAGAACAACAACGAATGCAAATCAATTTGTTGTATTTTTAATTTCTCATTCATTTATTAGGAACAATTTGTAAGAATGAGGCACAGCTAACATCGAGAAGCCAACCTACCTAGAGCTTGAGATATAATTATTAAAACATACACTGTAGTTAAATGTCAGAATTCTAAGCAAGGTGGTTCATAATTGTTCATATAGTTAAATAGTTAATAAAATAACAAGTCTACCGGTCTGTAGTATTACTATTCACTCTAAATTCAGAAAAAGCAATCACTTATTGTTTTTAGTAAAGTATAAAAAACTACTTTTAATATGAGCAAATGTAAAAGCATTTTTTGGATGAAACTGATAAAACACCTGGTTGTACTAAAAAAAATGCTTCACATTTCAAAAATCTTTCGAGGCCTGAGTAAATTTAATATTTATGAAAACATGTTTTTATTTGAATTAATAACAGCCTTAAAAATAATTTGTTTTTTTTTAAACATAGAAAACCGTTGACGGTAATTCATCACCGCGTGAATAATTTTGGGACACTTTCCAGGTGAGACATAAAACCTTTCAAAACGTAGCGCGTTTGAGATACGTGGGGGTTTTATTTTCGTTGTAAGACAGTTCCTTTATGATGGTTTGCTGTCAACGATGTATATTTTTTCAATAATTGTTCATTTTTGTCATGCAGAGTAATATTACCTACTTCCTCAACACCCTAACATTACATTAACCTTAATTTATTCATTATGACTCTTGAGATGTTTCGCAATGTGGTAAGTATTTTCATATTCTCACACAACAAGGGTATCTAAGTAGGATTCTGAGTGAAATTCTTGAAAAAACATTTTTTGTTCTAAAAAGTATATTTTTCAACTCAAGCCCTTTCAGCATAAAATTAATGTCACTAGTTTTCAGTGTTAATAAATGACAGCCATAACAAAATTAGACTTTTCATAAATAAAACTACGATGAATATAACTCACTCCCGATAAAACTAATGAATAATAATGGAAATTCAGCAATTCGCACGGTACGTACTTGTCGAATTTAGCATACTGAATTCGAAAGTTACCGCGTAACGTGAAATTCGCGAAATTGATGGGTATGATAATGCATATATTAGTATTTAGTGGCGGGGAGCATGGGGGGGAGGAGGAGGGGAATTAGTGATGAATTGACAGCTAGTTAATGTGGGGTACACGTGGTACAGGTTTTCGTATCTGATAAAGCCCTGTGCCAAGCAAAATAATTTTCACAACCCACGTAAAAATTATAACACCTTGTTAAAAGTCTTAAAACTTTGGCTATTTATTATAAGCAAGGTGAAATGAGAGACTCAATCATAAATGTTGACAACAAGCGCGGAAAAACATTAAGATTAGCATGAAGCCAAAGGTTGCGGTCGTGCAAATAAAAAACTTAAGAATGTAAGGTAATTTAAATACAAAATACAATAATTGTAAAACACTTTTGCATCTTGAGAGTGAAAGATAATTACCAAGTATTGCCCTGATGAAGGTCTACCATTCCCAATCAAACAGTTGTCTTTAACCATATTAAGTGAACAGAAGAAGAGGTAATTCATAACCTTCAGCTTTGACTTCATCCTCCTGTTCCCCATAATCTTCAGCCTCACATTTTTTTCTAAATGGAGATGCCATGGTTCTACTGACTTTGGCCAGTTGAACCATGGCATCCCCATTTAGAAAAATTCCTATGTATAAACAATTATAATAATTAGGTGTAGCCGTTTCGTCACGCTTTGCTTCTCCCCACTTCAACATTGTCTGATACACACCAACAACTATCAAACCAGCAATAGGGATGGTTGATATCGGAAATTGGGTGTACTTGCGGTTCCAGTTACCGGTGACTAGCCAGGAACTGGTTATTTGTCCAGTTATTTTTTACACCAGTTCCTGGTGCTAGAAAAGTTCCACGAAGTAGATTTTTATATTGTAAAGAAAGGATTTTAAAATCTGAAAATGAAAAGAACTGGAACCGATTCCTTGTGAAAGAACCTTTCTGCCAAATAGCATTTAAAGGGTATTCGCCATTTTTTTGCCTAAAAAACAAACCGGTTCCTTTAAGAAATAATATCGACGGTTCCAGTGACCAACTTGAAACCGGTTCTTTTTATCCGGGACAGGCATATCGACCATCTCTACCCAGCAGTCGATAAATGCACTAGCTCCCGAACAGAGATGTCATTAATAATACTCCCTATCTGTTTGACTCCCACACACACTAATTAATGTATTCAACGCGTATACTCTAAACAAGGATAGTACAATGCAGTACATTCCATAATTAACAATTATACACAAAAATAACACACTTAAAATAAAAGAAAAACCTGTTATACAAATATGCAAAGTAATAAGGAAAAAGTAATATATATTCACAGCCAACAAAACTAAAAATCGTTAATGGAGGATATTAGATGGTTTCCTGAATACATTATGAATGTGTAAAAGTATGTTGTGATCCTGACGGAAAAGCTGTTGATTTTTTTTGAGAAAGAACGTGAAATTAAATTAATTTTCCGTTTTTAAAATATGAACCGGTCCGAAATAACGATTCAGGCCCACAAAAAAAATAGTGAAAAAATGATCAATTTCGAGCGTAACTCGATTATGACACACATTTTTCATCGTTGTACGGAGCTGTTTGCATCACTAACACTAACGGCCAATCTCCATATACCGCGTTTTTCATGTTTTTTTTTTTTATCACAAGGGAGATTCGGGATATAACTCATACACTTTATATGCGGGGTTTTATTTGCAATTCAATTTTCTCTAATATTTTTTTATTATTATGTTTTTAGTATTTTTATTTTTTTATTTTTATAGTTAATACCGCACAAGAGTCCCAACTACTCCCAACTGTCTAGAGCCAGTAAGACTATGACATCCCCAATCATGGTATATTGTGAGTTTGAAGTAGTGGGGAGAGGAAGGAGATGGGGAAGTTAAAGGTCAGGAAGGGCTTGGCTATTCAGATCTGTTCATCAAACACGGCTAAAGCCATTTCAACCAACGTTTCAATTCTGAATGGTGGTTTTCCATCAAGGCGATACTTAGAGTATCTACCACTCTGAAACGTGCCGAAAATATACTATTTATTATTTTATATGAATTAAATGTGTTATGACACATATTAATTGGATACAAATTATTTGCGCACGCCGGGTTTGAACCTGTGACCTCTGGATTCGTAGTTTGTACTTCTTGTTGCATTCTTGAATGTCAATGGCATATGTCGTGCCGTACACAAATGTAAAATAAAATTACTTGGAAGTGTTTTGGGTTTCTAGGGCAACAATACTATTAAATGATTTTTTCGATACATTATACTGTAAATGATTTGATAAAACTAATTTTATACTTTTTCCACTGTTTAATGTCAGACCGGACCAGTTCAAACCTGTTGCAGTCATCTCCAGATGAATGGTAACCGTAATAGGTTAAAACTGGTCTAGTTTAAAAATAATAGTCCAAACAAAGCTTGAAATTTGTTTTATTAAATCAAAAAAAAAAAATTCTACAACCAAATAACGTATGTTAAAAATAAAATTTTTATATTGTCAATATTATTTTACTGCCATGGAATTGTGTAATTAAAATTAACTAACAAGTTGTTAATTAAATTGAGGTTATAGCACATTTGCTGTAATCTCTCGATTTTGTTCCACTCGATTTTTCTTCGTGACCCTAACGTAAGTCTCCCGATTCAAGTTTTGACAGATTTTAATTAGTACATTTTTTTTTTCTTTGTTTAGATTTTCTGAAATTACCACATATCGTAGGCCACTCGAGTTAATGGCGTGCGGATGACGCATTCGGTTCGTCGTTTTCGACCTTTTCTCTGAAATTATCAGTTGAAACCGAAACCGTAAACTGACGGAGTGCGTAACAATTTATTGGATCGATTTCAAGAAGAGCAGCATGAAAAGGCTTCGGGTTCAGTACAACAACGCCTACCGCATGATGTTCAGTCTTCCCAGGCACCGCAGCGCTTCCGGTATGTTCACCAAGGGGCGAGTTCCCGGATTTGCAGCCCTAATGATAACCAGGGTGGCAGGAATGAGGGAAAGGATCAACAACTCCGGAAATGACCTCATCATGGAATCCCGTCAGATCTCGAATTCTAGCATAGAAGTACATTGGAGTAAGATATTGCCCCTATCAATCTTAATGCTTCCTGGATGGACTCTCTTTTGATGGCCTTTTGTAGACATGAGACTTAATATCCTTCATTAACAATTTTTTCATTTATTATTTTAATTTTTTTCCCATGAATTTATGTGTTTTATTTATTATTGTATATATATATGTTTTACAACTTTATTTTATGAATTATTATCAATTATCGATTTTATTACATTGCACTGCTCCTGTTTATCTTCTGGAATAAAACTATATTATTATCATATTTGTAAAAAGCATTTACTTTGTGACTTGCCATATTTATAAATAAAACAGACCAAATTTGTTTATAACCACTTTATTATTTCATATTATGTCTACCGGTTTTGGAAGTACCCTTCCATCATCAGGACAATATTAAAATTATCTTAAAATACAAAATGCTGAGATATTTATGCATATTTAGGAGTTGGAATGGGAAGGAGAAGGGGTGATTAAGAGGATTATGAGAACAAAAAATATTCTCATAATCCCCTCAATTACCCCTTCTCCTTCCCATTCCAACTCCTAAATATGTATATATATCTCAGCATTCTGTATTTTAGGTTAATTTTAATACTGTGCTGATGATGAAAAGGTACTTCCGAAACCGGTAGACATAATATTGAATAATAAAGTGGTTATAAACAAAGTTTATCTGCTTTATTTATATATTATTATCATTTATTTTTATATGTCATTAGTTCATTATGCATGACGCGGTCTGATTACAATGAGCCTGTGTAATGTCACAGTGGTTATTCAATCTGTAGATGGATAATTGTATGCAAGAAATGAACAGTGTGGGCTTGGACGTGAAAATGAAAACTCTGAAATATGTCTCTATACGCTGATAATGCGGTGCTGATTTCTAAAAGTGTGGAAGGTCTACAGACTCTCGTGAGTTAACTACCCCTGCTGACCCTCACCTTCAAGAAGACGATACAGGACGCCCCCTGCATCCCGCACTTCACCTTGTCTAGTAAACAAATATGTTATGCTACTACCATTAACAATACATTGAACTCTAAAATAAGATTACATTATTTTATCTAGTTCCGTCTTATATCAATGCATATGTACTCTATACAAGTGTCAACGCCCTATGGTATAACCGATAAAACTATCTGTAAATTGTTGTTTGTATCAAATAAACTTTAACACCTTAGACTAGCCTAAAACAGCAATATAAACGGCTGCATCGCCCTAAGTGAATTAATCTATCTTGTCGATTGAATCCAAGCACTTCTGCTTGTCGTATTGCTCACTTGATAATTCATTTTGAAATTGTATTTTACTCGTTGTTTGTGTTTTATAATATAATAAAATAAAGGATAATTACATCCAAATATTATTCCATTCATTCAACCAAAGTGTACCCAAAAAAGTTAACTCGTGTCTACGATGAATGAAGTATGAATGTAAGCGAGTCGAAATTGATGGAATTTGAAAGAGAGAGTACAAAAACAGTACGCAATATAGTTGTGAATGATGAATACTTGGAGCACGTGGATGAGTTTGCGTTTTTGGGAAGTACGTTTACGAGAGATGAAAAGGTTCAGAAGAAAATTGAAAGAAGGGTGAATGCAGGGAACTCCATTCACTCCAGTTCAGTCTTTCAGTTCAGTCCTCCATTAATGGAGAACTAAATGCTGTTAACGCAAACAAATAAATTAAATCGAAGCCAGCAGTCCACAATGGGGTGCTGATACTAACCCTGAAGTATGAAAGTAAAGCATAAAACTGGCAGAAAAATAATGAAAGGAGACCGAATATTAAATAAATGAGATCCCTGGTGCGTATGTATGTAAAACCATTTATAGCCGTGTTATAAATGTAAACGTTTATAAAGAATACAAGGTATGTAAGCGTAAAAGATAAGTTTAAGAAAAGGACGCTTATATGGTTTGGACATGAAGAGCAGATTAACGTAGGAAATAATTTAAGGAGAATATATATATTTTAAAGAAAGACAAACATTCCCGGGTTACGAATAACCTGACAATATTTGAAAAACTCCTACTGCCATCATAAGAAGCGGAAGATGTTGCTTGTGTAATGATGGAGGACTTAGCCAGCAGATGAATTGAACGCACGACGCCCGGGTGGGAATCCGACGCGTTTATCCACTCAGCTACCGACCGGTTGATCCATATGTGATGCTAAAGCGAATGGTAGAATTAGTCGAGGACGCCGTAGAAAGACATGATACGTACTTAAGTAGAGTGATGTCAAAAGTCAGAATAATAGAAAAATATGTACGAGACGACGCATAAATGATGATAAAGCAAAATATTGTTTTGTTTGCAGAATAAGTACAAAAAAATTAGAAACTCAATTGATGCGACATCACATTAATTCGTGAACACTCGTTTGACGAAATTTTTCATTTAAAAACAACTTTTGGTTTTTCCTTTTACGTTATTCAATAACTGATCTCTTGACTTTGATATTAATGTTGTCACGCTGGATTTTTTTTATATACACTGTGGCATGGAAAGTTGGTTGCTACAAGTGATTGGCCGTGGCAGGCTTATGAGTGAGCTTTTAGGCCGAAGTAGAGTAGCCTAACTCTCATCCCAAAATACTCCGACAGTAGACGGTTCCTACTAATTTCTTTCTTTTACCAGATTGTGATGTTTTATTTCATTAAAAAAATATTAAGATGGAAATCCTTGTAGCTGTTTATTGTTCACATGAAAAAAAGATATATTCCCAAATAGAAAATTACATAAATAACATTTTCGTATTAATTTACTTTCTTATATCAGTTGGAACGTGGATGTGTTTTTTGATTGTATTATCTTTTTGGAAGGTTTTATGCTACTTGTTTAACCTTTGGAATGCCGGATTCTTGCAAGGTACAACTTCCGTCGTACCTGAAATTTAGTAACTAAATTTAATAACAAGCGAATATAACGACTGTAATTTCGTAATATTCGCTTGTGTTTTACAAAATTACATTTTTGTCTTCTCACATAATGTTTTCATATATATTTTTCAATTGTATGTTGATAGTGTGAGTGTTTATTTTTTTAAATTTTCGAAGAATTGCTTTTTTTTTCTCTTTTGTGTCACCGAAAAAAGTTTAATTAAGAAATTTGAAGTTTTTTTTTCTGTATTTTCGTCTAGTCAAATTGATTTCCCTTCAAATGAAAATAAAATTATGTGAAGTTTTCCCGTAAGTATAAACAGTAATTTCACTTTAAAATCGACTTTTTTCAGTCGTACTGAGGTAAGAAAACTTAAAATATTTCAAGCTTCGTCAGGGCTTTTACATCAACAAAATAACATTGCATACAGACAGATATATATAGGACAGTGATAAAAGAGAGAGGTATAATATATAGTAGAGGGAGAAAGAATTACATACAAAGAGATACACATAATACAGTCTATTATCGTGATCTTTTGTATAAACCATTTTTTTTTCTAAATTATTATTTGTATAGGAGGCGGGTTTCAAGAAAAATATTACGATGATAGACTAAGCCACTCGGGCACTAACACACTTAATTACAACGACTGTTCCGCTTTCTATATTGGGAAAACGACTCGGAACGTCAATAATAGAGTAAGAGAATATTTAAGATGTTTATCTAACAACGCCTTCACAGAATTCGCCAACTACATACTCGAATCTTTGAATAATACTACGGGAATCAACTTCTTACATAACAATGCGTCTGGTATAAGATTAAATGATTTGGAAATCCTGGAAATTAAGAAAGCAGCTCATAATAATTCAGACTTAATAAATAAACAAACAAAGTTTATAAGTCCCATATAAACATAAAAAAACCACTTCCCTGTACCCTCTCCACCTCTAATTAGTTGTCTACCTCTATTATACTTATATCTCTCTGTCTCCCTCTACTATATGTTGTATCTTTCTTTCATCACTGTCATATATATATCTGTCTGAATGTAATGTTATTTAGTTAATGTAAAACCCCAGATGAAGCTTGAGATAAGCGAAACCTGGTTGGCGGTTAACTCAAATAAAGTGGTGTTTTACGAAGTTCATTGTTTTATTGAATATACAATGTTACACCCCCTAGTTTTTGCTTCCTTCGAAAATAAATAAATATTACTTGGCTTGTACCGCAATCCAAAATATCTCTATGGATTGATTATTTTGCTGTAAAGCGATTGCGGTTCCTTTAAATATGTGGACAACAGGTTTTAAAGGATACAAATTCTTAAAAAGATAATACAGATGTTTCGGTGCCTATAGGCACTACTGGTACGCGACAGATTAAGAAAAGTTAGGTCGTGTTGCACTTCTTTCTCCAGTCTGAGCCCTGAAACCGCCAAATCAATTCAATATATAATCCTTTACAATCGGTGAAAGAAATTTTGAATTCTTAAAAATGATTTTTTTACTATTTATCTTGGTAAATACAAAATATATGTGATTGCTTCATGTCTGTTTCACTAGGAGATTGCTGTGTCGAGATAGTGTCACAATTTGCCGCACTTATAAAGTTTTTAAGTATAATACCTTGGGCCAGTGTGACTGACTAGTTTAAAAACGATTATGTATCTTTATCTTGTCAGAAGGGCTCTCGCACCTTTGATCGAAACCCGGTCCGTTCCCGAAAATGTATTAATATTTTATCAGGATTTTTTTTGACAAAATCACACCCGTATAAAGCCGGTTGTAAAGGGAAAAGTAATAAAAAATATATGATAAAAAATTGGCTTTGGTTATGATAATAAAATAATTAAAAATATTCAGAGACCATTTATAAAACCACAAAAGAAACAAGCAAGATTTATTTCTTGAGAGAACGATGATGGATCTGAACTGGGGTGGGTCGTTCAAACCCAATCGGGGAAAAAAATAATAATCCGGGTCTTTCCCAATAATGTAGATATATATGTTTGTTGTTTATCGTCTCTCGTTCCAGGACTCGGGTAAAGATTGCTATATTTTTCCCTTCTCCACTTTTTTTATCCTTACAACATCCTTCAAATAAAGGTTGCCATAAAGCCACCGATTCTAAAGTCAAGCGCCATTATATTTCAAAACAGGTAGCACCATATATGCAAATAAAGAATGAATTTTTAATTTAAATTTATTTTTAATATCTCTTTTTTGATTATGTTTCATTGCATATTGTATTGGCCATTAAAATTTAGTTTATATTTGGTCGAAAAAATAAATTCTCTTCGAAAAAAATGAACAGATATTGAAAAACATTAGTCCACCAGATATTATTTTCTTATTTCCATCTGTTCTAAAAAACCACTATTCCCATCGTAATTTAAATGTCAGCATCGGGAATTATAACTTTCGGTCTTCGCGAAGTAAACAAAATTGTAAATCAATAAAATTTATTTTTTGATTCTATCCATTTGCGAATTCTGGAGAATAAATAAAAATTAATTAAAAATTCAGGTCACCATACCGTCTGACCTTTTACAAAAATTCAGGTAAATATTTCTGGCACCTAGGCACGATACTGGCGCTATTATTCTTATCACGATCCCTGGGAACATCAGTTATGAGTTATGGCTATATTCTAGTTTGAATTATTTATATATATATATGACACATTCTAAGTGACTGAAATAATAATATTTAATTTTTAATCGCCATGGACTAATGTTATTTTTGCTTTCTACTTCTTCAGGTGCCTTCTCTTATCGGAGGCTTGCTTTTATCAGGGCCATCTTTACACGGCAGGCTGCAGCAACTGAACAAATCACAGGAACTACTACACATTAGTAGGGTAATCTTGAATTTTTCACTTTTAATGATGTGATAATGTTCATCACCATAACTGTAATAATATTTATGCGAGTTTCATACAACATTATTAACATCACAACGACCAAAATCAGCGCACAAATATTAATTGATTATGATATTTGATATTGTTTCATACGATATTATTTTAATTGATAATGAATGATAAAATAATATTTTTTCACAAATAAACAAACACAACATTCTTGATAATCAACTATATCTCTAAAATCTAGTTTTGTTTATTCTACAACTAGACGTTGCCCAATCGGTGCAAATGTGAATTATGATATTTACACAGTTTCATGTGTTTAATTGCCAATTAACGTACAAAAAATCTTGCCCTTATGCTTGAAATAGATCTCGATCTTCTGACTCCAAAGTCAAATATTATTTATGAACGCTGCCTAGCGGAGGGCGTCTATTGAAGTTAAGTCTACGAGTCTATTTTGCATAAACATATTTATGTTATTCAACAGAAAAGGTTGGAATCTGAACCAGACTAAAAAATAAGCAGAGAAAAGTTAACTCAATAATCAACACAGCACTTATATTATTCATCCACGACGCGATTTGAATAATTCATTTTACTGTCAAAATATTCAAGGCGAGAAGACCTCGATTTGAAATGTATGATTTTGCTTATGATCCTCCCGATTTCCGAAGCTGCCTTTGATTCTTTCAGGTGTAATCTGATTAATGATTTATCGTTTCCGAAAACTTTGGTTCTTCGATTTTTGCAAATACAATCGGAGCAGAGGGCGTGCTTTTGATGGAAATATGCTTTATTCTCGTCTCCACCGCAATGAATTATCCTGAGAATGCCGGACGTTGACAAGTCATAAAGGTTGAAATTAAATATATTTAATTAGTGGTTAACTGTGGAAAATCACGGGATGTAGCTTGACTTGGCAAGAAATGTAGAAAAATGTCTGCTAACATACATAATAGATAGTACTTTTTTAAGTTGGTAGGGACTTGGAAATATAAATAAAAAAGATAATTTAAATAAACATCAGTTCCAAATTTCAAATGTAATTTATTCTTATTACTCTTAATATTCGATAGTGATCCTTATTTACTTATTTTTATTTTTTATTATTATTATCGCTGGTTAGGTAAAAATAAACAGTTCTATCTTTCAAACCAGTATATAATCCATCATTCGGTCGACTTTTCTCGCGCCCGTTAGATCATAAGTTACAGGTAAAAAAAAATTAACCTTAACTGAACGTAATAACTTTTAGACGTTCGTCTCTCCATTATGGTGGGCTTGCGAAATTAACCTTTGGAATGCCTGATTTTCGCGAGGTACAACTTTCTTCATACCTTGCTGAATGTTATTTCGTAATAACTCACTTGTGTTTTACAAAATGGGGTTTTTGTTTATGCTATCTTCTCAGATAATGTGTTTATGTATTTTTTCAAATCGAATGTTTTTGTCTAAGTGTTTTTTTCTGAAATAGATACTTATATTCAGAGAATTGTTTTTTTTCTCCCTCATGTCACTAATAAAAGTTTGATTAAGAAATGTGAAGATTTTTGTTGTTGTTTTGTTGTTTTTTCATGTGGCTGAATAAATGTCTTTTCAAATAAAAATAAGATTGCACAAGGTTTTCCTGTAAATACAAACGTTAATGTTACTCTGAAAATCATTTATAGCCTAATTGACGTAAGCAAACTTGACAAACTGATCATTTTGTTGACAAGCAATTACGGTTTATTTAAATATGCATAACAGGTTTAAAAAGATAAAAACTTCTGAAAAGAAAATGATGAAAATTCGGTACCTACGTAATAGCCGAAAATATTCGTTAGCCAATATTTTATATTATAGTAGTTTTTACTTGACCAAATGGATATGAATAAAGCATTTATTTTAATTTGAATTTCTTTAGAGCTGATAAAATAAATAAAAAAACGCATTTCTTTGCAGGACCTTTTTTATTAAGCGTTTTTAAAGGTATTATGTATTATAATAAATTAAAAAATATTACAATTGTATACATAAGTAATAAAAATGAATTAATAAGTTTGTATTAAACCAAAGCTTAAATTTAAATTTTTATGACCGACCGGTATCGCTTAGCCTAAGCATCATTAGGGTACAAAATTAAACTAAACAAAAAATACAAAGTGTGTGGTTATATATACTTATACATACATAGGGAGAACACAATATAAAATATAATAAAATAAAAAGAGAATAGTAAGAAAACAAAAGAATAACATTTAAATTATAACGATGGAACAGAGAGAAAGAGAGAGATAATATTAAATGAAAGAGACAAAACGTCAACAGATAACTTTATAAGAAAGATGAGTTATTTTATGAGCTAACGGGAAATATATCTAATATCGGATTACTGAACAAATTTAATTGATTATTAAGAATATGACTATTAATTTTAATGACTTTCTTTATTTCTAGTGCTTCTAAATTATTTAATCTATTGCCATGACCGTTTTTATGAAGAATATGAGCACCGGTGCTCATATTCTCCATAATATTATCCATATCCTCCCGGTCGGTCATAAAAATATAATAAAATCTGTAGTCTTATACAAAGTTATAATTTCATATTTTAAACCACAAAATGATTGCTCTCAACGAAAATATACATAAGTACTCACCTAAGCTTCCAACAGAATAATATTGCATACGTACCTACCAACTAGGTAATCTTTATATAATAATCATGTAAAATTATAAGCTAGGGTAGCGATAAAGATAGACAAAGGATAGGAGTAGAAAAATAGTTATGTAAATTACTTTTAGCAACAGGCATAATAATGACATTTCATTTCTTGAAATAATAGTCGTGTTTTGAAAGGAACTAGAAGAAATTGACTCTTTTGTCGAGCGGTTAAGATCCCTGACTACCAATCCAAAAGTGGCAAAATTATAATTCCGAGAGTATAAATAAAATTAATTTATATTTGAGGCACGTTCCAGAGTGCAAGGTACTCTCAGTATTGACCTAGAAAATATCACGATTCAGAATGGAAACATTGCTTGAAATGGCTTCAGTCGTGTTGGTGACAAATCTGAATAGCCAAGTACTTCTCAACCTCCTTTTTCCCCATCCCACCCTTTTCCAACCCCTTCAGCCTCACAACTTACCCAGCTTTGAGGTATTCTACTGACTCCGGATAGTTGGCAACAATTGGGACTCTTGTGCGGTATTCAAATTAAGATCAAATAAGTAATAAATCTCTTAACTCTTATGTGACTGAAGGAAATTACAAATTAAAAAAAAATGATATGAAGGTTTCTTTTACAGTATATCATTTGCTGAAATTTGCTGGACCACTTTTATGACGTAATATATTTTGACTTAGTTCAATACTTGGGAAAGTGGATAGGAACTTTACCCAGCGCCATCTTTTCTTAAGGTTTTTTAAAATTAAATAGGCGATCAAAAATAGTATAAAGCATACAGATTTTGTACTTTAAACACAGTAAATCATATTTATCATTTAAAATAAAATAAAATGGAAATACGGACAAGCTTAAAAAAATCATATAAAACCCATAAAGGTACCCGGGTACTCGTTCAGTCATCAGAAGTTGTAAATTATATTTATACGTTTTCCGCTGACATACCACCCTCCACATATCCAATGGTTATGTTCAATTGTTCATTTTCACTATTGTAGAGAAGTCAGAAAGTTTCAGCCGATTAGTCTTACTGGAACATTAAAAAAAATCTGTTTTAAAACCCGGGAAGAGGGTACCCGGGTACCCTTTTAGTCACATAAGGGTTAATATGACTGCGGGATGGTGTAATTTTTTGGAAATATGAACAGACACTTTATTGCTTTTGGATTGGCCGCTTATTTTATTTTCTTTAACAACAAGATTTATAATTTATTTTGTAAATACGTTTTTCCTCGAGAAAAATTAAAAATCTTCATCCTAATACAGATTATCAGATTTCTATTCAATGAATATTTTTGATTAATAATTGAATGAAAAAATCTGTATTCATTTTGTGTCACAAAATTATTTCGCGTCTCGACATTTTGGTGCCAGAATAATAAATATTCTCAACTGTGAAGGATTTCCCAGCATCTTTTGAAGCCAACCTCCCTTATAACACCTTATAATTCGATTGAGTAAAAATTCAATTTGGGCAGCTTTTGTAGAGGTGGTGGATCGGGCAACTCAATAGCTTATAATGTTTCAAATACAAATCCTATATTTAAAACTTAATCTATACAATCTTGAAAATCTCTTTACAAAACATCAAGTTTGTAAGAAAACGAGTTTCTAATGGAACTATTGAAGTTTTGGAATATTTTTATGACAGTGAAAAAATATGAGAAAGCATAATGTGCATTATGTTATAATATACAATGGTAATAGTACAAACATAGTAACATTATGTAGTAACTTGGAATTGTGATATAATTGTACAATATAATATTGTTACTGGGAATTATGTTATAATGATACAATGGTAACAGTACAATATTATTTTGTTGTTATACAATTTAAACTATTTAATTTTATTTTTATTTAAAAAAAATATATATTTAAACTTAAGATGTAAACTGTTAACTGCGCCTGCTCTCAAAATAAAATTTCATAGCGAAACAAGCATAGCATTACCACCTTTATATTGTGATGGTAAAAATAATAAAAATATGAAGAAAAAAAAACCTTTTTCTCAGTATATTAATAAGAATCTGGAAATTTACGCAAGACAACAATAAGAGAACACAACGAATACACACTATGGGTAAACTAATGCTTGGCGATAATATGAACACATTGACTATTTATTAATTTAAAAAATATATCAGAAAGTATCTTACAAATGAACATTACTTGATTAATTTATTTGTATTATATTATAGTAATTATAGAGAGCACACAAATATGTAATTAATTTTAACAGTAATAAAAAGTGAGGAATTATTTTTAAGTCGGCTAACAACCAAATGTTTAAAATCATTGGGGAAAGATCACCTTTTCCTTGTATCGACGCTGTAATCGAAGGGTTGGATCCACCCCTGCATTTGGTTAGGAAATCTCACCGTAAGCTTGTTCTCGCAACATTTCAATGAATAATAATTCTGATCTTAAATTTTCAATTTAAATAAACCGTCAGCCACGCTCGTGGCGGGCATTTCTTTAAGTTTCTCGATACTTAGAAAATATATAAATCGGTTATCCGAGATTGAAAATCTCGTTAAAATGTCTCATCTCGTGGTGATAAATTATCCGCAGGTAGAATGTTACAAATTACAGAAAAAAACTGTTTGCGCTTCGGAAAATAGGCGAGCGATTTCTTTTAAATCAATCGATGCTGGACCGTGAATTTTCCCACCCCCTCTCTAAAATAGAACTCAAATGTTTGGAAATCTTTCTAAGAAAAAAATAAATAACCTTTGATTTAATCGTATTCGAGAACAAAAAATTGTCTTTTCAAAGGCATTGTCAAACTTTGACTTGGCCAAATATCGCCGACTTATTTTTATGCATTTTATAATTCCAATATTTTTATTTTAATTCTCAATGAAGCCTAAATAGTTTTGGTGTTTTCTTAAAATGTGTCGTGAATTTATTATTTTGTATTATGCTTTGTTAAAACTTTAAAATAGAATTCAACACTTTAAACCAGACATTTGCACAATATAAAATGGATGACAATGGTTTATTAGATAAAAATCGGAATGCGATTTTTCAAATAAAATTGCCATCAAACAAAATAAATTTACTGATTAGAGACAGTGTAAACATTGAGATGTCTCTTTTAAATACAAATGAACATTTTTATATTTAACGGCAGTTTTTAAAAGAATTTGAAAGAAAACACCGAGAATCAAAAGAAGAGAGTAGAATTGAAAATTATCTGTTACCAGAATAATTTAAATATAAAAATGAAAATGAGACAGGTTAAAATGAAAATCACGTACTATCACACGTAACACAGTTGATCCTAAATAATAATAATAATAAAAACGAACAAAACTTACCGTGCAATAGCTAGAGGAGCTAGTTAATAATATTCAAATTATTAATATCTGATTCTAGAATATCTTATATTAAGTGAACTTCTTTAATATAAATATAAAATCAATCCGGTTATAGAAATATTCATTTGTGTGAGCTCAAAACTTTCAAAAGTGATACGGTTTTCCTGTGGGAGATGGGGTCACTTCAGCTACAAGTATGTATAGCCCACATTATAAACTCTAGAATCTTCTTTTTGTAAACAGATCATTTACTTTGTAAGATGTTTATGGAAATTTCATCGTTATTTGGTATATTTCTATTTGATAGATATTTTTACTAAATGGGCCAATAATATGAACACAAAAAATTGATTCACAGTAGAACATGATTTTAAGGAAGAATTTAACTAAAATTAACTAATTCCTACCAATAATTTGGAATGGAATATACCTGATACTCTTCATATAACCGCTTTTCTATTAACTTTTGTCTTAATATTATTTCAACGCATCATTTAATACTGGATAATTTATGTAGCTACTAAAAATGATTAAAAATATCATCATTCATACTATCAATATAAAAAAGTATTTCATGATTATTTAGAAAAAAAAAGTATTGGCGAAGAGCTTTAATATAATGTAAAGAAAACAACAAATCAAAACAATGAAGATTGCAACGGAGTGATTGATTTATCCACCCATTGGTAAAAGTTGAATTACTAATAAAACTGGATTCTATTAGCATTCCATGTTTCCTTATCATGAAAAAAAATAATTCTAAATGTTGTTCAGTTTTGTGTGTAGAAACATAACTAGTAGACTATATCACAGGTATTATTAGATAGCTGATATAAAAAATAGACCAGCTTAGTATATACCTACACAAGATAATAAAACAATTTACACATATATCTGTGTACGAAAGGAAGAACGAAATAAGTAAAAAAAAAACAAGTTTTGGGTTAAATATGTAGAATTGTTCCTTAGATACATACTCGTATATAGCAAGTAAAAATGAGATGAGTCAGAAAATAAATTAATGTGCCACTATTTTTTTTAAAAGGATATGTGAAATAATATGATTACATATAAAAAAAACAAATTTCTCAATTTTGTTTTGGCTCTCCTGAACATCTGCGTTTATTGACTCATTCCGTTCTTCCTTGAGCATACAAATATATGTTAGTCAACGGCCACAGTTTGACAAGGCAAAGCGTTCATCGCACATGAAAATAATTCAATTCGTCAAGCGCTGATTAAATGAAATTAATTTTAAATTTCAACACCAACTACAAGAATAATATAATGCTGATCTTTGCGACGAAAATTAAAACAACTCAGCGCTTAGACAGTAGAAATTTATTTTTATCCGCGGTTGCCAAAGGAGAAAAAACAGTTTAGATAAAATTTGTAATCCAACCATCTAGGGATCAATAAAGAAGGTGTCCGCTGGATCGGGTAAGTGGACCATGTATGAAAGGATCCGTAGTTGAAGAGGGCTTTAGAATAGCATCTTCAAAACAAGAGAGACCACAAACTTCACTTACTTATGAGAACATTTTTCAGCTCGGATTTTGCGCAATGGAATGCCCAAACAGAGTGAAGTGAAGCGTCCTCAAATTGTTGGGAAAGAACACAGAAACAAATAATGACGATTTCATATCGCTAACAAAAAAGTTTTGGTAATAAAAGGCACTTGAAAATGGTAGGTTATAAAAATAAATGAAAATGCCATATTACTATTATTTACGATGAGACAACCTATATGCCATGCCAGTGAGCCATATCTTTGCTCATAATATTATGCAATAAAATTCGTGTTGTATTCTCAAGGGGGTGAATGGAAGGTTATTTATGTCAACGATATTACTAAAGTTATTATCATTATGTTTAAAAAAATTGAACAATCTTACAAAAAATAAAACTCTTTATACCGATTTGAAACCGAGCACTATATTAAATTGGACGTTGTAATGCAGAAAGCGTCCAACCCACAATTTTCCGAAATCGAATTTCACATGTTTTCCTATAGATAAATACGAGATTTATATCTGCTGAAAACAGACAAACCCCAAATGCATTAGCTTTTTAGTAAGTTTTTTTTATATTTGACTTAAATTAAAGTTTAAAAATATTATAAAATGAAGGATGACATAAGAAATACATTTTTTTTTAATAAACACATTAATAGATTATAAATTACCTATTTTTAATAATGCTCATAAAGAAAAAAACACTGATATTCACTTTACGAATGCTGATTACGCATATTAATGCTTTTTTATCATCATATTTTTAAACGTCTTTTTAGTTTCATCTTTTTGGGGTTGGACGCTTTCTGCATAACTACGTCCAATTGAAAAGTCGAAACTGTGAAACAAAATTTATTAAAAAACGATTGATGTTATTTTGACAAGCTTTCTTTAAAATCTATTTAAAAAGAGAATAGTTAAATAAAATTATACAAATATTAAATTTGTTTTAGATCACAGAAATTGCTATTCTGGAAAAATTAATGTTCATTAATTAACTGTTTTTTTATGAACGAATGAACACGTAAATACGAATATGTTTATAAATACAAGCATAAGGGTAACTTATTACCTTATTAGTGATAATGTAACTAATAGTGTTATGCTCGTCTTTTTAAATACGTTCAAGAAAATATGTAACTGAAATAGAATTTTAATATTCAGATGAGGGTCTCACGAGCAGTCTGAATATTTGCATCTGGAGCGATAATATTTAAGATTAAAAGGTGTGACAGATTTTATCAAGTAAAATTTGCATGTCAAACGACACTGTCATGGTAATCAAAAATCATTTTCTCCGTTGAAAATCACCCTAACGATAGAGATTAAGAATTTACATGTTTTGAAGAAAGGAAATAAAGTTGATGTGTTATTGCATTTAAAAAAATATTCTGAAGGAGAAACACGTCTAGATGTTTTTTTTTTTTTAAGTAAGACAAGCGTTCCCGGGTTACGAATAACCTGACAATATTTGTAAAAAACTCCTACTGCCATCGTAAAAAGCGGAAGATGTTGCTTGTACAATGATGGAGGACTTAGCCATCAGAGGAACTGAACGCACGACGCCCGGGTTGGAATCCGACGCGTTCTCCACTCAGCTACCGACCGGTCAAATTCTCTTAGTTTTAAAGATTCTCTTTGTTCTAAAGATTATCTCGGCTTTTTTTCAGGCCTTAAAGGTTTTACAGATCAAATAAGTATGGATATTTTTGCATATAAAATAAGTCATTTTTACTAATACAAGCTTGGAACAAATTTAAAAAAAACCTTTCATTTGTAAAAAAACTGTTTTGAAATTTTTTTAGTATTAATCGTACGTTATTTAAATACATCGTTATTTTTATTTTATTTTTGGGTATTGAAAAACAGACTTAAAAAGTTAGGAAAATCGAAAACTTGTTCCTGCACCCCACTTGCGTTATACGTTGGAATTAAAAACTGCCAAGCAAGTCGGTTAAGCGCGTACACGTTTTTGCGTTGATAATATTTGGATAATTTGTATAGCGCCGTTTTTGATGAGATTCTTATAACTATTTAGTAATTTTAGAAAAGTCAATAACTCAAAAAAATTGACGCACGCACTGCAGTGACCACGTGAAAACCCAAACATCTTAATACGTTCTAAATTAAATTTATGAGGTGGTGAGAACTTAATTATTTATTGGTTTTTTCGCGGTAAAATACAATTAAAATAAGATTTTTTTTTTAATAGCACCTTATCATCGAGATGTTTTTTCTAAAGATCGACATTAAAGTATTTATTAGATTATTATTTATTATTGATTATTATTTATTATTTTTAAGTTAAAATATAAAAAAACACTAGAATACATTACTATCAAGAGTTTCCCACAGTACGTTAATGTTTATTTTTAATTGTTTTAAGCATTTTCATCGTGTGATGTATATGTATTTTAAAGCTGAAACAGTGTTCTTTTTCAAAATAGTAATATTAACCAAAAATCTGTTTTGGGAATCAAAAGCATTATAATGTTTTTAGTAAAATAATGTGTTTCTTTAGGAATAACCGACCCACTTGGAATACCGATGTTTTGTAACGTAGCCAAAAAACCTATGAATTTAGCGATGTCTGAGCCTACGTCTACAGAGGCGAGAGCACCTTCAAATGAGCTCCCCGTGGAATCTTCACTTATGAATATGTTTAAACAAAAATATTTACTTTTACCTATATATTTACATTTTTGCTCAAACAACAAGCATTTATTTTAAGGTGAACACTACTCCGTTTATTATCACGACTGGTTGGGTTCCCAACTTAGTTTCATAGCAGTTGATAAAAAGGTTTTTGACGTTTTCTTAGACTGATATTATGTAACTGTTGTAAAAAAAAGAAAGCGAAATCTGCGGAGTTTTTGAACTGGCGAACTCCAAGGTAGAGGGGTTAGTTACCTGATAGATTGCAGGTTCAAAACTCGACGAGGGCAAGTCAAATGACCTGGTGAGATACCGACCAGAAAAAAATGCTTGAAATGAGTTCAACTTTGTTTTGTAACTAGTTCTGATTTTCTGGTCAACCTTTCTCTATTGTTGTCTTACTCTTACCACTTCATAATCCTTAAAAAATAAAGATTTTATTGGCTGCGAAAATCCCTTCATTTTGGGTGGCTTAACATCAAAGGTAAAAATAACCAAAGTATGGTTGGTTTTAGATTACCACAAAATAAACATATTTTAAAGATAATTTATTTATTTTAGTTAAGGGGCTACAAAACAGGTTTTATTTTTCGTAAGAAAAAATCAAGGAAAATTAAATACATATTCTCTTATTATAGTGACAAAAAATTAAAGTTATATTTTGATAAATTCAATTTCTAGGATAAATAAAAACGTTTCTATTTTTGAAAGCTCTTTTTTTTGTTTTTTCTTTTTGCATTATTATTTATTTATGTTATTAAATATGCCCTATTATTATTATTATTATTTTCATTTAATGCATTTATTTTTATATGTCTTTCAGTGTTTTTCATTTAACTCATATGTATTATTATTTATATGGCAGACAGAGTATTGCAACCACGGCTCAGCTCCGCTGAAATAAAATGTTATTATTACGATTATTTATTATAATATTTGTAACTAAATTGACGATGAATATTTTGCATTAGTACAAGGTACTCCGATAAGTCGTCGTGTTTCAATACAAAATACAACTAAAAAAAAGGTTTTTATCGCGCGTTTTAGTGATGGTGTTTTGGAAAGTTTCTGAACTATTTCCAATTAAGGAAAAGTGGAAAACGTGAAACTTGATTTCGGCAAATGGAATCATAATAGACTAAATTAACAAGGTTTATCGCAAACAAATTGGAATAAATTAGTTCAGAAGAGCTTCTTCTAGGTCATTTTTTTCACAAACAAGAAAAAAATAAGGCCAGCTGTGTGTAAATCGTTGTAACATCACACAATTATATTTCTACTGAATTCATGTAATAGTTTATAAGTGGATACAAGAATGCTTGTAATATGACGAAAAACGGTTCTGAAAACTATTTTGAGAAATATAATAACGGAAGCAAATCACTCATTCTTATAAACTATTATGTTTGAAGTTTGTACGATTCATACAAAGCTTGGAAGATTTTGTTTCGTTACCATCACGTAATTAGACCAAGCACTAGGCAGAGAGAATGAAACGCCATACAGCATTTTTCATTTGATTTGCTATTTTTTAAAGAACCCATTTAACATATAACACAAAACAACCCGGAATAGTTATATGAAAAAATCAACACTTTCATTTTTATATATGCATATGTTTAAGCGTGTCTTTTAAAAATCTTTCATGAAAAATCACGGGATATTATTTGGCTTGCCCAGAAATATTAGTAGCTTAAGTTCATCTATTTAAAATATATAATAATTAACTATAGGGAGGTACTTTATTAGGTAGGTAAGGATATAAAATTATTCTTTTTAAAATTGGATAATATTAATTACCATCAGTTCCAAATTTGAAAAATTTAAACTGGTACGGTCGTACGTACTCACAAAGAAAAATATTAGGTTGTCTAATTCTATTCCTGTTTAGAATTATGGTTACCGAATCTATTATTATTTTGAAATACATATTTGACCCTTCTTTTTATAACATAATTTTGGTGATCTATTTGAATTATTTGAAAAAAAAATGTAAGCGTATATAACAATGTTTGTATTTTTTTGCATAAGATATATCACATTATTGCTAGCTGCATTGGAATAGCCATTATCTAGGGAATTGGATAACTTACATGTACGAGGCCTGTTCAAAAGAAAAGGTAAATTTTGAATTTTCGCGGGCTGTGTACATTCGATTATCGATTTTTTTGTTTTATTAATTTAATACATATTCTTTGATTCATTTTTTTCAAAAGTACAAAATCGAAGAATACACAAAAATGTGACTAACTTTTCTCGTTGTCAAAAACAAACCACTAATCCAAAATGGCTGATAATGCTGACATATGATAAACATAAATATGTGTACCAACATAGCAAAAAAAAAAAAACCATAATCGAATGTACACAGCCCGCGAAAATTCAAAATTCACCTTTTATTTTGAACAGGCAATGTATATGAAATACTAAGATAATAACCGCCTGGGTTTCCGGCAAAACTAAGACTTAAAAAAAACTTATTCGTGCCATTTCCGACTGGAACGTCCCCGTCTTTTCCCATTTTATGTAAAAAAAAAAATATATATTCATGAAAAGTAAACCAATACTAATATGGTATTTCACTTGAACGTATTGGTTAAAAATATTTCATAAATTAAAAAGAAAATTATGATAAACATTTAATTAACTTTATTAAATGAGTGATCTCCTTATTTGGAGAGGAATATTTTCTCATTTAAATACACCAGAATAAAAACCAAACCAATAATTACCCGAAAAGGCAGATTCACGGTAATTAACTTAGTCTTTTTGCTCAACAGAACACTTAAAGAAAATATAAAAAACCGTTTCTGACGAATTTGCTGTCAAAAAAAGTTTCCTCTTCTCAACTTCTCGTTGAATTCTCGCAAATTTAGTTAAAGCGCAGCATTGGGTAATATCTTCGGGTTTAAATAGCGATTTTAAAATTGTAGCCTTAAAATATGATCTATCTAGTTATCTGAACGGTTAGTTGCTGAGTGGACTAACGCGTTGAATTCCTACGAAAATGGGTTCAATTCCTCTGCTAAGTTCTCCATCATTGAACAAGCAATATTTTCCGCTTATTATGATGGTAGTAGGAGTTTTTTCAAATATTTTCGGGTTGTTTGTAACCGGGGAATGTTTGTTTTTCTTTAAAAAAAGAGACTAACAGAAGTACTGATATATTTACCTTATAATTTATGAGGTATTGAATTAACCTCGACCAAAAATAGTAATTTTAAATTAATATTCAATCTAATTTAATCCAATGTAAATTAATCGGTGTTAAAAAAGATTAAATAAATAAAAAATACTTTTTAATTTATTTTCATTGTAGGGGTATTTATAATTGGATTTTTTTCTCTTTATTAATAAGTTTTTTCGTGCCAATTTTTTGTGCAATCTTATTAAATAGACCAACACGAGACAATCGTATTAATTTATGGTTATGATATGATATTATGATAATTTCAATGCAAATATTTTTTAACCTTAATAATTTAATTGGAACAGTAAATTTTCTATTTAGTATTTTCTTTCTTAATTTTTGTTTTGCAAAGGTACCTAATTAAACTGGTTAGTTAAATTAATGCAAATGTTTGGCTTCATTGTGGGCTTCCACTGTGTGCTTACATATCTCCTCAGTACTTTAAAACAACATGATAACATGACAATAATCGAAAAGAAAAAATATTACTATTATAAAAATAGTTTGTGTAACATTTTTATAATTTTGAATGGCTGTAAGTTAAAAAAAAATATTTTTATTGTAAACGATTACGTAATATTATTTTAAAAACTTTATAAAATCAAAATGAATTCTTTACATAATTATAAATTTATTACCGATCACCAACAAGATTTTTGGAAAGAAATGTTCACGAACAACTGTCTGACTGTATTCAGCATGTAATAACTGGGAATCAACTCGGTTTTATGAAACCAATCAACCATCTCCAATGTTTGGAATTTTTATTAAAACAATTCAAAATCGATGGATAAACGAATTCAAATACCTAGATGCAATATATCCAGACTTTTCAAAAGCATTCGACAAAATCCATCACAACCTTGTGTTGTCCAAACTGTCAGCTCAGGAAATACACGGTGATTTATACCGATGGCTTTTGTATGTGAATACCGTACAGGAGTTCCAACTGCTTCCCACAGTTTGAAGCGAGTGTTTGGTGACCAGGTGATTAAAGTAAAGTCAGGTGATTCCCAACCTTCCCCTTTGCCATCTTTTTTACCCTCTCCACATCCTTTAGCCTCACAAGTACAACTTGCTAGTTACACTTACTCAGTTGAAAGTAGTTGAGATTCTTGTGTGGTATTCACATAAAAAAATCTCTTATAATTTGACGGAAAATCTTTGAATAATTTTGTTGCTGTGCCAATTTAATATTTTCCGGATTTGCATTCAGGTGTTTTCATTCCTATGACATTGTTTACATGTATTTCGTATTTAAAACCCTTTCAACGTCATAAATTGATTTTATTGAATATAATTAATAATGCATTTGTGAAATTATGCCATTTGTTTCAGTTGTTTTCTTGACTATTTTTTAAGGCGAATTAGAATCTGATTTTTTTAACCAAAACTTCACTCAGTTGTCATACACAAAAATGTACACACTCAGCTATTTTCTAATACAAATCGTGTTTCCATTCATATAAATCAACGAGAAAATAAATCAAACGTGTTGTATTTTTGTACATTTAGAAAAAGAGCACGAAGTATATAGCATCTACCCAATCCTTGAGAAAATCACAGAACATGGAAGTGATTTACGACAACAGCTTTCAAGTCTGAAGGAAATCCTACAGTTTACACGTGGTGTTAAACAAATCATCGGCTTCTCTTGTTCTTACAAATAGTTAGAGATGGAGCGGAAGGCTGACACGGAAACTAATGATTAAGTCTTGTAGGATCAAATGTAAACACGTGGAGCTCAATATTATAGCAAAAAATATTTTCATTTTGCACGTTCATAGTATATCATAACGATCAGCTCACCATTAATTTTAATCTACCGATCTATTACTCTTATGAAAGTTAAAGAAACCTTTTCAAGGCAGGAAGTATTGATATAAGCCTCACTGACTCTGTACTCCAGAATATTGGTGAGAATATTTTCCGGAGAAGTAATCAATCATTTTCAAATTCAATATCGTTTTTTTTTCTTGAACAGATTATCGATCCCATTGGTCTGCCTGCATCCAGGGGTTGAAAAGTTTTATTTAAATTGAGACATCCAAATCAGTATCAGTGATCTATCAAACTACCAGAAAGTATCTGTTTAGTAGTTTAATGTTAAATTTAAGTGCTAAATTTCATGTCGTGGAATATGATTGTTTTTCAAACCATTTTTCTAAACGATTTATTATATTCTTATCTTAGATTTTAGCAAATAATTAGAATGCTATTTATAAAACTTCGATGAAATTGCTAGCAAGTCTTTTAAAACATGATCATATTCTTTAGACTTTACCAATTTCGAAAGTTACATTTATTTATTCATTTACGGTCAATGATAATTACAACCACAATTAATATATCTTAGAAAAAAAACATTGTAATTAAAGTTATTCACTTATTTAACGTCAGTAATTTTTTGAATTTGTTGATTGCTCTTATTACAAACAGTAAAAGTTTTACTTCATCACTAGTAATATTATTAAAATTACATAAATAATACAGATTTTTAATAAATAAAATTACCTGGTCCATAGTTTGATTGACCGGTACAAGATTTACACCGTTTAATGAATATTCGAAATAAAAATTATAAAATTATGCATAATTATAATTATGGCTAATTATTATATATAATTATTTATGAAGCGTGGGATCTATGCATGAGAATTTTAATATTATTCTTTTTTTTGTAAGCTGCAAAGCCTGCAATACAAGTTTTACTTAATGGGAAACTTATTTTTATTTTTCAAGATAGTACTTCTTTTGACCATGGAACGTTTGATTAGATCATTTACATGCAGTATATCCTTTAAGTTTTAGCGGTAGAAGATTTTTTTTATCCCTAAATAACCGAAAAGAAAAAAAATCAACATGAACTAAAAAACTTTATTAATTTTTAAACTGTCTGTGATAAGAATCTCTGTACAAAAATTAGTGCCTGGGGCGTCATTATACATTTTTCAAACATTTCTCCAGAGCTTGCGATTTTAATATTATATCGGATATTTTTTGTGGAGCAATCAACTTTATAGTAATTCTAGAAAATTAAGAAAAATTACATGTTTTTTTTATTATTTTCATGGAGTGCAAATAACTCACGTTCTATAAACATAAGCTCTTTGGGAAAGTGAATAAATTCGTAACAACTGTTTTTCTTTGAAATAATATTGTTTGCTTTAGGGCACTATGCTTTTGTAAATATTTTCAATTTGGTGAATGTATACTGTTCCATTTAAAAAAAAATTTTGTGTTTGGTATTCTATTTTAAAAAATATTTAGTGTTTGGTACTGTTAAAAAAAATAAACCACCAAAGGTTAAATTTTATTAAAATAATTCTGTAAATGTGGAAATAAAACTTATATGAAAATTGACGGGTTTAATTACGCATTTAGGTAATTTACACTTACTACACAAATAGGTATAATAATCGTAACAATAACTGAACAGGGGTCTACGATTCTAATCCAGAGTTTCCCTGTTTGAGTAGAGGCTTAGAGACGCTATCCCCATCCGTACTCTCAAGTGAATTTTGCTGCCGCATGTTGATTGATATATCTTAAGCGAGAGCCTATTTCAATTTACGCGTTAACAAACGTTTTATTTAATTTAATCCTTTTAATAATGCATAGTAGATATTTTAAATGAAATCCACGACCAAAACATTAGAACCGCGGTAAGAAATGTGTAATATTAATTTGTTTACGGTACAAGTACCTTTATTGTCGAATTTCAGATTTTTTACGAATAATGGTAAATTGTAAAGATTACAAAGCATGTCAAGTGAAATAAAGGTGACTCGAGACCTGCTTAGAAAAATCAACTATGTATGTTTATTTAGTGAACTCTTTCTTAACAAGAATTTTTATCATGATAACGACACATTTTTCCACCATGTCCCATTGTTTTTGCAACATTAGCAGAATATGAAATCGTTCACTCGTGTTATTCCGCTGTGTGTAATTGTTATATTCGTAGAAGTATAGGTATCGCAATGAATATTGAGTTATTGCGTGCATTCAGCATATTTCGAACTTGTTATTCATGCTTCAGAAAAGAAAATTTTCAGTGACATTTAAAAAATAACTTGAAAAAAACAGTTTTTTCAGTGTTTTTCGAACTAATTTATATAACACAATGTAATAACTTTCGGAAAGTTTTAACGAGCTTTTCGAGTTTTTGGAATTGACCATCGTGTACACTTGTTTTCCCTTTTTGTTTAGTAACAATAAGTAGACGTAAGCAGTATATATTTTTTGCAAGGTCATTGTTATTTAGTATAAACATATGCATTTATACACCTAATCTTAAGTATGTGTTTTTTGGGTATACTCTAATTGAGTGACCTATACGAGATGTGGTTGTTAAGTGTTATATAGCAAAACATCATATTCACAGTTCTTAATCTGTTTTAGAAGTATTTTTTATCGTTCCATCGTTTTGTCTTTTTTCCACAGTGTAACGTTTGAACTGACTTGTGTTATAAACAATATTTAATAGTGAATAATGGCATTTATGTCTATGATATCGACTATTCTAAGTAGTGTCAAATATCTTTCAATCGCAAATACACGCTCCGCCACAGTTTATAATTTGTATTAGCAAACGTGAAAGTGAATGTTAAAAGAAATCGGAGACGACCGAAGAAAACACGGCATGATCAAGTAAATCCAAGCAATTAGTCGGGCTATGTCAATAGTCAAAATAAAAGAGGAGGATGTATGAGACGATATGTGAATGGAGTATGTACCAAGAAAGAGTCGTGTAGCGGTCTATCCTTTCTGCCTACCCCTCTGGGAGAATGTCCTGATGGTTAGTTAGTTTTATTTTATCACAATTTGATGGATAGGGTTCGTTATTGTACAATCAGTATATAATCAAAAATATTTAAAAAAAAATATTTCACAAAATATATAAATCGTTAATTCTTATATCCATATCATATGGCGAAGTTGTGCGGTACGTAATTGAAATGTCATATAGCATATATGACAATAACAAGTTCAGCGAAATTCGTTAAACGGTAAATCTAAAAAGCAAACAAAATAATGCAAATGTTTATTTCTTGCTTCACTCGAAAATCCTTGACATAAATAATTATGGGTTAATTAATATATATGCGGAAACTTTAATGGAAATAAGTCAACTAATACCCGATGAATGCTACCAAATGATGTTGCTAATTCGTTATTGTGAATAGAAAATTAATATTCTTGTGTGTTGAATCCCTGAGCTTAAAGCCTTATCGCGGTTCTCAGAGGTCTATTCCTATATTATCTGGGTTTGGGAAAATTCATTATATCATCAAGGAAACCTGCCTTGTTTACCGATGAATAGACGTTAAGGACCCATCATCCAATCAGAAATTCGTTTGGTTTTAGACATTGATATAATAATATTATGATGGACGAACATTAATTTAGTTGGTTTGCTTACCTTCAATCACCGGATTAGCAAATCAGTTTGGAGAATGTGAACGTTATTAACGAATATTGTAATTTTTATTCATATATTTATAAATTCATCTGAGAATAAGCTTTATTTTATTTCAGTTTAACGTAAATTAATGCCATACCACAAAAAGTAGGTACAATAATTCAATAAGCAAAAATAAGAAGTGCAACATAGATACAAATAAATGAAAAATGTTATTTTGTAATAACCGTATAAAAATAATATACGTACGAACTGTTTTTTTTTCATTAATATATTCATTGAGAGGTCTTGTTCTATTTTAAAATTTTACCAAATATGTTTTAAAATATCAAAAGAAACAAGTTTTTTTGATGATTGATAAAAACGCACATAAAAAATAAATATTCCACATCTCAAGGAGGGTGGTTCAATCCCTTATGTTCCAATTAATAGATATGATAAAATACAACGATAGTAAATAAAGTAACACGATAATATAAAGTACTGAATAATAATAATAATAAAAAATAAGCTTCGTCTCAAGACATTATGAATACGCATAAAAAATAAAAACGACACCATAGTAAGTTTTACGTTTCGTAGTCATTACATAATTTCAGAAGTAACCTTTTTACCCGGTTTTGCAAATTCTACGGTGTATACATCTAATAGCAAAATAAAAAAATATTTGATAAAATATGATATTTTTTTGTAATATTATGAATTCATGTAGCATTTAAATATTTATTAATCTTTATAGTTTTAAAGATTAATAAACATTAAAATATAAATAAATCAAAATGCTACATGAATTTAGGATATGAATAAAAGTTAAGTAAGCTTTTCACTATTTTACCTAACCCGATATAACAGCGAGAAAGTTATATGTATGCAAATTCAAACTATTTGAAATCGTGATCGCCATCATAGTACTTCTATGAAAATCACATTTTCTAGTTTATCTTTTTGATTTGGATAGTTTAATGGTAAATTTAACCTTAGTTTTTAAGTTTAGTAAAGCGCCCTTGAAGAGATCTTTCACAAAAATGGGGCTATATGAATAAGTCAGATATTGTAAATTGGTATAACGGTGCACGTGAACATCAGAAGATTAAAAACAGTTCACCAGAAGCTAAGGGTATAAAAATCCAAATAAAAATTATCTATAAATCCGAGCAACTTTCTTAAAACAAAGCAAACAAAAATGAAGACAGTTAACGTGTTGGTACTTAAAAACATAAAAGAGGTCGTTTCAAAGACACTTTTTGTGCGTTTTCTTTACAAAAAAAAAAAAGATTTTAATTCAATGTTTATTTTTACTTTCCGCTAGATATGGCTATAAAATCATGCGATAATTTTCCATCCCAATAAAAATCAGACATTCAGCGAGCGAATACGTGGCGTTTTGAACCGTTTGGAATTTAACTAACGTTGTTTGAAGACGTAAACGTCAATTTTATGCCTCGCTTGATTCGAATAACCGAGTAGTTAAAGTAAGGGTTGTTAAACACAACCAAAGAGGGTTGACATCGAACATTCTCTATTTTCAATATAAAATTATTAAGAACGTCAGCTTTATTGATGGACCGTCATGTTACTGTTAACTGCTATGTAAACCTTTTGTTTCTACTAGGTACCTTCATACATCCACACACACATGTTTACATGTACAATCACGTAGGTACACATCAATAGGTACTTATGAAATAAATAAAAGTTTCTTAAAATTACGATTGGAAGGAACTTATTCCTGGTACTCATTTATAGCTTGGGACATTTGTAAAAAAATAAATATTTTACAGTTTTATTTTTATTTTAAATTTTTTCCTTCCTTTACCTACACGTATACAAGGTAATACAAGCAAAAGTATCATTGGTTAGATTTTTTTATCACCTTAAGAATGGTCTCTGTAAAAACACAATGTACCAATCAAATGTACGCCCACCTACTGTAAATAAAAACATATTTTTTCGAATTTCGTAGCGCACGTTTGGCATTGCTTCGGGAGTTTGTGAATAATACACTTTATTCATGGGGGTTATAGTTTTAAATGCGTCGTTTAATGAACTCTAAAAAATGGAAGTAAAGTCGAGACACTTGACGATTTGACCCATAAATTTATCACCCCGGCCCATAACTAAATAAGGGTGCTATCTACAACATATTTGTAACGGTCGTAAAAATATGTTTATTGCTCGGGATGAAAGGAGAACTTAAAAAATTTTGTTTCATCAGATATATAGTTAAGCTCTCCCGTGTTTAGTAAATACCGTCATAGTATTAAACAAAAGAGTTTTAAACTATTTCAAAATTATGGATACTAAACAACATTAAAAAAAATATATACTTCCTAATATTCCACACAAGAGTTCCAACTTCTCGGAGAACTGCCCGATGTATGTTGTGGGGATGAAGGAATTGAGGAGAGTAAAGAAATGTAAAAGCCAAAGGCTAATACCACTCCAAGCAATATTTTGATTCTGAATAGTTAATTTTCACTAGATTATCACTGAGAGTACGTATTTATCTACCTCTCTGGAATATTGTGCAAACATAAAATACTTTTAAAAAGAAAATTTATATATGTCCATAAGAAACATTTGTAAATTTATTTCAACTTGTAAAGCTATTCTTATATTGCCAATTAATCCTTTGTTGTTTTGATTTCAAGCAAATATTGTCAGAAGATATGGGTTATCACAGATTTCACATAGAACACAGTAGAGGTACTTAAAAAAGTAACTGTTAAAATTCTGTCTACACTCTACTTCTATACACACTTTATGGTAGAAATAACATTGCCTAGTACAAAAAACGGAAAAAAAAACATGCGAAAATCCACAAGATTAATAAATTTGCTAGTAGAATGCTCAGTAAAAGTATAGTACAATATACGCAGTAATTTTTTCACTTTGTGTTTTAGTTTCATATGGCATTTTCTCATATTCGTCTGTTCTGATGAAGGGATGTGTATTCTGTTTCGGTAGCAATTGTGTACTTCTTTTTGATATCGCTTGTCCTATAAAACGTATACCAATGTCAAAAAGGGTGGGTCACCAACTAGAATTTAGATAAGTTGAAGATTTTAAAAGTTATGCATTCGAATACTGAGGAGCAAAAAATCGTAATTTGCACTAGCAGTAATTAATATTAAAATATAAATAATTTCGCTATTATATATTTTGTTTCACTGCTCCAAGTTTAATATTTTTTTGAACGAAACTACATTTCTATAATTTTTTTACCGGTCGGTAGCTGAGTCCCACCCGGGCGTCGTGCGTTCAATTCCTCTGCTGGCTTAGTCCTCCATCATTGCACAAGCAACATCTTCCGCTTATTATGACGACGGTAGGAGTTTTTCAAATATTGTCAAGTTATTCGTAACTCGGAAATGTTTGTCTTTCTTTTAAAATTAATAAATAAAAATATTCTTCCACAGTAAGGAAATAACAAAAATATATGTTAGTTTTTTTTCAGTAAATTATTAAGCATTTTTAGGGCGTGACTTTTGATTGCAACCGTCGGCTAGAGATAGACGCAATCGTGGGAAAACGTTTATCAGTCGCACTGGAGACATTTAACTACAGAAAGGTGAATATTACTTTACTAAAAATGGTGATAATTTCTTAATTGTGCCAAAGCACAACTAAGTTGAAAATTTTAAAACAAGGTTTTTACACCTACACAATATTTAAAAACCCGATAGCGATTTGATAACATCTAAAAAAATCACCATGCATTGACAGCCCACCCTAGTGCCAGTGCAATAAAGGTTTCGAGGTATAGCCAGTCGAAAGTAATGTCGTATGCAAATGTAATTTTGAACGTAACGGTTTTTGTACAAAACACTGGTGCATTCCGAATCTTATCTAGGATGTAGCGGAAAACATGTTTTTATTATAAAACTGTAGAGAAAGAGTCCCTGTTTTGAAAAGAAAAGAAGATAAAGACAAGATTGTCTCGTTAATAATTACAAACAAGATTAAACTTTAAAAAACAAAAATAATAAGCCGGTTAGTATCGAAATGGCCCAAAACGTTGGGTTCTCACCCAGGTTCTAGCTAAGTTTTCTATGTTGAGCAACAATTTCCGCTTATCGTAATTGTAGTCAGATAATTCTGAATTTGGGAATGTTTGTTTTTCTTTAACAAAAAAAAATAAAACAAATATTACGTAAAATCTGCTAGTTGGTTAATAATCGTTTATGCTACTGCCCGCCACAACACGGGCATATGCCTAGTTTGGTGTTCTAAAAAGGTAAAAAATAAACCTGTAATTTATAATATAATGAGTAAATAAAGAAATAAGAATAATAACTCCATTTTCGGTGAGAGCGGCCTTCATTCGTGCAATTTTAGGTAAGACTTAAGCCTTATCGGCGTCAAATTATATAAGTAGAGATACGAACTAAGAGAGTTGGAAAAAAAATGATATTCAAATTACATACTGTTAAAAAAGGAATATCAATTTGTGAAGTAATGCCCCAAATACATTTATAATCTTGATTGTAATTAAACTAGAGTTTACTTCTTTTAATTGCATATATTTTTTTAAATATGGGTACATACGTAAATCATTTAACATAATATTCTACAGAAACACCAAAATAAAGCAACACAAAAAATGTACTTCCAATTAGAAGTTTAAAGTGTTTTGCAAATATGTATATAATGTAAATATAGCGCAATAGTCAAACTGGTCGAAGCCAGTGGGAATATAGCAACCTCAATTGGGGTATATTATGGTGCTGAAGCAGTGGAGAGGGGAAGGAAGTGGAAAAACAGAGGATGATGGGGAATTACCTGGCTATTCACGCTCTTATGTCACTCTGGATTGAATCATTACATTAATAGTAATACATTCACATGATCCTGTCAGCACCAACTTCTACAAATTAACTTTAGTCGTCACTTGGCAAAGGTTGTTACCTCGTCCACCACCCAACGTAATATTAAGTCATTGTAGTAGTTTTCTCATTGGTTAATGTTACTCTGCTTCTATAGTTATTTCATCACCCGGAACAGATTCCCATATTCTCGCTCTATTCTACTTTCAGACATAGTTTGAGTGAACCAAATGCGGTTGACGTAAAATTTAAACCTATTCGCGAGGACTGAGTACAGATGGGATTGATTGTAAAATTTACTACCACGCTTTAAAAAGTGTACCAAAATGAATTTATAAGGTAATGCACCGTTTCACGTGCAGTTTAATAAACGTCACTTTTATCAGCATGTAGAATTAGCGCATAAGAAAAGATTTCATAGCTCTCCTTCCAACCATATCCTTACTTACTGCGTAAGAAGATATGTACATAAATAGGAAAAAAAACAAATTTGTGGAATTAATGGTAATTTAACAAAAAAATATTTTAAATTTATAAATTCAATTATTCTTATACTAAATCATTTTTTTTATTTGCCGCTGAATTTTTTTCAACTCTTTTAAATGCTATCGTTTTGGATTTTTTGTACAATCTTTTGCTTTATATTATTTTATATTTATTTAATAGATAAATATTTCTATTTTGACATTTCACTTTAACTCTTTCCACTCCAAAGTCGAGTGTCACTTGATATTGATTTTGTTCCACCAGCTTTAATTTCGGTGTGGCCTACCAATATGTCCCATCATAATGCTTTGAATTAAAATATACTATCATGCAATCATTCTCAAAATACAAGTTTTCAGATGTTTTTTTTTTTCTTATTAGAATTAATGCAATTTAGCGAGGAGCTGATAAATAAAAACAAACAAAGGCTTGTAGTGGAAAGGGTAAGAATATTTCTGTACTAAACAAACTGTACTGATATATATATGATTAACGAGTAAAACCTAAAGAAGGACATACATAAATAAATAAATTAATGAATTAATCAATAAATCAAAATAATATACTCTATTATTCCAAGAATTTTCCGCACAAGATTCCCAGTTATCCGGAGCTAATGAGACATGACATTATTATTCGATGTACGTTGTGAGGCTAAAGAGAGTGGAAAGGGTAGGAAATGGAAAAGGATAAGGCCAGGAAGTACATTAATTTCCAGATCTGGTCACTAAATACAGTAAAAACTATTTCAGAAAATTAAAATTAAAAAAGTCTTTAAAACAGTGCGATTGCGATGTTCCCGTGAATAAAAAAGATCCATTTAATTGAACTCTATGGTTGAAAAATAATCTCGTAATGAAATAAACCATTAGTTCAATGATCTTCAATTAATTTATTCGATTTGAGCAAATAACGTACAGATATATTTACATGTCAACCTACGTTACATCATAAATATATTACAAAACACTTGCAAGAAAAAAATCACAATTGGAAGTGTTTCCTTGAGTGGCCATGACTTTTTAAAGTTTATGGCGTTGATGATGAACAATTTAAAGTGATTAAAATAAACGTATTACAGTAATATGCTCAAAAGTTCAAAACACATAACATTTCAATAAAAAAGTCGATAGAGGAATTCAGATAAATTTATTGGATCGCTAGGAAGGAGGGCCTAGTACAAAAATTAAAAAAAAAACTAATAAATTATTTATTGTCAATAGTACGAACTATGCATAGATGTGATTAAATCTAGGGACCCACTGAAGGTTATTGCAAACATTTCTTAGGTTGTTAAATTACAGCGGACCAAAATCTAAAGCATACGTGTTACGATTTACGTCATGGCACAAAGAATAATGGGATGTTTTTATTTAAAACCGTTTTCATCAAAAAATCACCAGACATATGCTTTACAATAAATCGATTATTGTTTAAATAAACTTATGTGCAATAATAAATATATTACAACTAATTTTCGTTACCACTTGTCTATCAATAACAACTATTTATGAATTATGACTAATAACTACCAAAACCTTCATAATAATTTGTATTAAATTTATTATTTGTTTAAAGTAATTTATAAACTCAATTTCTTTGATTAATTAAGGTTTGAAATTTAATACAAAATTTACAACTTATAAGAAATAATTTACTTGACCCCCTTCTGATTTTTAATTTAAAACCGAGATTTTCACACACTTTTTTGTTTTATTTTATTTTTATTTTAGTACATAAAACAGGCATGATGCCCAAAACATATATACATAAGTGGTCATTTAATTAGAATATTTAAAAACAGTAGGTAATCAAGTAAAAGTTTATGAAAAATGCAAAAGTAAATGAATAACAAAAAAAAGCAAATTAATAATATTATACAAGATGGAACATAGATAAATGGATTATTGGCACCTGTACTAAAGAGATACCTATTAGCCATTTGGTACTTCATATAACCAGTCTATAACTAAAGGGCATTAAAATATCAACTTGATATGATTGACAGAATTTTTTTGAAAATTGATTTATCGTGTCAATAAAAATGTCTACTTCATTGTTTGTGCAGTGAATTGTGTTGTAGTTTCTTAATGTCCTCGACAAAGGAATGAAATATCCCGTATTTATGTGGTAGGCTTTAATATTACAAATATCGTTTATTATCCTTGTTGATTTTCTTAGTGGTATGTTGATGTTTATTTGGAATAAAATGTTTGGTACATCAATTGGTGAATGCATAATTTTGTGTAAAATTAATATATCAGAAAGTTTACGTCTGGCTGACAGAGAGTGTAGTTTATAGTGCAAAATTCGTTCATTGTACGTTTCAAATTGATCAGATACGCCTTCGCGATATACAATTATACAAGTTAATTTTCTTTGAATGGATTCAATTCTATAGTTATGAATCTCATAATTAGTAGACAAAATAGTAGACGCGTATTCTAGAATACTCCGCACAATTGATTTATATAATGTTAAAGTTAATTCGGAACTTTTAAAATAACTTAATGAAGAGTCAAATGTCACACCCAAGTCTTTAACTGAAGCAGTGTTCAATAAGTTAACGTTATTGATGCGATACACATTTGAAAATTTATTTCTGTTTTTTGTGAAGGAAACTGTAGTGCATTTATTTTCATTTAAATATAAATCATTAAGTGTACACCATTCATGAAGAGATGATAAGTTATTTTGCAAAAGGGTGCAATCTTCTATTGATGTGATTTTTCTATACAGCTTAAGGTCATCAGCAAACAGGAGATATTTTGAAAATTTAATGCTTAAAACTATGTCGTTAATGAATATTAAGAACAACAATGGTCCAAGATGAGATCTCTGTGGAATTCCCTATGTTACAGTAAAACGGTCCGCGGAGTACCCTCCTACAACTACATGCAATTGTCTTTCGGTAATGTAACTCTCAAACCATTTCAAAGTATTTCCATTTATGCCAAATTTTTCGAGCTTCTTTATAAGTAGTGATTAATTTAACTGGTCAAAGGATTTGCAAAAATCTGTGTAGACTGCATCGACTTGTATTCGGTTTTCAATGTTATTGCGAATGTATTGGGAGTATTCAAGAAGGCTTGTTGTTGTGGAGCGCCGAGGGAAGAAACCGTATTTCTCAATGATAAAATGCTCGTATTTACTTACGTGACCAAATAGATAATCGTATATTATTGACTCGAACATTTTTCCTATGCAGTCAAGTTTTGAGATGGTCTTTAATTCTTAATATTACTCTTACACCCTTTTTTAAAGATGGGAGTTAAAAAGGCTGTTTTCTATTTTACTGGAAACACTTATTTTCGTGGTCTGGCAAGGACTTCCCAGCACGTTTTTACAAAAATAGGAGGAATACCATCAGGAACTGATCTCTTATTGGTTCTCAACTTCTTACATTTCATTATTATCGTCAAAGGTGAAACATCGATCACACCGAGGCTTTCGTTACAGAAATTATTGGCAATTTGGGGTGAATAGTTAGCGTCGTGTGGTTTGTAAACAGATTGAAAGTGCCTAGAAAAGGACTCGCAGATAACTTGACCTTATGTAGTCTTTATATTATCAAAATGCATCTCTTTTGGTATGCCAGTTGTGTTTTTGTATTTGCTATTTGGAAATTTCCAAAAGTCTTTGGGATTCGTTTTTAAATTTTGCTTGAATAAATCTAAATATTTCTGAAAACATACTCTAATCAGATTTTTTGTTCTAGTTACAATTAAATTGAATGATAAATGATCAAGTTCATTATCATATTTTTTGTAAAATTTGTTTTTTTTGTAATTAATTTGTGAAATTTGTTTTTTTTGTTAATTTGTGAAATTTTTTTTCACAAATTGTATACAACTTTAAATAAATGTAACTAGAAAAGAAAATACCCTGAAAAGTATTTACGTATATAATAGAAAAAGAGTTATGAGTGATTTGTCTTTAATCTCATCTATCATACTGGATTTGATTTATTAATTTTGCAACCATACTCGCTTTTTTTTTAAATCTGAATACCGTACAAGAGTCTCAACTGCTCCCAACCGTCTAGAGCCAGTGAGACTATGGCATACCCAAATAGGGTATGTTGTGAGGCTGAAGGTACTGGGGAGGGGAAGGAGATAGGGAAGAGGAAGGTTGGGAAATACCTGGCTATTCAGATCTGGTCACCAAACACGGCTAAAGCCATTTCAAGCAACGTTTCGATTCTGAACGGTGAATCGAGAATAAAATATTAATGAAAACAAAATAAAAATCGCTAAGATTTTTATTTTATTTTCATTAATACACTCATTTCAAATATAGAATAATATTTGCAAAAATACATACTAGATTAAATTAATCAAGTAGGTAGGGATTTGAATTTTTTTTTTAATGTTAATAATTTCAATTAGCATAAGTCCCAAATTTATTATTAATAATTTATTTTAATCAAATAATAAGTTCTACACACTCTAGTAATCGCTTTTGTAAAATACATTAATTTAAAATGTGATAGGGACTTGCAACATAGCTAACGATATGTCTTGTACGGTACTTCCTCCTGATGTAAATCTCTACTTGAGAGTGCCATGATTCCGTACAGTGAAATTTAAAAAAATACGAAAATCTACTGTTAGATAGTTAATTAATTAGTTAAGTAAATTATTTTCCTCCAAATTCACTCTAAACCACTAAAATCTCCAATGCGTAAATTTTCCTAGTGAGAAATACAGATGCACATAAATGGATTGCTAATCCTTTTCGGGTTTTTCACCGAGTAGAAAACTACGGAGACCAAACACCTTCACCGACTCGGAAATTCATATATCCGCTTAATTATTACATTTTTAAGCCGAAAGATTTAGAAGGACGACGAAAAATTATTAAAAATAACCATGAAATCCATTTCAGAGAAAATAATAATGATACCCCAAGTAAGTAGTTGACCCTTGCCGAAATTTCGGCTCCGAACATTGATCGAGAGGAGAAACTGTCAATAACAGGAATTATTATTTGTGGCAGGGCTTAGTCCTGCGAGTTTTGGTGTCTTGTTTTGGATTAAACTCTGTTTGTTACATAACATATAAGCTATACTATACTTTTAGCAATAACATAATTATAATCTTAAGATTATACTAAATATTGCTTAGAAGCTTTGTTCTGAAGAAAAAACTTAAATACGATTTCCACAAGAACTTATTTGACCAGCTGTCCTCTTCGACGAATCTCATTACCATCGGATTTGGTCAAATCCATTGTTTTTAAGGTGGTTGTGTTGTATGTTATTATCATTCAAATCATCTAAATATTATATGTGAGAAATCGTTTAGTGATATTTTTTTTCTTTGTCAGGAATCAAGGAGAAAATACAAATCCAAAGACATCTTACAATAATCTTGTTTTGTTGAGGGACACATTGCAATTTATATTTTATTTTTACTGTACAATCGAAACACCTGCGTGATAATAGTACTGTGACTTTCAGATAGCTATGGAATATTACACTCGTTACCCAGCAGCCTACAATCAGCGACCTCTAAAACTTTAGGGACAATATTGTGGACCGAGAGAATAATGACTTCAGTGTTTGGTCTGTGAGACTCTCTCCAACCCTGAAACGACACGTACGTCGACGAATACCCCAAAACACAAACAACATAACACTATTGGTGGTGATAAATCAAAATAATATCCAAGTTACCATTTGATATAGCACCACTATCAAAAACTTGTTCACTCATAATAAATAAATTCTTAACCCTTAACTGGTACACACGGGTGAAAAAACGTGGATTAACCTTTGATCCATTAGGACTCCATACCCTTTCCGGTATTTTTCAGATGCACAGAACCCTGTACGCCCCCTCACACGCGTCAGGCGTCAATGGAGATTTTCGAAGTTACGAGTACACAAGTTTTCCCTCGGGTCAAATTTGACCTATGTATGTGACCTTTAGTGTTACCTTTTTACTAGGGTGAATTTTGGCGGAAATTGAAGTGGAACGATTACTGCAATAGATTGCAGAGTGGGACAGAAATTCGGTAAAATTATTTGCTACATAAGTTTAATTTATTTTTAGTCTCGTATTCCAAATAATGTTTTCTAATGCAGGAACATTTCTTATTTTCAGTACAAACATTCTAAGAAAGAATTGTTTTGATATTTTGATAAAAAAAAGTTAAGTGATTTTGTATTTCCGAAAGCCGTTTTTTTTATTTAACATAGGATTTTGTTAGTTTAAAAGGCGATGTTGCAAACAATACATCATTTATGACCCCATATTTTTTTCAACAAAATAGTGAGTTCTCAAGAACATCAATATATTTTTTTGTGTGAATTATAAAATTATAATTATAACTAAATTTTATGGATTTAAATACTATTATTGTACATAAAAATAAGTTTAAAAAGTTACCAAAAAGTATGTATATATGGTAATACGTGGCTAAAAATATGTATACCAATTAAATGTTAAGATAACAAATTAAAGAAATCTTTTATCTATTTTTTTGGCTTAGAATGTAACGTTCTAAGTTCTAAGAGTATTTATCTGATTTTTAACAAGATGGAATTTTGTTCACGCTACAAAATATATATTTTTTTGGATTTCAAATGTGAAACTAGTATTGAAAAAAAATATGTATTAGTATAAATTAATAACTACGTGTCTAAGAGCATTGGACCACAAACATTTCCATTTGTTATCCATACGTTTTAAAACGCAAAATATTGATTTAAAGCATTTCAACAGGTTGATTTCTAAATAGACAAAAGCATCATAACATGTCAGAAAACAAAATAATCTACACCAGCACAGAGTCCAAACAGTTTCCGAATTTGGGTGACTTTGATTCTGCATCTAGCTGACATATCTCTGACGTGAGGTGATATTAAAAAAAAAACCATAGTAATCAGAAAACCGCAGAAACGCCACAAAGCCATTAAGCCAGCTTTGATCTAGTGAGAGATTGCGTACACATATCGTATAATTTTCAAAGCTACGAATGTATCTACTAGCAATGTATTTGCAGCTCGTATTTTTTTTTCAAATTTAAACATATTATAAAATACACAATGAAGGTGAAACGTCTAGTTTTGGTTTGTAAGAAAATCATATTCATTCATACGATTATAAAAAAGAAAAACAAATGACAGACAACAAAAACTAAAAGTGTACAGTACTTTGTCGTCCATTAAGAGTAGTATTTTTTAAAAATCTACAAGTTAAGCCTTCAAATATTTTTTTCATGAATTAAAAAAAACTTATTTTTTCCTGTATTCTGTGTTTTATTGAAGCATTTTCTTTGGTTTCTAATTAAAGGTGTGATGGGCGATCATAAATTGCGTTTCACATTAATAAAGACGCTCCAAAGATTTTTTTATTAAATTCTCATCACAAGACGACGGAGGTAGGGGGACTCAGTCAATATTCCGGTTTATTCTGACAGGCAGCAGCAATAAACAAAGCCGCAATTCATTAAACATATTAATCTGTTTCCTAATTATTTTCCTTAACGCAAAGGTTTAACAAAGATAAGCAAAAAATTAGCTTTGTTTTCTCAGTATTGTTATATTAAAATTAAATATTCTTACAATGTATTTGATACATATTACTGGCCATGCTAATAGCGATTGATTTCTGTGTCATTAAACCAACGTCAAGTATTTATTTTAAAATTGTTGCTTTTCCAGATTGCATTTGGAAAACTCTATAGTTATTAAAGGAATTTTATAGCTCTATGATAAAATTACAGAGATTCGTTTGAAATTCGGAAAGATGAAAATATTGGTTTCATATTTCCTAATATTTCGCTGAAAACCTCAAAAAAAAAAACAAATTAATCTAAATATCTTACGATTTAAACTATTTGGCGTCGTCCCTTAGTTGTTCATAGTTTATTTGAAAATTTTATTGCTAATGATGCAAATGACAATTGGACGTAGTTATGTAAAGTGAATATCAGTGTTCCTTTTTTTTAGAGAATTATTACAAGCAGACAATTTATAAACTATTAGTGTTTAGTATGTTACTTATTTATAATATTTTGATAGAAATCGAGACAAATAATAAAACCAAAACTAATAAACATTTACCTGTAATCACCTGTTTTTTTAAGTCCATAAGACGCACGTTTGAGTACTTACGTGAAAGATACCCGAAATACACCCCCCCCACCCCACCTAGATGTTAAACAAATTCACTATTAAATAAAACAACCCAATTGTTAGCGCTATAAAAATATGTATAGCCTTAAGCCTTCATTATTAAATAAATATAAGACTAACATGATTATACTTTATTCAAATATGATTCCGAAATGTCGAATTAGAACATGTGTTATTCCCTTACTAAATTTGAATTTCAGTGTAAAATAATACGAGGCATTACATAATATTACAGGAATTTTCACACCGATTACCTAACCGGTAAAATAAGGTTGAAAATACGGGAAAACAATTCCAGGAAATTGTGGAATTTAGGTCCAATTCCACACCTTTTGAGGGAAAATTTTCGGGCGAACTACTTGTTAGTATTATTACGTAAAGTTGGCAAGGGCACATATTTACACAAGTTTGTTATTTAATGCGTGGATAAACCGACTATTTAAATACGGTATTATAACTAATGAATAATGATTAATTACACTAACGATCAAATTATTATTTATATTAATGACGAATAACCAACCATTTCTAATAAAATTGTGTACTGTTGCATGTAAAATTTGTCAAAATCAAAGGGTTTCCCAAAGTAAAATATTTTTGTCATGTATTATCTTTAGAAATATGAATGTTACATTAATGAAATAATTCATTACATAATTTACACCTAATAAATAGGATTTAAAAAAAAAAATTGTATTTTTTTATTATTGTACAACAGATATAAACCTAATAACAGTACAATGGAACAACAAGTAAGCAATTTCAAATTATAAAATTTTTAAATTAATAAGTTTTTTGAACTTTTGTAAGTTATCTGAAAATATATCAATATATTTAGATGATGTATTTAACAGAATTATACCTCTTGTCATGCTATGCTGAGCCAAAACATCTGTCCGACCATAGGGTATTCTTAACATTGCATGATTTCTGCTGCGACAGTATTTTTCTGGTACGAATAAGTAGTAGCATGCCAAGAGGTATGGACAGTCGATTAAGTGATTTATAATTTTAAAGCCTATTGTCATGAGACCAGCATTGCGCCTAGTCTCTAAGCTTTGATAATGTGTCTCCTCGAGTAGTTCCATGTAATGCATGAGCATATGGCATGTTCCGTGCGAACGCATGTACATATACCTGAGGATTTTTTTTTGAATCTGTTCCAACATATTTATGTATTTGGTTTGATGTGGAGCCCAAACAGTGCTAGCGTACTCCAACTTGCTTCTGATCACTCCATTGAAGAGGGTATCATCGCATTTGTGTTATTAAAATCTTTTCACCTTCTGATTACAAAACCAAGAAGTTTATAACAATTTGAGGTAAGCTGCACTATATGTCTCGAAAACGTTAGCCTGGGATCAAAAACCACCCCGAGATCTTTGATGGTAAATACGCGGGTTTAAATTTCACTATTCATAATATATTTGAAAAATAAAGGATTTTTAGATTGGCTTTATGTCATAATGACGCATTTTTTTTTTTAAAATTTAAATTATTGTTTCTCGACCAGTTTGAAATTGCATCTAGGTCGGCTTGTAGTTTGTCAAAATCTTCATCCGATTCAATCTCATTTAAAAGTTTGAGCTCGTCCGCAAATAATAAGCACGATCTGTGACGTATGCAATCCTGGATGTCGTCTATCAAGATAAGGAACAATAGGGGACCGAGATTTGAGCCTTGTGGAATACCTGACAGAGCTGCGAAGTTATCGGACTCGTATCCATTTATTGATACGTACTGGCTTGTATCTTTTAGAAATGATGAAAAAAATGTCAGTAATGATTGGTTGAATCCCATTTTGTACATTTTTCTCAGCAAGATATCATGGTCTACGCGGTCAAATGCCTTGGCAAAATCCGTATATATTACATCCGTCTGGTGTCTGGCGTTTAAACCTTCTGCTACCCGTCTAGAAAGCGATAGAAGATTGGTCACGGTAGATTTTTTAGGTAGGAATCCGTGTTGATTCCCTCTTAGGAACGGCGTGATTTGAGCCCGTATCTTATTACAAATAATAATTTTGAAAATTTTCGGAATGGTTGATGATATATTGCCACAGGTTTATATGTTGTTACGTCTGTCTTATCGTTTGTCACCACCCTTATGTATAGGGATAACCCTTGTAGTTTTCCAGCACTGTGGGAATGTAGATGAGACAGAGCAGAGGTTAAATATATAGCATAGTGGAGCACTAATGTTTGAAGAAATGGACGAGATGATGGCTGGAGGAATGCCATCCGGTCCTGTTGCCTTGTCGGGCTTGAGCTTCCGGATACAGGATTCTACTTCCTCGGTTTGAGTGAGTCCGAGTGAGATATCGCCCAGATTCCAGGGCGATTCTGCTTGGAAATTGACTTAAAGATTCGGGGCTACTTGACTATAGACGGAGTGAAAGTAGTCCGCAAACCTTTTTGACACTAGATCAGGGTTCGAAAAAAGTTCACCTTCGTCATTTAAGACGCTTGGTGAAGTGACGCTACTCTTTTGTGATCTGATATAGTTCCAAAAAAAATTTACGTCAAAATTTTTACGTTAAATTCATTCCATGATTAATGCATTATAAGTTCAAACTATAAGGGCAGTATGAATTTCATGTACACAAAAGAGAAGATTGATGACAGTGTGGTATTATTACATATCACGTATATGTAATAGCACCTGAAAAATGTGTGTGAAAAACTGTTTAATTTTTTGTAATTTCAATTGTTTGGAGCACTTCCGGTTAATTTTAAATGATTCGACATTATAAATCGGGTACTAAAATTGTCCTGGTCTTTCATGTTTCTATCCGAAACTTGCTTGCTTTAAACAAAAATAGTGTTTTTTTCTGTAAAGTATGATCTGCACATATAATTTTAAATAAGTTATATTAAAGTATTAAGTTAAGTTGAATCGAGTGTTCCGTTATTATTTGCATGCTGCGTTCGAGCATTTATTTCCGCTACATAAACATCTGAATACACTAAAAAATAGTAAAAAAATGTTCAACTTACAATCAATATGAACATTTTTATTTGATTTTTAATGAAATAAAATGAACAATGTGGCAATAATATTTTAAGCAGTTGTTTAAAAATGAATAAAAATATATGCACGAGTTTGTAATGCTTTTTGGAAGCTGTATCAGTGTTATTTGAAATATTTTTCACTTCTGAAAATTGGTTACTAAGGCAATATATGCGAAGTATAAGAGAATTTACGGATTTGTCGAATGGCCTTTTAGCGTGCGTAGAAAAAACTTTTAATTAGCAATGTAATAAAAAATTAATAAAAAAGTGATAAAAAAGGACATAATTTAGACATTTTTGTTCATGAAAAAATCTCTTGAATAAAAAAAACTTTAAAAAGTGTTGTTTTTATACGGGCTTAGTACAATATGTTGAATTGTGGGTAGGTACATATGTGTTGAAATAATGGCTTAAATTTTAAACCCCGGAAGTTCATAAATCGACGATGGTACCGACACTCCCTGGGCAATAATTAACATAAAACCATAACGGCTTATCTAGATAAACCCACACCTTTATTACGCATTTTCATATTAACTTTACACATTCTTTGATAAATGTACTGAACATTTTGTTTTAAAATAATTAAGTTTTTCTAAACGTCGAAACCACGATACGTAATGCAATTTTTTATTCTCATTTTCTTAAAAGCAAAAAACTGTCGAAACTCCGGTGGCATAAAATTGTTTTTTTTTTCTTTCCGTAATATATTGGTTCGAGCTTTTGTAGGCTGAATCAGACATACAATCTTCACGAGATGATATGGGTAATTATGTTTTATTTTAAATTATTCTACAGAGCAAACATATTATATTATGTTAACGCTGCAGTGAGATGAGAATACGCCAAAATGTGTATACCACAAGATTATTGTATGATGCATAGTAATTGTCGGAGGAAAAAAAGCTATAATAGACTGGCCCTACGAGTATAAATATAATAATATACAATTAAATACATGTACTGCTATATTTTTGTAAAAAGCGATAACTTTGTTCACATACTTAATACAAATTAAATAATAACTTTGTGTAGGTCCAGAGATTTTAATTTATTTTTTATGACCGACTGTTTATCACGTTATCAGTTCACTTCTCTCTGCTCCTTTGTTATAATTTAAATGTATTTTTTTGTGTTCTTACTATTCACTTATAATATTTTATATTGTGTTCTCCCTATGTATGTATGAATATATGTAACCATACACCTTTAATTTTGTACCCTGATGATGCTTAGGCTAAGCGAAACCAGTCGGTCATAAAAATTAAAATAAAATCTACGGTCTCCTACAAAGTTATTATTTCATTTTCATTAAATATATAAATAACTGTATATTTTAATCGATTAATTAGGTAGCGTAGTGAAATGTATTTATAACACGTTGAATAGTTATAATAAGACGTAGGCCATAACACAATCTCTTTTTTGGAAATGTTCGAATTTTTTTCCAAACGAAATGAAATTTCTAAAAAAGATTTCAACATTGAAAGTATTGAGATAAACATTTAAAAAATATGTTTAAAATGGTTCAGACAACTCAAACCCATTCAGTTTCATTGAAGAAAACACGTCAAGTTTTTTTGTCAAAAGTGACATGAATTTTGATATAACCCATGTGAAATGTTGTGGATTGTTTACATGTCAAATAAGCCTACGCAGGGACTTAAAATTGTCTGTTATGGCAGCAGAGTAATCTGATATGTTATTTCAGGGTTCGTGTTTACGAAAGAACTATCAAGGCTCCCAAATGTGTTATCAACAAACGTGGAACATTTGTTGTAGACTTTTGTTGTTGTTAAAACTTGCAATTTTCTTATTTCCATGAACCAGTGGAACTAACGCACTGCAGCTGGAAATGTTTTACTCCGGACAGAAATGAGGAAATACGACGGGGAATAGAAATATTAAGCAATTCATATCTTGTTAGTAAACTGAAGTAAACAATTTTTGTAAAAAATATCAGTTTTCAATGGTGATATCATATCTGTCCCGAGAATTTTAAACAAAAGAAACGTTTTTATTTCAAATAAAATAAGCTGTTAATATAAATAATTACTTAAAAATAAAAATCAATTATATTAAATATGAATATAAGCACAATTCAAAATCACTTATTTGCTAAATACTAGTTTAGTAAAGTGACTAAGATTTTTTTGAAACTATGATCACAAAAGAGTGAAAACAACCTCAAAAATCACCAACGTTTCTTTATCTCTGACTTTGAAGGGTTCGCGATTAAAAAATGTTAACTTATATGATGATAAACATAAAACTAGGTTACAACGATGGCCTCCATAGTCGAGTGCTAAGACGCACGACTACGAATCCAGAGGTCACGGGTTCAAACCCGGCGTGCGCAAAGAACTTTTAAATAATTGATGTTTGTCATTTAATTTATATAAAATAATATAAAAGTATATTTGCGGTACGTTCCTGAGTGGTAGATACTTTAAGTATCGCCCTGATGAAAAATCATCATTCAGAATCGAAATCTTGCATTAAATGACTTTAGTTGTGTTTGGTGACCAGATCTGAATATCCATGTACTTCCCAACCTTACTCTACTCAACTCTTTCCCCCCTCAATCTCACAACATACCTCAATCGAGGATGCCATAGTCTTACTGGTTTTAGACGCTTGGGAGAATTTGAGACTCTTGTGCGGTAATAATCATACAAATAAAAATAAACCTTAAATATTATTGTGAAAATAAATTGTCCTGTGTTGGAACATTACTAAACATGATTTAGGAAATTATATCTCTTTTGAATTTGGATGAGGATTCGAGGGGAGCTAAACCTTCTATTAAAAGTTTCTAAGATGTTAAGAAAGTTATATTGTTGCTCTACATGACCTATATAATTGAAATATTATCTGAAATGTATAGATTCTTAATTGACGCAAATATTGAGATTCGGGATGAGGTTAATTGGCAGGCCATTTATCTTCGTTGACACTTCTCGGTAAGATGTCGAGTCAAGTGACTGTTGATCCGGGTTCAAGCCTAGCCTGCGGGATTAACTCCCTCCCCTTGATTAGCTCACGGATAAGAAGGTCGGTTTCGGTAAACCGTATTTAAAGGAATACTTAAATGGAATATTCCTTAATTGAAAAATACAAATACGTCGGTATACGAGTTAAAAAAAAACATATTAATTATTTGATGTATTTTTGATATTTTAAGAAGAGCTTTCACATTTTCTTAGTATAAAGTTAAATTTTTACTTTAATTATTAAATATTCATCAACAAAATTGTGAGTCATGGATTAAGCAATTTAAAAAAAAAACGAACCGAGTTAAATTGTTTCAAAATAAGTTTTACCAACCTGTTAACTAATAAAACTTTTGGAATTCCTTTTAGTAGGTCGGTTTATTTATTTTTACTTTGGCGAAAACTTTAATGGTAAGAACAGTTATTTTGGTATGATACCCTGAACCAAAACAAAATTATTTAATTGATTTAATATTAATTTTGTTTGGTTTACTGTTTTTAAACACTTTTTAATTTTTTTTTGTTGACTAGTAGTTTCGTCACCCTGTGAATGTACAAGGATAGAATACATGTGATGAAAAAATCTTTTTCTAGTGTCCTCTCCATCGGAGATAGTCTATCACCACAAAAATATTTATCTCGCAAGCTGCAGCCCGGAAAAACTCAAGTACCTATAGAAAAGTAGACGATTGCAATATGAAGGGAAAAGTTCTTCATTAGTTGGTTGGGCATAGTGTATTTCGTTTTCATTGATCAAAAACAAAAAGATTTTTAATTCCTAAAAAAACAAATCATCAAGCTGTCAATGAAATATCTAATTACTTAAGTAATATTTTTATAAATCGGAGACGTAATTTTGCATGTATTTTCATGTTTTGTATTGTACCGAAGGCGAATATTTTTTTACCTTCCCAAAACTTGGCATAAATACTCTGATCTCAAATTATATGAAAGGTTCTTAAATACGACCAATAAGTGATATACTACATGATTCCACTTAATTGGCAATACTTAATTAATTATTGATTTACACACATGCTACATATGTAATAAAATACCTTTTTATGATATAAAGTACCTACACATTTTTGAAAATTTACACAAGAAGAAAAATACTGTAAATTTCAAAGTTATATAAACAACTTAAGCTTTGTAAGGAAAACGGTTTGAGGAAAATAAACGCGGACTTTGTTGTGGTTAAGAATGCTCCACCAATCATGAGCCGTGACAAAAAAAAACAGCTTCCACGCGTTAGTTTACGGATAAGGCTCAGTAATAAACTCAGTGAGTGCCTCATAATTATCAGCACACTCTACAAAGCAGTTGATTAAAGGCTTTCGCTACGCGAAAGATAAAAAGACTCCGAAGTAAGTTCTTAAGATTAATTGAACTATAAACTCATGAAAATAATGTTTAACAAAAGAAAATTCCGACATTCTTAAGGGATATTTAAGTCAAAGGGTTTTGACCATCCTCCATGATATCCAACAAAGCTAAGCGTCTTAACTTAGATGATAAAAACTTTAAACTTAGAGCAAAGGTTCTACCTACCACATACTGGCTCTACTAGACTCAAACATCTTTATTTGTATGAACAGAATCTACGTTTATGACACGAAACAATTTTTCAGTTTTGCATTTATTATACCTCTCTTTACATAATTCCCCACAGTTAAAGCTTTTTCTCACAAATTTTACTAAAATTTTTGATGCAGAGCAATGTGATGTGGATAGTAGTCTGATAACTAGAATAGCTTTAATTAATTTTCTGAGTAGACAGGAAATAAAATGATCAAAACTTTTAGAGGAACATTCAAGCTTCTTGATGAGATTTTAATTAGGTTAGCTATTGAAACTGCATGGTAGGGTGAACTAATGCACTTGAGATATTACTTTAGACCCGCGCCAATATATATTTTAAATATGTGTTAAATTACTTGACTTTCCTTAATCAATCATCATTACCTATATCTCACAGTGTGGTGAACACGATTCATAAAAAAAATACAAAAAAAAATTAGATAGTTAATAAAATCAATATGCATTTATTGATAAATGTGAAAACTTTTTTTGTCACAGTTGTTCTAGATTAATAAATGGTTTCTATATGACCAATTCACAGTTTTTAGTTGAAAACTACCTTGCAGATATAGATTTGATATCGTCAACCTAATTTTTCAGCGATAAATTTGGAAAATAGTGAACTGTAAAACGATAAAATATACTACTTGATGGAAGTGTCTAATTATGGATGTTGATAATTTATTGGGATGAAGGGAAAATAGAAAAGCGTTCACTCACCGATGTAGTTGAAGCGAAAGTTCTCGATTCTTCTTATACTGTTATGAAATTTACGAACACGAACACGAATCATAACAAAACACCACACTTAATATTATATCGACGAATCAGCGAGAGACCAACGAACACCACGAAATAATTTTTTTTCACATAAGTCTTCTGTTTTGATTGCCACTTGTTTCGGTTGTCCATGTTGTTCCATACAGAATTCAATATTGCGAAATGGTTAGATAAAGAAAAAGCCAGATACAAAATATGAAGATAAAAACCCATCAAATTATCACTGTGAAAACCAACACGAACTTTATTATGATATTATGATCTCGGACCTAAAATTTTGAACCCTTAAATACATTTCAGGCCAAAGCAAACCGATATAATGTAATAATTTTGCACCAATTCATGCAAAATCCAACGCATATTAGCTGCATAATTGCTTGTGGAGCAGGAATATATTAGTGGATTTACCATATATTTCATAGATAACATAATGGATTAAATGCATTCATAATACGATTTGGGCCTTTGCAGATATTTACAACATGTTCCGCTATTATTCATCGTCGCTGATAATTTTATACTTGCACGGTGCAGTAAAGTTAAACGAGAACGGAACTGAAATCTAAGTCGATAGATGGGACAAAGCTGCATACATTAAGAAAATATTTTCATTTTATTTATTATATTTGAAAATATTTGGTCTGAATTTGGGTTAACAGTCATCAAAAGAAACTGCGAATTGCTCTCCTCAACAATCATGATTTCGGAAATACGATAGTAACGTAGGAAGGGTCAATATACAGCATGTTTTAATAAGTCGCTAAATTTAGCTGTACAATATGAATGTCGAAATGAGATTAAAAGGAGTTAAAATTGGCTACAGCAAAAAAAAATATCACAATTTTTTAAACGATTTATTTTTATACCGAGTTTCTAAACAGTTAACTCTGGGGTCATGAAATATGTAAAACTTGGAATTTTTTTACTTTCCATGTTTACAAATGCCAACGTCATTTAAATAGTGGAGTTTTCATTAAAAATAAGACAAGTTTGTTTGACGTTAATTTATTTAATAAAAAAAAAATACTTGAAAACGTGGGTGAAGCCGTACAGTAACTGCTAGTGTTTTAAAAAAATCTACCTTTTTTATGTTTTCCAGTTTAAAAAAAGGCTTTTCACAATAGTGTTAATTTACTTCAGGCAATTGATTATTTCTTTATTTATAAAAAGCACGCTCTGTCAAACCGAAAAACAAAAAGCTACATAAAATTAGTTATTGACTATAAAATTACGTTTGTCATAACAAATACTATCACTTTTAAAATTCCATGATAAAGTCTTGGCCAGCTGCTACTAGACAGCGCCGTCAAAGGTAAATTATATCGGTCTACCAGCACTTGCAAAATCTATTATCACTAACCAGCCTACACAAGTACAGGAAACATTACCAGGGTAGCATGCTTCTATTAATTATGTACTGAACACTTATAGCACTAACACTTTAAACTTTTGAACAGGTCGTGCACTAATGCACACTTTGATTCCGCTAAAAACATTTACTCAAGTGAAAATACACGTCGTTCCATAAACTTTTGCCTTTTCCTTCATTTCTGATAAATCTTCCACATTTTGGCATCTTTGTATTAAGGTTAGTTAAAATAATTAAAATTTAGTACAATTTAAAAGTAAGCAAATTGACGTCATAAGTCGAAAACAAACTTTTTGAAAATTAGAAACTTTGTAATTACACAGAGTAGCTTTAAAAATAAACAAGTCCCGCTGAAAGTCTCATCTAGCTGATCTTACCGAGGTAATTATTTTGCTGAATTAGCTTTTAATTGCTTAATATTACTGCAAATTTGATATTTAATAGAGTTTTTCGATAATTTTTACCGTCAATACAAAGCAGGCTCTTTAAAAAAAACTACCACTGTCTTATTTAAGTTTTTTTTGGTAATTAGACGAGCGAAATGTCAATTTCTTTTGAAATACCATTATGTTTAAAGGTTTTGATATCGTTTTAGATTTAAAATTGGTATTTAAAGAACCTTTTGTTTTCAATCAGAATACTTTTAAAAAAAATAACGAGATAACTCAGTTTCGTATCTTACGATTTTTTCGAAGAAAAAAATGAATGGAAGTTATGACGCGACGTTGGACAGAGTTGTCAACTTTTTTTGAAATTCTAATAAAAAATATAATCTTTCTTACTTCTGACAAAATTTTAGGATGGGCTTATAGTTATTTGACGTTCAAAATGTACGTGTTAAGGTTGTTTGTATATCAGTCAAGATATAACGTCAAAGTGTTAGGTTTGCACCCATGCGTCGCTAGTTTATTCCTCTACAAGTCGAGTTATCCATCATTGTCCGAGGAACAATTTCGGCTTTTTACGATGGGATTAGAGAGAATAAAAATGGGTTGGGTCATTCGTATTTTGGGAACGTTTCACTTTCATTAAAACGTATATTAGTTGTAAAGCAGAAAAAATATTCACTAATTCAGCTAAAACTCTCGAACAATGATGTTTTGGTGCCATGAATATTGTACCCTATATGGAAATTCCCCGCTAACGCAGTTATCTCTGACTCGCAACGCAATTTTCAGTGAAACTCGTCAAAATTTTTCAGGTTGTTCAGTTTGAAAACTAGTTGAAATGCAATCCCTGTATACCCAACCTTCGGGATCAACATTTCTCAACAATCGAATCGAAAGCCTTTTCTTCTTGGAATGCGAAATATCATTAATAAACGAATACCACTACAGAAGTAGAGGATATTATACTGGATTCCAAGATACAATACAGCAGAAAAGATGTTCTGGTACAGATAGAATAAAGTTTTTTAATATGAATCTATTTATTTAAATGATTGAGGGTAGAACTATAAATGTTTTTCATATTCTTTATTGTATTTTTGACATTTCTCCCAAAATATAACCACTTCAATAAGGCTCTTGTCGAAATGTAATTTTATTCTACTTAAGTTCCAATTCGGACGTGTGTGGGTTGTTTTCGATACAAATTACTAAAAAATTAAGTAAAATTGTGTTTACAGAGATATAACAAAAATATTTAAAAAAATTTTAAGTTCAATAGGAAACCTATTTTGAATTTATTGAAAACATTTGGCAGTCGTAAAGACTTATTGATAGAGCACGATCAAAGTAAATCATTCGCACAAAACAAGGCGAATCATCTGAATTGGAAATGAAAGGCGTGATATTGAAAATCTATTCACAAGTTATGGGTCATTTATTGACCGAATCCTACCTCCCCCTCCCCCTCCTACCGGCTGCGAATGAAACGCAAACGTGCATGTTCTTTATAACACCGGACTAGCTGGAAATAGAAACGTAATTGGTGGAATATGAAAGAGAGCGAACCAGATTATGTATTATACAGATATGCCAGGATATAATATTATCCCAAGAAATGTATTTATGCGGCCGCTATTTGTGTGGCTGTAATTAAAACGTAGTGTGATTAAAGGAAACTTATAACAGAGCGACGAACCTATTTATGATTATTCGGCGAAATATTTGGTTTATTTCGGTTGTATTACAAGAAATGATTAATTCAGTGTTCTTGTTTTTACTGGAACTAAATACTCATGTTCCATCTTGGTTAATGTAATTACAAAATTACCAGTAACAATCTTGGCTTATTCTTACACTGCAGATTTATTTTGATTTATAAACTAGATATTTACAGACGAAATAGAAAATTGTTTAGTACTTGCATAATTTTATATTTTTTGAATGGAACATGGAGCAGAATTTATCATTTCAAGTGTTTTAAAGATATTTTCCCGTTGACGACGAAATGATCAAATACGTACCTTACTCACTTTCGAGTATTACAAACTATTTTAAAACATCAAGGATTGAAATTGTTCCCCACGAAGTTTTTCGCCTCTTGTAGTCACTAACTCATTTACAGTTGGTAAGTTTTTAACTTACCAACCGTAACATTTTTCAAAACGTTATGTCATGCATTCTTTACAAAAAAACACTTTAATTTCTAACATGACTATTTTAAACTTATCTAAATAGATAATCACACTGAAAACGTAAATAAATAAAAAAAAACCTTCAATTACATATGATATTTGCAAATTTCTATCACTGTGAACGAGTTCTGATTGGTGTGATTAACTGTTGAGACACAGGTTATCTGAATTTACATGATAATGCAAAACGAATATGCAATAGACAAAAAGATCTCGTTAAACCAAAAAAAATCACATTCGTTTCTACCTTTAATTTAAACTGGGCCATAATGCCATCTTATATGTGTGAGATTAAAAGATAAAGTGATATTTGCTAATGTTATTTAGCGGTTCCGTCCGGATATCTTCAACCACGAAGAAATAAAATGCTCTCTCCCGTGTTAACCCATTCAGTAGCAATAAATTCGTTTCTTCGACACGTGCATAATTTACATAACTTCCTCGAGACACGTGAAATACGTAGGAAACAGTTTTGTAATTCGATAATAATTTTAAATTTACAAATAAGTGTTCAAAATAAAAAGATTGATATATTTCAATGTTGAATAATTAGGCACCGCAAACCTGCCGAGACATTTTCATCGCAAAGCATTTTAGCAATTTTGCAGAAAATAAAATATTGTGGTTGACAGTTTTATGGTAAATACATGGTGTTCGATTTTTTCGGGTGGCAAAAAAAAAGTAATCTTCTGAAAGCTATTTCCACTAACAAGATGAATTCTAGAGTGACAGCAAGCCTAATGGTACGTACGTTAGTTCCTACCACGACAATACTACCTACACGGAGGTCCGTGGTGGAAAGGTTAGGTTAGCTTAGGTTTCAGAGTTTGCGATTCAAAGCGTGGTGCACGCAAGTAAATTTAATTAATATTGAATAAAGCTGAGTTTATTAGCACTTTATGCAATCAATCAGGTTAAGTTTAGTCAAAAATTTCTTGAAAATCTTCTTTGTCATTTCGGTATTAATTAATAGTGCAGATTATTTTGATACTTATTTTTACCTAATGAATAACGTTATAATATTATTTAGTATTTCATCAAACAATTAGATAATTCAACGGAAACTTATAACACCTAGTTAAACAACAAAGAAAATGCATTCACAAAGGAAATACGTACAAATAATGTAGGTGATAAGATATCTTATTTTGGTTTGCATTTTTTATTTTTATTTTTATTTTTTTTGTAGTAAATACTGCACAAGAGTCCCATCCGATCCCAACCGTTTACATTCAGTAGAACTATAGCATCCTTAATCGGGGTATGTTGTGAAGTTGAAGGGTGAGAAGGGGTTCTATTATTTTTGTTCCGTTTAGGCTGACGGGTAATATTTTAAAATGAGCTCACTATGCCTTAATACAAAGGGGTATTCCATCAAAACCGTGGTTCCAAAACTCCCTAATAAAAAAAATCCTCACTTATTCAAATGATAAATGAACATTGATCAGTTTCTTCTCACCTTTTTAAATTTCACTTGCTCGACTTCCAGATTGTTCGATTGTGGTTGAAAGCAGGACCCTTAGGTCACATATTTTTTGGTTGTCTCTCTCAAATATTCTCATTTCTATTAAGCCTTATCTAAAATTGCCTCCCCTCCATTTAACATTCCATCTCATCTAAGTCTGAACTCGACTCCAATTCTCCACATTATTTTTTAATTTGCCCATTTAAATAATATCGAAATATAAATTCGTCTTACCTTTTTCCATTTATTAACACGATGGCCAAGGGTAAAAACCGGAAATATTGAAAAAAACTTTCAATTAGTGAGAAGATAATATTATGTACATAAAAAAATGTATTCTATCGCATAACCACCAACTACATATAACACGTATCTTTGATTAATTGGTTAAATTACACATATATTTTGGACCTATTTACCATGAAATACTTGCAGGATACAAATTTTCATTTGGGAATGGGTGGAGATCAAAAGATAAAATCAACGAGATAATTACTCTGCGTTTGCAAATTTATTTTCGGAAATGACATAATAACGTTTAATAAGTTGCATTAGAATTCCCGGGTTCTGTGTTAATATGTTATTTCACATTTCATTGATATACAAATAATATATTTGCGGCACGTTCCTGAGTAGTAGATAATCAGAATTGAAACGTTGCTTGAAATGGCTTTAACCGTATTTAACGAACAGATCTGAATAGCCATCTACTTCTCAACCGTTCTCTTCCCCACTTCATTCTTCTCCCAATTACCTTCAGCTGTACAACATACCCTACTCAGGGAAGCCATAGTCTCACTGGCTCCGAACAGTCCAGATTCTTGTGCGGTATTCACATAATTTAAAAATAAAAAATACAGTAAGACAATTCATCACTCCATCAAAAACGTACATCAGACTTTAGATCATGTTTTTTATAAATCAGTATAGACGTAAAATATTACTTATTTACAGATACATCGTTACGGGGAAAGCATATCGGCATCACTAGCGAACACCTGTTAAATTGTGTGTATACTGAGCCGATGTTAAAAACGTTGACGATGAAAACATCTTTTTACACGTAGGCCTTCGTATAAAATGTCAATGTTCATAATTTGATACGAAATAGATTCTATCCGTCCCACCTGTTTGGTTAATTTATTAACTTGAACTACTATACGGAATAAAGTAAGCCCTTTCGAGCGGAATAAACGGTGAGTGTTGTAATATCGGAATCTCTGCTGTCTAGTGTCCAGTGTCCAGAGTCCGTGTCACGGCTCTACATGTATTGGCTATCATTGATTCGCCGAAACTGCGAAGGCCCCTGTCTCCTCATGTTCTATTCATATGATCTCACATGGAAGAAATAAAAACACGCACAATTGAGTTATATTATCGAAAGGTGTATTTCCAACGAACGGATAAAATCCTAGAAATGCGATCTCTACCGACATGAAAGAAAAATCATACCGCTATTTTACATGAGACCTTTCGACTCTTATACTTAAGAAAATCTAATAAATTTCATCAGAAGTAAGGGAAATTTGATTTTAATTTGGAACACGCCCACAAAACATGTTTGTCGAATTATCTCTTCAGTGTGTGTTTTTTAATGCATCGATTCACCTCTTCATAATAAAGATATGAAAAAAAAACTGTTCGAAGTTCGCTTAATTATTTTTAATCAAGATAAATTTATTTTTGCAGTTCACCTGAGAACCATTTTTTTTTCATTTTTTGTTTCAAGTGCCCAACGTTCAGCTTGAAATCATATTAAGGAAATATTGACATCACCTTTAAGACAAAATATCTGAACAGAATTTCATTTATTTTTCTCTGAAAATAAACAAATATATTTTTATTTATAATTGATATTTGTGTTGACCTAAGAATTTCTTCTAGTAAACCTGTTGAAGGTGAAATAACATGTTTTATTTACATTCAATTATTTGTATTTAAACAATTATTTTCATACCAACATCGAAAGTTTTATTTACTTTAAAAAACACGAACGATTTTTTTTTAGACCATCATGGATATTATTACTATCGGCAAAAAAAATAAATATTCCTTCTTATGTATCTATTCAAAGGATGCTTTACAGTTAAAACAAACAACCTCAATAAGTATTCAAACTTCAATTTGATTCTCAAACTAAAATTTTCATTTCACCTACTTCATACTACTAACCTTAAAGTAAGAAGCTATATTTGCTAACAATTACTTAAACAACAACAACAACAACAACAACAACAATAACAACAAAACAATCCGAAATAATTTACCTTATTTAAATCAACACAATTTCGTAGAAAGGTATTTTTAATTAAGTACTCCTGCAAAGACTATCGATGTTAACAAAATGTGAATCTTAATGTTGCCACTTTGAAATGAAGTAATAATAACACTCCGAATAAACCCTTTTCAATTTTAGTTTATTGTTAAATTTGGTTGTGTTATCGCTATGGATAGTTATATTAACGATAACTGTCTGATTTTGTAATACTGTTGACGGATCTTGAAGGCTTCCGGCAGCTGTCTTTCTGATGGGTATATAAGATATCAGGATCAACACATTTAGCCCAAGTCCAAAATACTTCACTTTTCTGAATAAAGGTATTAATTTCGAATAATGTAATATCATTGAGATCAATATCAAATTACAACAAACAACTTCATTATTATTCCACATCAATTATTATCAGTTCTTTTATATTTTATTTGTATTGATTAATTATCTTTGAGGTGATATTTCACAAAAATAACGCTTTATAAATTAGCCAAGTATTATTAATGGTAGATACACGTAGTTTTATTTTCTAATTGACAATAAAATATGTATTTTTTTCTATTTCCATTGCAAGTCTATTTACTTCTTATGATTTTAATTTGTCTAACTTTTTCTTATTATTGCACACATGCAATATTTTAACACCTCTAAATTTATGAAATTAATGATGGTTGTCTAGTAAATGAATGGATACGTTGGACAATTCATCAAAATAAGAAATGATAAAATACAGAATTTGCCAAATTAGTTTATAAAGAAAATAAGATGGACTTTTAGATGGAATTAGTTTTTGTTATTTCTATTAATAATAATAATAATAATAATAAATGGATAACTTTATAGCACCGTTTTTGTAAGAAAATCACCTCAAGGGCACTTTAAAAATTAATTTATCTAACCTATAATTTATCACTTAAGCTTATAACTAATAACTTACAGTTAAGATTTATTACTAATAGCTTACACCTAATATTTTCAACCAGTGACTTACAATAAGGACTTATAGCTTGTAACTAACAGTGAAATAGATGCTAACATTAAAAACATTAATATTTACAAAAAATAAAACTTATAACCAACTTATTACCAAATTATTTACAACGTGGATATTCACAGACATAGTACAAGGAAATTCAAAGAAATCAGACTACCAGAAAGAATAAATCCAATAAACAAAAACAGCTTACTCTAAAAAGAGATGAATTTTTACAATGCGCTGCTGGAAACTATGAAAATTATATTAAGTAACAAATTAAAAATAGCCTGCAAGAACCATGTAAAATACATGAGTATGTTATATCAAGTAGTATATAACATTAGTTGTGACATCGTCTCTAGAAATGGCGTGAAACCCTTAGGTGTTTATCTAAATGCAGATCTTTCACTCAGATCCCAGATAACCAAAAAAGTAAGGGCAGGTCTCTTTAACCTGCGTCAAATTAAATCCAGATGTTGGTAAGCTCATACGTTACGTCACAACTCGATCACACTGACAGACTTCAGTCAGTCTTGAACGCCGCAGCAAGGCCGACAACCGGCGTTTCCAAGTTCTCATATATATTGCAACATCTTAAGAACCTTCCCAGGCCTAAATGTCCTAAACGGATCCAATTCAAATCATGTTGGATGATTTTTAAAGCAAAACATGGTATGGCACCGCCTTACTTGTCGGAACTGTGCATTCCAAGCGATACTGATACGAGACAAGCAATTCCTCGATCAGCATCTTCAACGCCATAGATACATATTTATGTGTGAGAAATTGAAATATATATTTAATCGTCACTGAACAGAAAAAAAAGAGTGACTCTGAAGCAGCAACTATTTGTGAGTTTGAGCTCTGTCACCATGAAATGTGCACTGATTTTTTGTCTGGAATGTCTTTTGCAACATAATTTTTACCTGGCAATATATTTTTCATAATTAACAATTCAGGTTGAATTTTTTTGTTAAAAGTGTCAAATAAAACAAGATGTTATTTCAAATTATTCCATTTGTTTAAAATACATATGGTATGCAAAATTTCAATGAAACATTATTGATTTCCGAGTGAAGCCGGATGCTAAATACTATTAGTTCTATAAATTAAAAAAAAATCTAAGGTCAAAATGTGAGCATAGAAAATAGCATTACATTTGAAAGACTCCCCCCCCCCCCCTTAAAGGTATTGACTGCCGGAAGCCAACATCCTATTACAAGTCTAATTTATTTAAATTCGAAATCTTGTAGGAAACATAAGACATAATACAAACTAGATATTATTATTATGTTTGATTATGTGGACAATACAAACATCCGATTTTTTATCAGTTTTGAATTTTTGTTTATTTAATAAATGGCACTGTGCTACAAAGCAGTATTGAATTTAAAATTTGTGAGCATACTTTAAAAAAAATGGTGAATACCGCACAAGAGTCCAAACTGCTGAGTGAGACATGGAATCTCCAATTGAAGTATGTTGTGAGGCTAAAAGTATTAGGAAGGGAATAATGATTGGGAAGAGGAAGGTTGGGAAGTACCTGGCTTTTCAGATCTGGTCATCAAACACGACTAATGCCATTTCGAATAAGGTTTCAATTTTGAATAGTGGCCTTTCACCAGGGCAATACTCAGAGTATCTACCACTCTGGAACGTGCAGTAAATATCAAAATATATTTATATTAATTAAATGTGTTCCGAATAATATTATATTTGCGCACGCCGGGGATCGAACTCGCGACCTCTGAATTCTTGCTCGAGGGTTTTACCACTCGACCATGGAGGTCGTTGAATTGTCCAAAATACCTAAAGTAGAAAAACGCATCTGATTCTCACCCGGGCGTCGTGGGTTCGATGCATCTGCTGGCTAAGTCCTCTATCATTACACAAACATTTTTTTTGCTTATTATGATGGTAGTAAGAGTTATTCAAATATTGCCAAGTTATTTGTAACCCGGGAATGTTTGTCTTTCTTCAAAAAAATTTTTTCAAAATAAAAAGGTAAATATACTGATAGTGTATTTGATCACGTCGAAATTGTCTTGGATTTTTAATCTTGATGTAGTTTGTTCACTTATCATAGAAACGTTAAAGTTATCTAGAAATCAATGTTTCTTCTATTATGCCCGTTATTTTATAAATGGTTAACAAGTTTATACTTTAATAAGATTTTTATTATGGTTTTTTTTAAAATCAAAGCACTTAATATTTTTGTTTGTTTATTCTTTTTTTAATTTTTTTATACGAAAACCGCACAAGAGTCTCAACTGCTCCCATCCGTCTAGAGCCAGTGAGATTATGGCATCCCCAAATAGGGTATGTTGTGAGGCTGAAGGTAGTGGAGAGGAGAAGAAGATTGGGAAGAGGAAGGTTGGGATGGACCTGGCTATTCAGATCTGGTCACCAAACACGGCCAAAGCCATTTCAAGCAACTTTTCGATTCTGAATGGTGGTCTTTCACCAGGGCGATACTTAGAGTATCTACCACTCTGGAACGTGCCGCAAATACAATTTCATTATTTTCATATGAATTAAATGTGTTATGACACATACTAATTAAATAAAAGTTATTGGCGCACGCCGGGTTTGAACCCGCGACCTTTGGATTCGTAGTCGAGCGTCTTACCACTCGACCATGGAGGCCGTCGTTATTCCCTACAAATACTAAATATATTTTTTCAATTTCTTCTGATTGAAGTAATAAAATAAGAAAGTTTTTAGTATCGCCATGGCGAAAAACACCCTTCAAAAGAAAAACGTTGCTCAAAATGACATAACCTTCGTTAAAATTATAAAAGTTGAGCTGAGTTAGTCCAACCTTACGCAATCCATCTGGCGTTTTTTAACATCCTCAATATTGGGGCCCTATGATTGGTTGCTTGGCTCTGGATGATTGCTTTGACATTTTGATCGTACGAGCGTTATCACACCTACTTTCAATATTGGAAATTCATCCAATCACATCATAATATTCCGATGAACAGCCTTATAACAAACCCGTACGCATTGGAGATTTGCGCAATCCACTGGATTTTATAAAATGGTATACATCCAGAAATAATAATAATTGACCCCCTTTTATAGATTTTTTTTTGTAAGATTTTGCCTCAAGGTATGATCATTTACGGAAACACTTAAAATTTTGTATTCATGTCCTCTACTGGATTAAATATGTTAATTCTTAAAAAATAGGTTGATTAAGTATTTCTTAGAATTTATTTCATTCAAAATTTTTTTTTATATTTCGGCATTCACATATGTAAACAAATAAAAAATCTATAAAATGAACGGATTTTGCCAACTTTATCGCAAAATTTGAAGTAATCCTAAGCTTTAACAGGTTATGTGAAATAAATTGATCGTAAAGCAAAACAGTGACGCTGTTGTGCTTAACGGCTGGTCACTATTTGATCTAAAACTGAAAGGGGCCGAGATTCAGAGTTTAACGGGATATGGGAAAATGTCAAAAATTTAAATTGGGGCAGTCCGTCAATTTGATCGTCATTTAAATCAAACGGAGGTTGAAACATCCCCACAAAACTGTTGTAAATTCCAAATCGTTATATTTCTTTAATTGGGTACAAAGAATTTATTTTTCCTTCCAAATTTAAAATGATACCGTGTCATTTTCTTTTGTAGATTTCTTTCCGAAAATGTTATTTTTAGAAAGGTGAAAAAAAGTTTGAATAAATAATGATTGAACTCGCAGGTACGAATTCATTTTAGTTATCGATTGAGTCATATCCGTTGGAGAATAATGACATTTCTGTACAAGCTAGGAATTTGCATACAAATGAATCGCAACAGTTTGGCAAACCTCATCTGCTTTCTAATCTTGCATAAATCAGAATGCCATTGATATTGGATAAGCAAGGTGATACTTATTTGCAGCAGTTTCCAAAATAACATCGTTCATCTTGTATGACTGTCAAATCTCGACCTCGTACATAAACATCGCAAAGATATTGGCACCACGCGAAAAGCATGTTTTCGGGGAAACCATTCAAATATCCCATCGACGGGTGTAAAAGAAAACCTTTCAATAACGTCAACATTTTGATACCGAATACATTCTATTTCAAAATCTGTCAAGTATGTATTCTTACCAAGTTGGTCACAAAAATATTCCATACCCACTCCTTCAAAGGAGTATGAAAATTTAAGATTAAGAAAATATTAGATTTTTTGTTATTTTTCGTAAATCCATCAGCGAAATACGAACTGATTAGGAATTTTCTGTCTAAGATCTTTTTCCAACCAATAATTTTGATGAAATATTAAAATTATTAAAAATGAACATATACATTCCTTACATTTTTGACTGAATCTGCCAACTGTGAGAAATCTTTTTACGTAAGCACCTATACGAGTATATTTTATTTCAAAGGATTATTTATCGAGCTTTTCGAAAAATCCTATTATCAAACTATATGAAACCCACATTTTGTAATGCTGTTTGGTCTTCACGTTTTAACTATATAATACCGGTATAAATACCCGGCTTCGCCAGAGATTTAAAGAAGAATTTATGGTATAATCGATATTTTTGGCGGACATGATATTGGATTTTAAGGGGGAAATGTGTGCTATCTTTGAGTAAAAAAATCTATTGATTAGAAAAACAGTTCGTTCGATCGTTAATTTCTTCTTTGGACGCCTACAAAGTTATCCATTGTAGGCGATAGAGTATAATTATTTTGATGTTAATTATTGAAATAATATCAAAATAAAAAGCATAAAACTTTAAAAAGTATATTCTAATTGCATAGTATAATTATTATTTGTTGAAAGATTTAAAATTCACCCAAAAAATTGCAGTTGGCAGTGTTAAAAAACAAAGTTGGTCTGTAAATTAATTGAATGGTTAAAATTTAGAAAAAAATAACTAGTTTCAATGTCTTGAGTGAATAATGGCACTTTTGTTGGAAAAATTATAATTTATCATTATTTTTATTTAAGTTACTTATTCGATGAAGTTTACGCAATAACAAATTATAACTCATATACTTTTGGAAAATATTAAATAAAAATTATTATTATAATTTATATTCTACTTGAAATTACTTTATTTTTTATGAATGCCTTAGGCTTTTACATATAATTCATTTTAGTTATATAAAGGAGTAAAACTAATGAGAAAAATATAACATAAAAACAAGAGTTAAAAAAGTTATTATGTAAAACGTAATTATATAAATATGGCTTAGGTTTTACAATTAGCTTATAATCATGGTATATTTCACAAAAGAGTGTAATACATATACAATACAAAGCATAATAAATTTCAAAGAAGTTAGTAAGTAAAGTGTAAGTATGTTTTTGTAACGTAATTTAGTTACAATTAGTTTGTATTATTATTGAAGATTTCCAGAAAGAATATAGTACATAACCTAATAATAATAACAAAAAAGAATGATTATAACAATAGCATAACTATAAAATTAGTAAGTAGGTACTACGTAAATAATAAATTACATCACAATGGGTAGTATTTTAATTTTCGCACAGTAATTATAACTTTAAAATATGCAAATAAATAACAATAACTTTGAAGTTCTATCGAAAAAATTTAAATAAGGTAAATTTTAATTTGGAAACAGTGTTGTAACGGTAAACGTCTATCGAACCATATTTATTATCTAGTCGATGCAGCCTTTGAATACTTATGTATTTATATGGTTCCTACGAACTATTTAAAATGTATTAATTGGGGTGTTTTTGATGTTTTTCGGGTGTGAAATAAACGTTAAAAGTTGTATTATCTTATTGATGTATTTGCAGATATATTGTTTTTAGAGACGTGGAATTTTTCACGCACAATGAATCATTCTTATGCTTTCGTCGGCTTAAACAACGTTACTGAAACAGGCCTGAACAGATTGTATATCGTCGTTTTCTCGTTCGTATTATTTCCCGGTGACCTGACATAATAGCTTTCCGTAGCACAAATATCAACAGGAAGGGTGAGAAGGAGAGCGGAGAAAAAGAAACACGGTGGAAAGGTGAGAGAAAAGAAATAAACGAGAGGTCGGAATAATGCACCGATGTCTTATTTTTCTCGCTTCCACAATTATATCTCTACGTGTTCTGAACTTTGAGGGAAGTGCAGTTCGTATTTAATAATTTTGCCAAGTATTATGTCTTTATTTGAACTTGTGTGAAATAGTTAACATTACTTATTTGAAAACATTATAAATGACCGTTACAAAATATAAGCAAATCTCCATACGAACTGTCTTTGAGTAATAATACACACTTTTGTGGTAAAATAAATATTTGAATAATCGTGTCGGCATATGTACCTTTGTACATAACTATATCACAATATTTAAGTATCAAGCTAAATCAAACCGCTTCGGAAAAAAAATCGTGTCTGCTTTAAGACGGAATAAGAGTAAAAACAAAAAAGGCATCGAAAAATGATAATAATAAAGGATATTTTATCAAATACAAAATATTATGGTGAAATCATCACAAGAGTTCCAACTGCTCCCAACAGTCTAGAGCCAGTGGGACTATGGCCCAATTGGGATATGTTATGAGACTTAAAACATTGGGGAGAAGAAAGAGATGAGGAATAGGAAGGTTGGAAAGTACTTGCATATTCAGATTTGTTCACCAAACACGGCTAAAGGCATTTAAGGCAACGTTTCGATTCTAAATTGTGCCTTCTCGAGGGCGACACTTAGAGCTTAAGCCACTCTAATTATACAATAATACAAACCGTCACTTGAAAAGCAAAAGGGCTTAGGCAACACTTTGGTCAAAAAAATAATTAAATATGGAGTTTTGATCAATTTTTTTTCTGCATCAAAAGCTCTGACTCTCATGTGATTGTGGCTTTTCAGTCATGTAAAATGTATTTTCAATTTAGAAGAAGACTTGACTCAAGCGACACAAGTTCAGGACTATTTTTAGTTTTTTGTCGCTTCAGGTAACTCAGTGAGAGCATTGGGTTAAATTTTTTTTTCAAAATCCAACCAGGTATTGAAAACTTGATTAATTTATTGTAAAACAAAACAAAAACTTTAAAATGCTTCTGTGTAAACTTCCCAAAACAGGGCTTCAGCCTTTTACCTTTTTCCTTTTCGGCAACGATCTGTAGATTTTTTTGAGTGTCATTAAATGTATTTAAAAAAAATAGGTTGTTGCTTTGATGAATTAAAGTGCTGTCATTTTTAAAATAGCAGTGTACAAATAAAAAAATGGTTGCTTTTATTGATTAATGGTCTGATGCTTTGAAATATGATCTTGTTAAAAAAACATTTCTTTATAATAATATTCAAAGACAATTTTTCGTGTTTCTGTTTCATAAAATAACTTTCTGAAAAAATCCCAACCCTTCAAAACAAAAACAAAAAACATTGTTGGGTCTAAATGGTAAACATAAGGTGAACCAATGTCGTTCAGAGATAAAAATGACGATTCCTCGTTTATTTGTTGAGATGTTATAAAGATAGATAACCTTATTTGGTAGAGCAGTTAGTAACTTTGTGGTGTTGGTAACATTACTTTGATTCACATTGTTTCAATCTTTTTTCGTTTTTCCGGCTATGTACCACTTTTATTTTTCTTCTTCCATTGTTATTTAATGTAGATCAACTGACCTCAAATCATCTTATCATTGCAAAAAAGCGGGCACTAACGTCAAACAACATTCAATAATCTATTGCCTGTATCAATTAGGTGAAGAGTATTTTCATATCGATGATATTACGGTCTGTTTGAAGTTTATTATCATACAAAAGTAAAATTAACAAGTTTTTGTGTTCAATTTTTAGAACACAATTATTTTATTTTATATAATTCAGTTTGATTAAATTTAACATGATTAGTACAAGGTTCTGGCGTTTTAAGTTTTTTGTTTTTAGTGACGGCTGTTTCGGCGTTTAAGGCCATTATCAAACTGAAAATTGAAAAAAAAAGTATTTCCACAAAGCATGAAAAAACCAGTCTGTACCCAAAAACGGAATTTTATGTTAAATATTGATTACGATTATCACGTCTGTGATGTCAACCTTTTGACTGAAAAATATTTTTCTTTTGCACTAGCTTGTACTAGGCATGCTTTGCAATACCACTTAAAGAAAGAAAGTGTTGGTGTTTTAATTATTTTTGTTCAAGTGTTTTTAAAAACACAATATTTTTTGTTTTCCCGTCTGGTGCGTATATGAATAAATCATAAAGTTTCCGATGCGTGAGAAGAACACATACAGCTGTCCATGTGAGAAGTACGTTCCAAATTTAGTCCACACACTAAAACGTCGAATATAAAATAACTCACTCCCCATATACAATTTAGATTGGTTTGTCAAAACTCACTCGTCAAGAGGTTCAGCTTTTAGCTTTTAATTTTAATTTGAGCTTAGCGCTTTCAGCTTTTAGCTTTTTGCTTTTAATTTTAATTTGAGCTTAGCGCTTTTAGCTTTAAGCTTTGAACTTTAAGATTTGAGCTTTGAGCTTTGGCATTTAAGCTTTGAACTTTGAGTTTTGAGCTTTGAGCTTTAACTTTGAGCTATGAATGTATAGCTTACAGACATCGCTTGCATTGAACAAGATCATATATCTAAGCAATAACCACACTTGAATAAATACTGTAATCATAATTAGCATCGTTATGCAATGCAGCAATATGTAATTTAGCGTTGAATTTTCGTCTGGATCGAGCAGTGCGTAATTGAACGGTACTCAGTCTTGCTTCCTGTTGCTTGTCTGTCTCAGACGAACGGGCTTGACATTTTCGAGCTCGATGGGTTTCCAGTCTTGCTTCCAATTGCACGACTCTTTCCCTTTTTTTCCTAATTCTGATTCCTTTATCTTTCTTGCTTGACGTGTAGATCGACCAATAGTTTTTGTTTTGCTGCCATCATTAACTTGACATTAAAAATAACACCCTTTGGCGACTATTAATAAAGAAACATTAATTTGAAAAATTTATTCAATTCCAAACATTTATTTCAATATAGATATATATATATATATATATATATATATATATATATATATATATATTTGAAAAAAAAAAACTAGGTAAGTAGGTACTTGTGTTTTCCATTTTGAAAATGTTCTATCCAAGCAAACCTTCGTCTGTGGAATATGTAATCTGTGGTTAACCAGAATGTTATATCTATGGGACAACCTCAATATAACATGGCGGGTTTAATGTTGTTCATTCTAATTTTAAAACGTTAAAACAACAGTTTCACATATTGGATTTTATTCAAACTACTCTTTAAACCTTTTTGTTACTAATTAAATCAAACTGTGCTATTTTGAGCTAAATTGGTCAACTAATTTTCGAGAAAATCGAGAACAAAGAGATAAACGTTATTTTTTATATTATAGAGATTAGTTGTATCACCCACCATCCCGTAAGTAATTATTACAATAATAATAAATAATTTTGTCTGTTTTCGCCTATGGTCACCTATTTATTAACTACTACTTTATATTGGTACTTTATAAAAACAAGTAAAAAACCAATCTCTTGTGGATGAACACAATTTATTTAACCATCATTACTTCCACAATATTATAAACGATGCTTCCGGCAGTTTAGCATAATGATTTTCTTCTTTGCTCCTATTCAGTATTACCTTGAACTTGACATTATTTTTGCTCTCCTTTTGTGAACACACTTCTCACCAACAAATATATTACAAAGCTGCATGTTAATGGCACATATTGCACCGTATATGTATGCAATTTTATTTATTTCTTAATTTAAAAAAAATGATGTAGGTACTTACTGATCAAAACATGAACTCTGTTCAATGTTGTCCGTGATAATGCGAGGATATCTCGAGCACGGTGAGCGAAAAATACGCTTCCACACTTATTAGTTTACTTATCACTAATGGAGGAATAATTTTGAAGCAAGCGATTGGGAAAAACAGAAAAGTTGATCATACTCTTGATAAACTCCGGACATTATCGCACGCCTAATAACGATTTGCTTTCACACAGTTTTAAACACTTCCCATACGTCGCGTCGGCATATGATGAGAAAAGTTTTCCAATATGTTTTCGTTAGCAAAACGAGGAAAATTATAATTTATTTCTAGCTCAAACTTTTCACCTTCAGTCAAGCTGATCTCGTGGTCAATATTAGAGAATAGCTAATTATTTCAGAGGTTCTTAATTTTTGGAATTTTTTTCACGAAAACCAAAAAATAACTACGTTCATATTGGAAGTACGTAAACGTCGCTTATTTTTTTCTTAACCCATAAAACCTGTCAAAAGCGACTACGGTAAACACTTTTTTGAGGCTTGAAAAATATACCAAGAGCTTATTTCCTCTCAATATGCACAGGACATATTCGTTAGAAAAAATCCATTGACAAAATTGAAGGGGTGGAATTCAGGGAAAAAGCAAAAAATAACATTTCGACCTTCCAGGAAGTAGAATATTACAAAGTTTAAAAATTTTATTGATTTGTAGGGTTTTTTATTTTCTAGGACTAGTTGTTAGAACCTCCGTCAGATTTAAAGTCGTCAACCGAAATCGACAGTGAGCACCATTTTGTTTTTGTTCGAAATTTGTTATTTTCATGGTATTAAAGGTATTTGTGGGTTTTTTATCAAAACATATACATTTTTGAGGTAGGTTACGTAAGAATGGTTATCATAGAATTACATTTTAAAATTTAACCTCATTAAAGTACTTCTGAATAAATTATGTAAAGGTAAAGGAGAATGCGTGGTTATATTTTATTTTGAAATGAATAACAATTATTATTATTATCACGAAGAAGCCATAAACTTTCCTTAATAACCTTCGTAACATTTCCAGTTGGAATTCAAAGTGTACCTTGTAATAATTTTATCATTATTCAACATCCTCCCAAGCCAACTAGTCTTCTTCACTTTTGCTCTTTTATTTATTATTCAGATCTGTTATTTCTGAAACTTATGGCACTGAATTTTGAATTTGCTTAAAATAACCCAGCAGAGTGGAAACAGATGTTCTAGTACGGTATCGTATAGATGCTAACCATATTGTTTATATTCAAGAACTATTTTTTAATCGAAGAAGAAAAACTGCGAGACGTAGTGTTATTGTGATCCATAAATTGAGAAATAAATCATTTGAATAAAAACTAAAAACGATTCAAATTGAACGTGATCTTACAAAATAAATCGCAAAAAAAAGATATAAAAAATAAGCCGTTTTTTAGACGGATTATTTTTCATAAATTGGATACCTCTGCAATTATATGGTAAAAAGTTTCATGCACATTTTAGATGTTGATATCATTAATTTTGGTTATAAGGCTAACATCCGTTTTTTTAGCACTAAAAACTTCTAAATGGTTGGCTATAGCGCACAGTTTTTTTAGTTTAACGAAACTACCTCTATTTTATAATGTCATTTCAATCAATGAAGTATGGTTCTTTAAGTTGTTTGTTTAAATGCCAAAAAGAAAACAAGACATATAATCTGTACCATGTTTTCAATGGTTCAATAAGAAAATATGTCGAACATGTGTCAGAAGAAATCGAAAAATTTGGATGAGAAGTAAGTTAACTAATAATAAATGCACATATTATTTCGTAATGCAATGTTATTGATATCTGACTGGACGTAAGAAAAAGCTTTGTTACAATCAGAATAAGATATTAGCCCCATCAATCTTAAAACTGCCTGGATGGACTCCTTTTTTATGGCTTTCTGTGAAGACGTGAGAGCTTATATCCTTCATGAACAATTTTCACATTTATGTTTTCCTATAAATTTTTATTTTTTCTTTATTATTGTTTGTGTACATATGTGTTACAACTTTATTTTTTGTATTGTTATCAAGAATGGAATGTATTGCATTGTACTACTCTTGCATACCTTCTGGAATATAAACTTTATTATTATTATTATGAGAATGGAAATTATTGTTAACCGTTTTACCTTACGTGTTTAGGCTGGTCATCAGGCAAAAAATAAGCATTGACAGTCCGGCAAAAAGTAACTGTCTAAATTCATTTTTGGATTTTTCTTGGACCGATAAAAATGGATGCTTTTCAATATTTTATCAGAATAAACGCGCAAATAAAACAAATCCAGGATGTCGTTTTGGTGGAAGTAATATAGATATCAAAGAGATACAAATAAAATAATTGCGTCCCAAGTTTACAGACAAAGGCGGCTTTTTCAAAGGTTTGGAAATAAACAACTTTAAAGGCGCGCAAGAAATGGCGTTTATTGCGATATATTTTATAAAAGGACTGTGAGAATAGGTATAAGTCTTGGAACCCTAACTAAATGGAATTATTTAAAATTGTGGTGATGGAAAGAAGAGCTTAAATACCTCCTTCAACGACTGAAATACAAAAGTATCTACATTTTACTTTAGAAAATTTAACCTGACTGTAATTTTCGAAAGCTTTAAAATGGTGAATGCACTAGGGTGACTTCAAAGAAAGTATCTTAGTGTGCTCACTAATAGAACCAACTATTTCGATTTACAACATAGACTGAATACGTATTTTTTACTATTATGTAACTGAACAAGGTTAGTTTTACTTACGGCTTACATCGGAATTGTGATGTTTTCATGCGTTATTATTTTTTTGAAATCAAATAATCCCGTAATCCCGGAATAAACATACAGATTTAACAAAATTTAAACCAAACTAATATTTCTTTAGTAAAAAAAATTAGCATACCCAATTGTATTTTTCTGTGATGGAAATGTAAATGTAAATGCGTGTATTCTAGACTTTCAAGGGGAGAGGCAGCGGATTATGACATTATGGAATAAATCTGTTTATTGAAATAAATGGACTGCCGAAAAAGGCAAACTGATCGAAGTTCTGCTAACCATAAACATGAAAGGATGTCTAAAGTATTTATTTATGCTCCAGTTCACTCCTTAATCAGGATAGGAGGAATAATATCTCCGAGGCACTGAAGGGGGAAAATTCGATTTCATTGGCAGCCATTTAAAAGGGATATTTTTCTCCTAATTCGTTTTACCAACTTCTTAAAATATTTATGAACATTTTTTATTGGACTTTTACAGAAAATTGAAAAAAGAAAATACTAATCTTGGTGGAATTATGCAAAATGTTTTTATTTTATTAGTTGGAGGTTTCAACATCATTCAATTATAATTTTTTGAAACAAAATTGCCTCCCAGTAATTGATACAATAAAGTGTTCGATTTAGGAAATTATTGTTTGTCTTTACTATTCTTTTAAAAAAACCTAATTAAAAAAAAAGTTATTTGATCATTTTCGTTTTATATAAGTGTGGAAGAATATTAAAAAAACGGTTAGTGCACAAGGATGTTGGCTTTTTTAGTGTTTTTTTTTCAATATCGTCGCTAGGCTTAAGCGACCTTTTGGTAAAAAATGAGTTAAAAATGCAGTTTTTATCAGTTTTTTTTCTGCATCGAATGCTCTGACTCTCGTTTGATTCTGATGACTTTTGTGGCCTTTCATCTAAAATATGTTTACCATTTGAGAGAAGGTTTTACTCAAGCAACACAAACTTGGGAGCTGACATAAACAATTGTTCGTGCGCAACCCGTCCAAACTATTCAGTCCGACATTGGTAAGCTCACGCAAGGGCGCGGGCGATGGCATTGGCGGTCCCTCTATTATGTGGGGAGCCCTCGGTCCCAGGGGTTGGCAAGGCGAGCTGTGCGCGAGAGTGGCTTGCTTGAATAATTTACAATAAAAAAAGAAAATTACATTTAATAATACAATGTATTTAATTTCTGTGAGTTTGGAATTATGGTTTGTTTTTGACAACTGGAAAGGTTAGTCACGTTTTTGTGTGTTCTTCGATTTTTTACTTTTGAAAATAATGGATCAAAGAATGAAATCCATCTTGGTCTCGGATAAGAGAAAAATAATGGATCGTCTCACCTAAGGTCGTCATATATTGTGTTACCTGAGTTAACTTTTTTTTCAAAATTGAACCAGGTACTGAAGACTTATGATTTTTTTTGTAAAATAAAAAAAAATCTTAAAAGCGTTTCAGTGTAAGCTTTCAGAAATGGCGCTTTAGCTCTTTTGCCTTTCCGGCGACGATGTGATTCTCAAAAATGTTGTTGTTTCGCCTCCCTGGATATATACACTCAACTCTAAAAGGTACGTCCACTCTGTGTTGAATATCTAATGGCGTCAGTGATCTAGGCTTAAACAAAAAGGAGACGAGTGCTAGAGTTATAATTTTTATTGAAAATTCAAGAGAGAGCAGTCGATATTCTGAATATTCTACCACAGACGTTAAAGTAAATGGCCAACAAAAAAAAACAAATCACAAAGAAAAACTCATAGTCGTCAAAATCTAACGATTTTGATGATTGAGACATCTGATTACGAAACATTGTTAGTAATCCGAACGAAATTTTAAGATTCATTTGAAAATAAAATCTTCCCAACAAATTTTAATCGAACAAAAGATTATTGAACATATTTTGAACACGACCACAATAATTGGAAAATTGGCGGTCAGCAAAACCTTTACAGTTCCCTCAACAATTTCTTATGTTCCCCTGGGTGGCGTATCGCTTACTTTGGAAATCAATGCTCTAGATTATTAAATTTCAATCGGCTGGTTCCTGTTATTTTTTAAAGTTTTTGTTTTTTGTAAGAACTATTAATAATCAACTTTATAAAACAAGTTTTGATGTGTAATTTCTTTTACGCGTGACAGACGTTTCACCTTTCGAAGGCATTTAAATTTTTTTGGGGAAACAGCCATCATACGTAAAAATAATCACATACAATAACTTTTTTACCTACTAAAAAAATCTTTAAAAATATACATTAGTTTTATTTAAAAAAATAAATATTATATTAATGAGTTCTACATAATAAACGATAAAGAAAAACACGAATGCATATCGCTGATAGTTTGATTAAAAATAAAATATCTATTTACTTGCATGTGAATGTCATTTTTTTAAATATATATTTAAAAAATATTAAATGGAAATAAGATTTTTGAAAATGTATCATTACAAAAAACTATTTTTTTCATCCGCTATAGGAATATCCCAGTGTTGTGGCGGACAAAGTTTTTTTTCCTTTAGTTTTATAAAACATACCTTCGGGCAGTTTTTATGCATAAGTAATTATTTTTATCTAGGAGACAAGTCGAATACGTGTTTAACATTCGCAAATTCCTAAAAGTTGTTTCAGCTCGCATTATTGGTTTCTTAAACATCGGTGCACAGTCGGTATGGAACATTCGAGGACGCGGGTATTTTGGCGAATAATAAGACTGGGTCGTTTTTATAACTTACTTAGCTGTACTCGAGTAGAACTCGGCGGTGGAATGACTTGCTTACTTTTGTATTTCCTCCCTTTTGCAAAATGGATCTTACGAAGGCCCAGGTTCACACTTGGCACAGTCTTCTCCAAAAAAAAATATTGGTGGAGTTTAAGTAATAATAAAATAAAAAGAAAAATTTGGTTTGATGTACATACATCTTCTCATTTCGTCATAATCACAGAAATGTAATGGTTATCGAAAGTCAATCTCTCAGTACTTTCAGTACAGAAATGTGACGATTTAAATTAAACGGTGGACTAGTTCTGCGCTATGTACCTGATACTTCTTAGATATGTATTATTATAAATAAACGGACTAAAGTCCAATTACAAAAAAGACATATAAAACACGAAATGGAAAAAAGAGCAACAGAGAAAGAATACCACATACATATTAATATATGAAGCGATGACAAAAATAGGACAAAATAAACATAAGAGAGAACATTCAAGCCATATGATATGATATACGAGTATGTTGTATTTAAGAACTTTTACGGATTTCCGAGGAAATGTTGAGAGTTTCCTTTTCAGTTTTCTCCGTTTCCTGCAAATATACCCTCTTACACGGAATATTACACATTCCTGTCTTTCAGTCTTTTGGTAGCCAAAACACAACACCTCCTAGCGTAGAGTACTTCCTGCAGCGGAGAAAAGCTTTCCCCCCTTTTAGGACCGAACTGAGTATGGCAGGCCAACTTTTTTTTCTGTGAATTGTGAGTGTAAGTGCTATAGTAATTTCTGGGGATGAAGAGGTGCTTTCTACGAAGGAACCCATTGACGAAACAAATAGAAGTTCGACAGTGAGCAGAGGTACTTGGTGCTAAATCATAAGTGAACACAAATGTTCCGCAACATTAGTTTCGCCCAAACAATTCGTGGCAACGCACCTGAGCCATTTCCAATAAATAAATTATTTTCCAGTCAAAAGGGCAAAAGAAAGTGTATAAAATCAATTATGACTATAAAAATATATTCGGGTTTTTTCCATAAATGTTCAACTGTTTGGTAATTGAGAATGGCTCATGCACTAGCCTGTGTTTGGACGAAGCTAATTATACACGTACGAGTACGTTGGCATTTTGAATCGTGATCGTTTAGTAAAACGAGCATTTTCATATTTCAGTTTGATTGTGTTAATGATTGACCGAAGCGTTATATACACAAACTCGCATATTTACTTATACATTGTTAAAATTAAAAAAGCATTGAGTCATATTGTATTAAATTAAGTATTATACTAAGTATGACGTGCGGTAATACAATAACAATTAAGTGTTTCGAACATGTAATATGTTTCCGATTTGTAAATGATTTATCGCTGGTCGTGTGCCAAGTAAAAGTCAAGTAAAAAAAAATTCTACTTTGAACGTTGTTTCCAAACGGCCATTATTTCATACGGTAGCAACTTAGGGGATTTGCAATTAAAGAAAATATTAAAAATGATCTAAGCCGAATTTAATCAATTGTCAATTTTGATCAATATGGAAAGGGGGGGGGGAGGAGGAGATGATTATTGTTATTAAAACGTAAATAAATATGATTTGTTTTTAGCCTAGGAATTTCCGCCGTGTCGTCCTAGAGAACAACCGTATTTAATGACTATATTAGTAAAGCCAGAATCTTTTAACCTTAAGCTATCCTTTCTTCTCACCTATTCCTCACGCCTCCTCTTTTCTAAATGCCATCACTTGCTCACGTATTGATGTACACATTTTGTGGTCAGCTGTATGTAGTCATTCAAGTGGGTTCTGAAAATATTATTGGATCACTGATTTATGAATAGACAGGTTCAAAATTCTCATAAATCACACAAACGATTTCATTGTAACTGTACGATTATGTCTACAGATATCCATGTCGATCGATCATTGATCAATAGTTGATCTCCCATAATACAACTTTATTCTAATAATTCTTTATAACTTAACTCACCCTCCAGTGATGTTTTGATTTCATCTGCTGACAGCTCACAAAATAGACAAAACGAGCTTTAAAATATTTCTACCGAGGTTTTTCTTCTCGTCAACACGAATATAATTCAATTATATTGAAATTTTAAAACGTATTATTTTAAATCAGATAAATCAACATTAATATTTCCAAAGACAATAAAATATACAATGGTATTATGTATTATATTTTTATTGTTCTTTGTAATCAATATGTACTTTTATCTTATTTGAAAACGCCGGGAACAATATTTTTGTTTTTACCGGTAAAGCAATACATATGAGGTCGGACAAATTTTAATTTGAGTCAAATCAAGTCGGAATGAAAATAACCCTACCAATATAGTTTTAGCTACCTCAGGAATAAACCTCCATCCTTCAGATTCAAAAGAAAAAGCGTAAAATACTACGCGACACTTAAGTGGTCGTCGCTCGGTACCGATGTACGTATGTACAGACCTTTATACCTACGATGGTTTTCAGAAATACTATTTAAAGTCGATAACAATAATTCGGATAAATAAGAGTATTGAATAATTATAAAATTAAAAAAGGAGTCGTTATTATTGTTTTGAAAAAAATCCTGTCGTCAAAATGATATATTTTTTGGCATTAAAATGTTTACTTTTCAATGCGCAGTTGTTCAACTAATGTTTTAAAACTTAAAATTTTTACCGGATTCACTGGATAATCAATTTTTACTCTCATTCGCAATGATATAAACATATTATTTCTCTGAAATTGTTTAATATGTGGAAAACAAATTAATTACAAAGCTTTTGAAATATGTGAAATTGTTTGAAACTGAAAGTTGAGTAAAATATGGATAATATAAGATGCAGAGTAGTCGTTTTATCACTGTAAAATATATACCAAATTAACATTCATACCGCGAAATTGTTGGGGATGATTATTTTAGAAAGTCTAAGTAAAAAACATATTTTTTCCAGCAATAGGAATGGACTCAGGGCCCGTATCATACAATGTTTTTATCAGAATTTACGGCTTAAATACCCAACCAAACCAAATGATCTGTTTTTAATCAAAATTTATGACATATGAACTCTAGTGCGTTTTTGAGATATTTTTGTTTTCATTTGTAAAATATAAGCCGTGGAAGATTTCGATTAAACATATAAATAAAATTATTTAAAAAATCTTGTTCCCGCTGTATTCAAACTTAGGTAAAATATTTAAAAAAAGGAAAAAAGAAATCACTAAAAAAGTGTTTAATTTAATCGGGTCGGAATTTAAAAATACAAACAATAAATTTGTGATATAACTTATTTTTGTCGTTTCGATATTTTCGATATCATTAGTACAAAAACCGCGTTCAAAATAAAATGAAAAGATCCTTGATTAAAATTGCATCTATATGTTTGGAGCTATCTGTCGTCTATTTCCTGCGGTCTATCTCCAAGTCCCGATGCGCTCATAAGATGCTTTCCACTCGAGGGAGGATGAAATATCTGCACCACCGCCACCGCACCCCCCTCGTATCTCCCAACTGGATAGAATGCAATCAGGTGCGGGTGCAGGCTGCATTCTTATAGAGCGGTCCTCTTCTTAAGGTGGCTCTGTCTTTATTGAATATGTGACAGAGTTCTGTAATGACCACAAGATAATGTGTAATTTCTATAAATATTACAATGCAATTAGAGAAATAAAGGGGTTGTGTTTAATTAAACGCGAAAACAACAAGAATATAACTGAGACGATTTAATACTCCCGCGGCTCAAAATAAAGTTTTGATTAATTTCTAGTTTTTTTATCTTCTGCCTTAATGATGTTCACTGTGAGGCTGTCCGAAACGTTGACTCAAGAAGGAGGATGTGCAACACGACTTATTCTCCAAAAATAATTATCATATGAATCTTATTGTTTTGAACAAGTTGAACTATCGACCTTTATATGGGTGAATATTGTGACAAACATGAATGTAGGGGGTGAATGAGAATGGGAAAGAATGTTAGATATAACCTTTTAGGATTTTTAGACCTAGTACTTTAAAATAGTTTAAAAAGTTTAAAACCTTTGTTTTTACTTCATGTCGTTTTTTTAATGAAACATGTTTTCTTAAACAAACCAACACCGCATATGGAATAACGAGGTTTACCCAGATGAATATAATTTCGACAAGCATTGGTATCTAATTGTAACAGAAAAAAAAAAAAAAAAAACCCAAAAAAACCTAACCTAAGCTCATGTATCCTAACTTAACCGAACCCAACTATAATAAAGGTTTTATTTTCATTAGTCTATTTGGTCACCGTTCTCTTTTATCCTATTCTGTTTGTTCATTTGATCCAGTTAGTTTTTCAAAGAACACCCAGCAAAAATGACAGATATCTTAACTAACATGTTACTAAAATGAAGAAGCAAAGTTCTATTTGAACGAACTTTTTCGTTTATTTTTTGCTTAAATATTGCGGTACACAATAATTTAGATTTAGAAACAATTTACCACTCGTACTTTCAAATTCTAATAAAGGTCATAAGCATGGTGAAAATGCAAAACTTTAAAACATAATTCACCGTTGGAATATTATGGCTTACGACAGGGTAATGTGCAACTTATCCTTCCAAAATGTTATTTTGGTCTGATCGATAATAGATCGTGGAGAATGAAAAAGTTTTATAGTTTATTTCATTAATCTAATATGACTTGTCTAACGTTTTTTAGTTTTTTTTAACTGAATATTTGAATTTTTCTCTCTTCTCTGATAATTCAGCGATGTATTATAGCATTATGGTAGCAAATACAATTTGACGGCCTCCATGGTCGAGGGGTAAGACGCTCGACTACAAATCCAAAGGTCGCGGGTTCAAACCCGGCGTGCGCCAATTACTTTTATTTAATTAATATGTGTCATAACACATTTAATTCATGTAAAAATAATATCTGCGGCACGTTCCAGAGTGGTAGATACTAAGTATCGCCCTGGTGAAAGACCACCATTCAGAATCGAAACGTTGCTTGAAATGGCTTTAGCCGTGTTTGGTGACCAGATCTGAATAGCCAGGTACTTCCCAACCTTCCCCTTCCCAATCTCATTCCCCTCCCCACTACCTTCAGCCTCACAACATATCCTATTTGGGAATGCCATAGTCTTACTGGTTCTAGACGGTTGGGAGCAGTTGAGACTCTTGTGCGGTATTCACGTAAAAAAAAAAAAAATACGCAAACGGGAAAATCGTGTATTTATACACGCCGGTAAAGCTGCTAAATTTCAAAAGATGTTCTCAGGGAATTCCTGCATTATTTCACAAGAGGAGATATTTCAAAACAAGCTGTTGGTTCGAACGGAAGGAAGTAAGCATACAATTTGGCGAGCTGTTTCATGTGTAAAATCTTGTCAAGGAGAATTATTTAACACAGCACATTTTCTGTAATAATGTGTCATATTATAATCACTTGTATTTTTGCTTATTTCAGAAAGACGTCGCTCTTCAAGGCTTCTAAATATATGTGACTGTACACGTGTAGTTTCGCATAGTTGTTCATCTTGCAGGCCGAAAATTTCTCTGATAATTGCCAACCTTCGATAGATGAGAATTCCAAAAGAAGAAGAATACTTATTTTATTTTAACGTTGGAAAGATAAATACTCGTGCTATAGTGAGTGAACCTTTAAAATATGCCAAATACGTTCAGCCAATTCATAAAAGTATTTTTTCAGATATTTGTCCTAATTTTACATTAAATTGCAGTACTTTACATCATTTCGGAAAATAAAACACTTTCCCTCACGTATTATACAATATTGAGTTGTAAGATATTCGTTTTTATTGTCTCCTGTAAATTTTTCATTTTGTGACTTACGAATAACGTTTTACTTATTTACCGTCGAAATATACGCTCATTGAAATTTCAGAAGAAAATTTAAGAAATTATACGCCTCAGTACATTAAATAAGAGATATAAAACAAGCACATTAAAAACATCCACTTCGTTTAGGCGTTTGTTTCCTAATATATTTGAGCGAGTTAGATAAGTTTTATATGTATTTGTAAGTTCCACTTCGTATTATGACAAGTTTTCATATTACCTATTACCTTTAATCACTCAATCGAACTAACAAGTCCAATAAATATTTGTCATCTCAAAAGTCATTCAGTTCACCCTAATAATAATTTTATGGTGAAAATAAAATTTTTAATTTAACCCTTGGTATATATTTATCCCGAACTTAATGACCGGTCGGTAGCTGAGTAGACAAACGCGTCGGATTCCCACCCGGGCGTCGTGCGTTCAATTCCTCTGCTGGCTAAGTCCTCCATCGTTGCACAAGCAACATCTTCCACTTCTAATGATAGCAGTAGGAGTTTTTAAAATATTGACAGGTTATTCGTAACCTAAGAATGTTTGTTTAACTTAAAAAATATATATATTTACATATTAAACTGTGAAAAAACATATCATCGCCGGAAAGGCAATAAAGCTGAATCTCCATTTGGGGAAGTTTACATAATAGTACTTAAAAGTTTTTTTGTTTGTTTTACAATAAAATTCATAGATCATCAGTGCATGGTTAGGTTTTGAAAAAAAATGTTAACTCAGGTAACTTAATGCTGAGCAAAAACCGCAAGCGACAAAAGTCCCAAGCTTGTGTTTCGTGAGTCAAGCCTTCTAATATATATATGAGATATATATGAGATTGTTATCAAACAAGAGTCAGAGCATTCGATGCAAAGAACTGATAAAAACTACAGATTTAACTAATTTTTGACCAAAGTTTCACATAAACCCCTTTGCCTTTCCAATAACGATATACCATCCATAATTCATATCAAGACTATAATTTCAATTTTACTTGTAGTTAAAAATGTTTCATCCCCTTTCCGCCCGTATATGGTTTAGGCATATTAAAAACGTTTTTTTAATTTAAACTTTTCTCAAATTTTAATACCAATAACTGTAATATGTGATTGATTTGCTGAAATTGCGACATTTAATTGCAGTCTGAAAGTAACACGCTGAGAGGGTTTGTGACGGTTAAATATGATTATATTTAAACCACTTTACTAATAAAGTTGTTGAAAAGTAATGTCTTCTTATGTAATTTATGATTTAAAGCCACACAGTGTTTGCTTTCTTTAAAAAAAACTTGAACTATTCATTATTTCCTTTGCTCTATTCTGGTAGTTTTCTCTGTGAAAGAAAATGGGGTAATCTTGGATTAGCGACGTAAAGTCCCTTCAAATGCACTTCCAATGTTCCAGTCTGCAAATACGCTGACTGCTTACTGTAAGACGTATTGAAAAGAATAATCTTACTACTTATTACATGATGATAAAGGATGATGTTAGAATTTTATCGATATCATTTAATATCGGTGGTGTTATTTATATATTTCGATAAAATGCGAAAATAATTAGTTTTATTATTGATAGAATAACGTTGTTTCTTAATTTTATAAATCAAGATATCTTTTAATTAACGTTGTTTCTTAATTTTATATTTCAAGATATCTTTTAATGTCACTTTTGTGTACACGCAATAGTGTTATAACCTGTTTTTGTTTGAATTACTGCCTGAAATACTGTTGTTGAACACGCCTATTCAGCATGAAATAAACATAAATATATATCGGTTTTTAAATAATTCGACGGACTTTGTGGTCGAGTGGTTAATATCTTCGACTATGAATCTAGAGATCGCTGGTTAAAATCCCGATTTACATTAAATAAATGTGTTATTTAATGTATGTGTTAGTTTAATAAAATAATACAAAGTATATTACATCACATTCCAGAGTCATAGACATTTTAAGAATCGCCTTGATGAAAGATCACCATTCAGAATCGAAACGTTGCTTAAAATGGCTTTGGACGTGTTTATTGATTAGATCTGAATAGCCAGGTTCTTTCTCACCTTCTTCTTTTATATCTCTTTTTCTATCACACTCCCTTCAACCTCACAACCTACCTCAATTATAATAAGAATATTACAGTTCCACTGGCTCCAAACGGTTGGAAGCAATTGAGATTGTTGTGTATTAATGTATATTTTATTTAGAAACCGATGAAATTTAAATAGAATATACATTTTTATTTTATTTAAATTTCGTGAAGGCAACATTTGTTTCTATAAAATGTCACGAATGTTATTATTTTTAATTTTGAAACTGTTAATTCGTGGTGGAATTCCATTTTCATTATTTAATAAAACAATTTTTTTGCTTTATTCCACTTTTGTTTTTTTGTTTTATTTTAATTTTTTTATTTTATTTTATTTTTTTTTATTCTTTTTATTTTTTTAATTTTTTTTTTTTTTTTAATTTTATTAATTTTTTTTTTTTTTTAATTTTATTAATTTTTTTTTTCTTCTTTTTATTTGTAAATAAAAGTGGAATAAAGTTAAAAATTTGTTTTATTAAATCATCGTCACGAATGTTGCTTACTTTATCAGGTCAGTGTGTCTATAATCAGAGTTATTGAAGTAGAAAACTAGCAAGTCATCGTAAACTTCTGTCGTGGTCGGGAATGACAGTTGTAAATGTGTTATGGACACGGCGTAGTGGCTCAGTAAAGAACACTCACAAACTTCTCCTGAAACAATCATAAAAACATGGCAGCTTATCTACATTATAACACAATGTTGACACGAATAAACGTCCAAGCTAGAAAACTATGGTGCACTCACCTAACGCAAATATGATATTTATTTGTGATGTGAAAAATCACTGGATATAACTTGACGTGCCAAGAATAAATCTTAGCTGCTTTAATCCACCCATTTCAAAAAAAAGAATAATGTCTGTTAAAATGTATTATAGGTAGGTAATTTATCAGAAAGGTGGGGATTTGAAAAGATTCTTTTTATAATTAGATTTTTTTTTTTATCAAAATATAAAAAAAGTATACACTCGTACGTGTACGTACTCACAAAAGAAATAAAGTTGTTTAAAAATCATTTGTTAACTTATATTGTAAGGCTCTTATTTGTTATTTGAGCGAATTTATCCAAAATTTTAGGCTGTCAGCACGATAAAGAATGATTGGTTTATAGTAGAAATTTAAACTTCAAAATCAATATTGATTCAATAAACCAAAAGTTAATTTTGTTCCACCGTTTATTGGTAGACCAGATTCCAATAAACTATTAAAACAAACTATCAGTTTTAAAAACAGAAATATTAAAATAAAGACAATATATTTTTCACATAAATTACCTGGGAATAAGCGTTTAAAAAAACCGTTTAATAACCGTTAAAAAAGCGGAAACATTCTGTTAAAACGCTTTTTCCGGGTTTTTTTCTCTTTTCTGTTCAAATGACTTTATTGTCTGAAGAACAATTATTTATTTACAATTTATCTTTAAAAATAATATACTCATTGGCAGTGCAACTATATTTTATAAGAAATAAAAAAATAGTAGTGAATAGGAGGTACATCCAGCGTTAAATAGTTTCATCAAATAAATTAGCTCAACTAGACAAAAAACTTTACTAAGGTATGCTTATGTTGTGATATTGATGTCCTAAATATATAAACAGCATCGAAGTATTTGTTTCCCAAATGTTGAATTCATCGCATAAGAGCATATTATTGTCAGGTTGTAGTAGAATTGTCACAACAAAATGGCAGGCACTGTCTTGTTACTGTCTTGCCAGGTACATGAAATGCAATTAAATATAACAATTAGGAGGTATTAAACATTGCTTTAATTATTTTAAACTAGCGCGTTAAATTGCAAATAATTCCACGTTCAGACAATTTTATAGAATTTAATGAATACAGTAATTAATCGTAAACTAGGCATTATATGGGATTAGCGATTCTAAAATTTACATATCTTAAGAATTAATATAATTTAATTTAAATTACATGTTTATAAGTACAAATAAAAGTACGAATCAAATACTTAAAGGGTGATATAAACACTAGTAATCGGTTAAAGCTGTTAATGTAAAAAATAACCAACAACCGGTTAGTATAATTAGGCATTAATTAAAATCTTCAGCAGAAAGAAACTAGAGTTATCATTAGAAGTATTAAATATATCAGTTAAAGAATTGATGGCCAGACTGGGACTTCATCTTCGTGTGATGTGACGATAAAACCTCACGTAAGGATGTGCCTTATGAGCTTTGTGGAATTTATTGCCAGCCGTGTTTTGTATTCAGTTTTCCCTTTTCCGGAGCCATAAATCACCCGCCGGCTATATGAGACCCCCGATTTAACCTTGAAAAAATAACAAATTTTATTTATGTTCACTTTATTTAGAGGTTACGGTTTCATTAAAGTATTAAGTGTGGTATTCTTTTTTGACAGGTCTACACAATAAACGTTAACCTCGTCATACCAATAAAAAATTACGACACACCACAAACCTACTTAATTTTGAACCAGAAAAGTTTAACAGTTATAAATATAATGGCTTTGTCGAAAAACTTAAATTTTTTTTTGACCATCTGCAATAAGTAAAAAGAAACATACTTTATTGATTGCTACATATTTTTTAAGAACATTATCGAAATTCCAAAACCTGGCATGGGCATACAAATAAAATATTACAAAAAAACACACCAAATTATAAATAATATGTTCCTTTAAGGATCTTGGATTTGAATAAATAAATTACATATTGCAGAGTAAACGATACTCTAGAAGATAAGACAAGAAAAAACTTAAGCCAACCAGATCTGAAATGCCAAGTACATCCCAATATTTAGTTATTCATTCCTGTTTTTCTCTTCCCCTCCCGCTTTCTCCAAAATGAGAATGATATAGTTCTACTCTCGCCAAGCAGTTCAGACTTAGACCTTACTTTTAAGGTATCGCATAAAAAACATTTTTATATGTTGTCTTTACTTGAGAAACAATCAAAATTATGATGTTATTTTAGATCTTTATTTCTTAAATGATCGATTAAAAATCACCAAAGATAATGTTGAAATGTTTTCATGAGGGGTTAAACAAGGCAATTGATTATTCTATTACTTCTTCAAATCGAGTTGAATTATTTCAATATCCACTTGTGGTAGGCGGTTTCCAAGGAAACCATTATAAGTTTTCATTGCGAACCCTTCTCTTCGAATTGTGTAATTGTATTTAAATATAACTTTCTTGTGGGAACAATCCATCTCTGATTTTCATTAAGACATTCACAGGAGCAATTTTTTTACTGTCTTTAACAAAGGTCATTTCCAAAGCATTTTTTTTAGTTTAATTGATATTTTTTTGTTATTAATGTCTAGGTGTCATGGTAAAGCAGTTATCGTAAAACATACTATTTTCAACCTGTTTGAAAAGCTGAAATGAGAATTTTCGCAAAAAGAGATATCTTTTATATCTTAACACGATTTAGTTAGGGCGTAAAAATAGGCTTTCGCGCATGTGACAAAGCGGCTGTTTATGGTTATAGAGTTAACAGGAAATGGGCTTTAAACAACATCCCTTATTTCGCACGGGAAACTTTATTCATAATCACATTATTAAATCTTCCCTTTAACTTAGTTCCTAAGGTTAAGCACGCAGGCTTATGGTATGTTTTGGAATTTAATTGAAACGAATCATTCTAGTGCCAACTTAATGAGAATGGTTGTGTAAGTTTCAAGGGTTTGTTAAAAAAAACTTCAATTAAAAATCTCAGTACGAAGATCATAGCATAAAATGTATTTATTTTATCTATTTAAATTTCATAATAAAATATATATGTTTAAGTATGTACATTTTTTTAATCAAGTAAGATTTTTTTTGATTGCTTGATATTACAAAAAAATGGATCATTCCATATCTCATTCAGGAGAAAAAAAATATGGTTTAATCTTATCAAAGCAAAAAAAAAGTATGTATTTATTACAAAAAAAAAATCCAAAGGTAATTTTTGTTGGCATCACGAACTTTTTTCCTGAAATTTGGAAATCAACCAAACTATATTCAAACATAGCCATGTTGTTTCCAAAATGAGCAATGTATTTTGAAATATAATTTTGACTACAAAAATATAAGTCGCTATAATATATGTTGTTTCAATTATTAACTAGGCTAATAGATTTTCAAAGATGAATTTGGCCTTCAGGTGAAGCCGATGAGCAACCTCTAGTTTATCTTAACTTTAAAGGTTTTATAACACACTGAATTTCAGTTTAAAACTATGTAAAATGAAATTCTTCTATTTAGAACAAAGAATCAACATTTATCAAAAATGTCACTGCATAATTCAGACATATGTCAGCAATATGTAAATATATTTTAAATTTATTTTTCACGTTAGGCAAACTCAGTTTACATAATATTTTTATGCAAAAATTTCCCTTGACATACCGTGTGTTTTAACTATTTCGTAACATCCCTTGAAAAATTAGAGGATTATTTATTAAGGGCCATTAACGAGATGTTCATTAAATTATATTTCCTATTCAAATATTTGCAGAAGCAACATTATTTTTTCGTTGTAAATAAAATAATATCTCAGTGAAATTATATAATTCTACAATTTACAGAAAAATATGTGTATTACGACGTGATTTAGGCACAGTTTTCAAAATAAGAGATTTTCATTGTTTTCCGATATAACATATGGACTATATCATCTTACAGAGGGATTATATACTTGAACATTTGGTAAATAGATAAAAAAAACCTTAGTACACATGGGTTTTTTTATGGAGTACATTCCCAATAATTTTATCTTCACTACAACCTTACTGGTGTTGTGGATCACATAAAAACATGTTTTTCTTGTATTGCCGCTTAAAAGTTTTTTTTTTACAGAAAAATAAACAAAGTCAAAAGTGCAAATTGAGGAGAGAATTTAAAAGTAAAAATAAAAATAAAAATTATTAAAATTAGCAGTTTAATTATATTAATGATACAATGATTATTCGAGGATAGTAGGAATATTTTTATTTGTGTATGATAGAAATAATCTTTTTAATAAAGTTGTTTCTCTTTTCTTACGATTGTAGTTTGCAAGTATACTTGAAGTATGCAACAAGTTCTAGCGATATTAAACTTTAACTGAAACGGAGCTTCGTGTATTCCCCGGGTATGGTTTGATGATCACACCCGTAACTCTATGCAGGTACTAGGCGGTAGAACCTTTACCTTTTCAGGGATTAAAATTCACACAACATACATATTACCGTCGTTTGCCTAACTCCAGTAATGAGCCAGCCTATTTGAAAGCAAAAAAATATTAAAAAAACAAGAATTACAGTCGAGATTTATTTTATAAAAAATATCAAAAGCTGGACGTGCTGTTTACAGACCATATAATATAGTATTCTATTCAACCTGGAAGAAATTTTACTACACATTTTGTAAATACGTCCTACTATTGGGTTTGGTTGTGACCTCTCTTCTGAAACTACTACCCTGGTTCTGGTTAAAGTTTATTCCAAGCCCCGTTGAACATACTTTAGTAATGCTAAAAAAGTGAATGGTGGAAAAACATTCCTTGAGATTGTTTCAAACGTCCTTGGAAACTGTCATAATAGAGACCAAGGGAAAGATATGGAGAAGAATAGAGGGGAGGGAAAAGGTAGGAAAGAGAAAGGTTGGGAATTACCTCATTATTTATATCTGCCAACCAAACATGGACAAAGCCGTTTCAAACAACGTTCCGATTTTGAAAGATGAGTTTTCATCAGGGTGATCATGAAAAAATTACCACCCTACATGCCATGCAAATGGGTACATTATATAATTTTTAATATAGTATTAGAGTAATAATGCGAATAATTTTTATAAAATAATGAAAAAAAAAAATTACTCGCACAAACCGGGTTTTGAAAATAATGAGAAATTCTAAAATCTCGTTGGCCACCGAAATTGTATATTTTGACAGTGGATTCAAGATTAACTTATCACTAACTGGCTCTTTACCGATTTGAAAAAAAAATCCCTGTCGAATTCTAGAAAATCAAGTTGGCCCCCCCAAAAATGTCCTTTTTTACTGCAGATTCGAAATCAACCTCAATAATTACCTCTTTACCGATTTTAAACAAAATCGGTGAAAATAAAACTTATTATTAAAAATCTAAAATATTGACACAATTATTAACCAATAACTATGTGTTATTTAACTTACGGCAATTTTTTTTCTGACAACATAGAAGCCTTAAACTCAAAGGGACTCGGAACGATGAAATATATGTGACGTTAGGAACTCGGCCAGATCCCAGATTCCAGATCTTAGATCCCAGAGTTTCAAAGTCTCAATGGACTCACAGAATAACTGAATTTTGTTAGTCCGTATGGGTTAGGCATTCCGGCGAGTTGACCATTGACTGACTAGTCTGACTAGAAACGAAACTTCACGGAATGCGCGATAGCACGACGATAGAGATATGTATTCAACATATTCGATCAAGTTTCGTTGACTGACTAACCCGCCGCATTGACTGAACATATTATTCAGTTATTCCGAACATACAATATTGTTGATTTATTCCGGCGAGTCTGTCGTCTCTGGGAATTTCACACGTCACACGTCACTCGGTACTACTTCGTTCTGATTCCCTTTAAGTTGGCGCTTTTATATCATTTTTAACGAAGTCTCCTGTGTGTTTAAGTACGTAAATAAAACCATTAACTTATTCTAGGTAAGGCAGTACCGAATTTTTGATTTTTTTCGATTAATATATTGGGTCCTTTTTATTGAATAATGTTATGTTCAAATATTGTGAATTAAAACTCGTTTTTCAGCAGCTTGAATTAAAAATTTCGCAATACTTTGACGTGAACTTGGTGGCTTGTGTGAAAGGTTTTTAAAGAATGAAGAGTAAATTCCGTCTCTGATTGGGAATAAAATTTCTTATGTTAATTCATTCAATTAATTAAAAAACTGATTTTTGCCCGTATTATCAAAAAATTCCAATCATACATTCAAATTTCAAACGCTTACATGAAAGAAAGGTGTATCAATTTTCGATATTTTAAGGTTCAACAAACATTAATTTAAATAAAAATATTTCGTTTATTTGCGGCACCACCGACGTACATTCAGTGATGATTTATTTGCTTAGAATATATAAGCTTCATTATTCAGTATTGACCAAATATTTCCCTCAAGAAAAATTAAGGTGATATTAAAATTCGTACAAAAGCGCCAGGAGAAATTAAAAAATTTTCCGACCACGGGTGGGTGAGAGCCTTCAAGAGGGGATATAATGGGTAAGTTAGGTATAAGTTCAAAGCTGGACACCAGAAGGGGTTGGATAAAGTAGAATAATTGTCAGATGTAATGTTATTTTAAAGTTCACTCAATTTATATATCCTGAAAACTATAATTATTATTTAAAATTATCTAAGATTTTATCATTCGTAATGTTTTAAAAAGTAATTTGAAGATTTTCTGAAAAAAATAATGAATCTATAATTTTGAAACTGTTTATTCGTGGTGAAACTCCATTTTAATGATTCAATAATACTAATACAATACATTTTTAACTTCATTCCATTATTTTTAAAGGAAAAAAATGGTATTATTAAATCATTGAAATCAATGAAGCTTAAAAAAGAAGTAAAGATAACATTTTCCGAAGTTCTTAGAAAATACCAAGGAGAAAATCTCAATGAGCTCAAAGAGATTTCCTTAATTAGAGAACAACATTTGTAGTGAATTCATGAAAACAGAAACCATAAGTCAGTAGCTACTGTTGTGGGTATTATTGACTTTGATCTTATTTATATTTTGTCGTTTTCTTTCAAGCGCAAATTAAAGTCTCAAAAATAATTTCTGAAAATCTATAACCAAAATAAACATAAATGAGCTAACGTTTAATATTCATAAAGAAGTTGTTGTTTCAATTAACGCTAAAAATAGAACGGTTTTTTTGTGTCAGCAAAATTTCTCTTCCTCTTTTTATTCCAAGTTTCTTAGTTCACGCAATTATTTTCAGATTGCAAAGTATAATAATTTCAAGCTTTAAAAGTTAACGACAACATCTAAAATAATACAAAATTTTTCGAGTATTTAATAAAAAAAAAAAGATTTATGAAAAATTGTGTCAACACTCGGGAGAAGTACGCGTACAGAAAAAAAAATGTTGTGCGTTAGATCCGAAACTGCGATGAAACACCGAATACGTTTCCAAAAATAGTGAAAATAGTGAAATCTAAACAATAAACTATACTACTTAATGGTAATGTCTTATAATATATGTGAAACAAATTGATAAATGCCAAAAGGATGCCATTCACTCACCGATAAAGCTTAAGTTCTTGAATCTGCTTACACAATTTTATTTACGAAACAATCCTCGAAAACAACAAATTTATTTTGAATTTTAGAAGATTAACAACAAACTTTTTTTTGAATTTTTAGAAGATTAACAACAAACCAACGAACTAGCAAACGTATTTTTATTCAAACAACTCCTTTGTTCGATTGTCAATTGTTTTGTATTCAAAACGGTGACAATTCGAAACAATTGACGATGAAAATGGTTAGGTGGGTAGGGATTCGGATGAAAAACAGGAAAGTAAGAACTCAACAAATTATCACTCTGAAATCCAACACCGTGAGTATATCACATTAATTCTCAGAGAGTACAGCAATCTGTACTTAGACTCAACTTTGTGTTCGGCGGGTTGCAAAGTCATGTGCCCGTAATGCGACACCCATTCCAATGCCTACAGCCGACTCCCGTAAGTTTTGAGATCTCGCAGTGCCTCTGCGACGTTCACCTGGGAGAGAATACAGTCGCAGTGTGCACTCATTTCCGGTCTTACTTTGTCACGCTTCCCCCCAGCAAAGGCAGTTCCTGTGTCTTAGTTCCCTTCGAAATTACCACTGGATTCAACGGATGCGGTGATTCGCTAGAAATACTAAATATTTATTTATACTGTTATTGCTGTCTTATTGTAAAACATTTTTTAGTTTTTGGACGCCATTTTCTTTTATTGTGTTCTTATTATATTATATTAAAAAAAACATAATTTGAAATTGGCATAATCTCCCCACATATTAATAATGATTGTATTTAAGTGCGTCTGCAACTGTTTGAGGGATTACCAAGTTAAATAAACTTCATTTATCACAATGTATATTACGAAAGATTGTAGAAAAACCCCAGTCAGAATTAACCAAATGAAAGCAATAGAAAAAAAACCACAATAATATTTTTTTAAAGTTCAGATTTTTTCTGCTTGCGAAAATCAATATCTTGGAAAATTAAAAGAGGTCGAAAAAATTGTTGGAATTGCAAAAATTTAATGCTTGATGCATGTGTAAGTAATTAATAAGTAGTAAATAATTAGATACTTGTAAACTTAAATGTACAAAGTAACTAATATAAAAAAAGTAGACTTACAGCTTTAGTAGCCGTTTTTGTGGAAAAATCAAAATGTAAAAAAATGGGTAGTAAGAAAAATGTCTGAACTTTCCAGTGAATATATTTTTTTAAGCTGTGATCCTTTAAATCCCACTAAAAACATACTGAAATGTCAATAAAAAATGCGGTTTTAAAAGCAGCAAAGGCATTTTTGAACGTTTTAACTAAAATTCCAATACGTATTTTGTAAAGAATTTAAAAGATCACTGTTTAAAAATTGTATTAAATAGAAACCTCAGATAGTTTCCTAACTGCTCGTATAGGATAGACAGATAAATAACTTATGGTTTTGCTTGTACTAGAAAACAAAAACAAAAAAGCATTTTCGGGTGCTGATTTTTAATGTTCAGTAATAATATTATTATTTTATTAAAAGCTTAACGATTAATATCATTCAACTCACAGAAAGATAACTTTAATTTAATCAGATATTACTCTTCTAGACACATTCAAATATTTAACATTGAATTTTGTCTTAGCTATATAAGCCATGTTAACAAATTAAAACATATCAAGTTCATTCACTAAATATTGGATAAATAAGTTCATTCCATGCAAGTTAAGTAAAAGTCGCTGATCCTTTAAAGGTTGGCCCTGGCGGAAGGGTTCAAGTGTCATCGAGAAAAGGTCAGAACGCTAATGGCTGCTCGGGCTTATCCGAAAAATCATGTTTTCTTCAATAGAGCTTATTCTGAACACTTCACCACACCTTATAAAAGCTTTTTATATGTCCAATTCAATCAAATCAACTGGAGCACCCGTTAGTAAAAAAGTTAACAATCTGCAGTATTATAGAAATTATAAAACGTTGTATTTAAATGAGTTTTTAAACCTTTTTTAAATTTTTTAACGCATATAATAGGACAGCTGACTGCGATTTTATTGCCTTAGCAATAATCTAGGATTTTTCGAGTGGTAAGAAAATTTTGTGAAAAGCCAGTTCAGTTAACAGAACACGGCTAATCAACCCAACATTCAACCGTCACAATGCCGTGAAACCTAACGAAATTTTATTTATCATTTAACCGTCCTAATTCTAAGAAACTTTTTATTAAATTTCATCAGGTCTCGGCAACGAAATCTTAACAAAATAAAGCTTTATTAAAAGACGCGCATAGCTTGATGTTTGATTATACAATTGCCTTATGAAGGCCTGTGTGGTCAAGTGGTTAAATACTCGACTAAAAATCTAGAGGTCGTGCACAAATAAAATTTATTTAATTAATATGTGATTTTCTTCTTCACCATTATCTCCCCACTAACTTCAGCCTCACAATATACCCCAACTGAGGATGCCATAGTCTCACCAGCTCTAGACCGTTGAGACCCTTGCGCGGTATTCACTACCACTACATGTTAAATACATAAATAATATTAATATTAAATATAATGAAGCAAAAAGCTTAAAGTCTTTTTACGTCTTGATTGTACAAAATACGGTTTTAACAAGTTTGATGTCAAATTCTCCACCGTCATTTTAATTTATTTAAAAAAAATAACTAATCATTTTCAATGGTAACTTTCTGCGTATTGTTTTATAAATAATAACGGTAGCCGTTTAAAATTATTTCAGAATGTGCTCGCAGATTCACACATTTTTATGGGTAAATTCTAGAATCAGATATCTACGGGAAGTCGCACTCCCTCGGGCAAAATTACATTTCAAAGCATTATCTTGCTCGACATATTTTGATAGGAAATAACAAGTCGTTTGTCGGTGTAAATGTCACACGTCCTCTATTAAAAGCACGACCGGGGAAGCGTGGAACTGTGCGCTGTTTCATCCTCCGCGCGACGTGATTGTTGGAAATTAAAGATATAACGAGGTAATGACAATTATCTTCGTTAATGTCTCAGAAAGTTAATAGCGCTTGCGAGATTTGTGTAACACGCTTTAATTAAAGGTTACGGGAAAGGTTTTATTTGTTTTAATTAGGGTGATAATAAATACAGGAAATAGAGGACAAAATTATGGTTTTATTTTCAAATTAAAAATTCTGTTATTGTAATTAATGCATTTCATCACATTGTTTCCAGCATTCGTTTCTCAAACTAAAATAATATTAATACTGCATTGTTCGAATACGTATGTGTAATTTTTTAGAAAGTTCATAATAACTCATTTTCAAACTTTGTTTTTTATAATACATTTTGTCTAGTTTTTTTCATTACTATTATGATATAGTCAGGGTACAAATACTTATCAAGGCAAAAATACCTATTGAATGAATATTTAACATAACGTTTTAATCTCTTTTAGGTCTTTTACTTTAAGTGTTGTGTTAAATATTTAATATTATGCAAAAAAGTATTTCTTTAAAATGCCCCGAAGATGAAATTACAGTGGGTAACATGTTTTGTTGTTTGTTTTTATAAAATTAAAATAAAACAAAATGCATGGAACAAAGTTATTTATAATAAAGAACCTTATTATTTTACAAACAGAGAAAAAAATAAAATATGTTTTTACTCAGTGAACTGTAATTCACCTAAACATGGGTCGATGAATGAAGTTTGTGACCTTTTTTATTTCCAAAATGAAAAGGTTTTGGAAATATTTCAGTTTTTTTTTTAAATTAATTTAATTTTTTTTTTAAATTTATTTTTTAATAAAATTGAAAGATTGTATTGATTGATTTAGAAGATTGAAGTCTTAAGTACAAACACTCAAATTTAAAAATATTCATTCGTTTTGATTTAACCATTTCATTTATTATATATATACATGTACACATTTTTATTTATTCAAAGCGATATAAACTAACGCAACGCCTAATAAAATAAAATATATTTTTTAGGAAAATGAACCAGTGTCCATTTTGACCAATCTTTGACCATAAATAAACTTATGTTTTCATAAGCATAGCGAAAATGTAATACGTAATGACGATAATATTTCCGGATCATATTATTGAAGGAATCGTTCGATTTATTCAAAGCCACATAAAGGTATTCGATTTCTATAAGAAAGAGTTTACCCAATAGTTTGCGTGATTTAATCTCATAGTTCAGTTTTAAATAACATACTCGATTCCCACGTGAACCTTGTGACGTACATCGTCCTCATGAAATATATAAAAATCTGTTGGCTTATATTTTTGACCATGTAAAATAAGTCCCACGGAGAGAATAAATCAGTTTTTAACCGTGCCGTTCGGATGAGTAATGTTTATTTTCAATTCCTCTTATAGAAATCCAATAAACCACATGAAATAAGGGATGATTAAATGCCAATTTCATCCCTTACCCTCCATGGATCGATTCATTTCCTGAACGCAAATATTGCCCGGCATATGGACCGCATTGTGGGCCTGAATAGCGTAACTAATGCAAGCGCAGCCTCAGGCACATGAAGATGGAATCATGTGCTTATACTGAGATAGAATACACAAGATTTGTCTACATTGGTTAGAAAATATTAATCAACTTATAGAGGAACTGATCTGAACTCACTGACCCAAACACTACGAGTTTACAGATAGGTAGTGCAAAGTATAAAATCTATTTGTTTCATTAAAAAGCTATCAATCGATGAAAATGATTGCGTCGTTAAAATTGTTACAATGCGTATAAAGTCCGGAAATTTTAGGGGGACCCAACTATATTTTTCTTGCACTGTGTCGTTTCCATCACGAGATATGAAACTTTGAAATTTGAATATAACCAATGATCGGTTAGGTGGTTGAGCAGGTTTTTCACCCAGGCGACGCGGGTTCAATCTTCTGCTCAACTAAGTCCTCCATCATTGCTCGAGCAACATTTTACTCGTATTATGATGGTAGCAGAAAGCACAAAAAATATCAGTTTATTCTCAACTTGGAAAGCGCTTGTATTAAAAAAAAAACTATTGTAAATGTGAAATGACGCAGAATTGTTTTGTTCGAGACTTTTCATCTGCCCGAGTTGTATAAATTAGTCGCAGGGAAGAAAAAAATGTTAAACCTTTTAACGGAAGAACACTCTTGTGTAAGTGTGTTATTTCAACGCACCCATAATAAATATTGGAATAAAGCAATATTTAGTCGTGACCATAGTAAACTACCAACACGCTAAATTAAACATGTTTAATTACCATATATTTACAACATAATATATGACCTAACCTAACATTGCATATATTATAAGTTTAATCAAAATGCAATATGAGACAAGTATAATTTTAGACTTTTGATGATGTAATATTTCGTCATGCCCAATAAATCTGTTTCCTTAGAATGACGAAAAAAATTGTACCTTATCCGATTGACAGTTTCAATATAAATATCATACGAAACCGTGACAGTTAAAGCTTTTGTCATTTTTGTTAGTCATTTTTGAATTTTGTATACTAGACCTCAAAAATGCCAATTGTTTGTCAAATATTTTTTTGGTATTCAAACGAATTGCGGTTGGATCTGTTGGTCTAATTTCACTGTGCATTTTATGTCAATGTTTATGTATGATGAGAGTGGAAAGGCATTTTAAAGGAGTGGTAGGGGGTTATGGAGGTCATATATTGGGTGATTCGTGTGGAGATGAAATTATTATTAAAACGTATACCCCTTTCAGGAGGTACTTACTTCAGTGAGTCAACTTCTTCACATGGAAAGTGATATGTATATATATATATATATATATGGTATTTCATATATGAGTGTTTTCAGAGTGGGTGATGTTTAAATATAAATTCGGCCCAAAACCTTTTGCGTCAGACGCTGTTTCAGCATCACGCTAGTGAAGATTTATTTCTTCAAAAACTTTTTGAATATTTTATTTTTCCATACCTTTTCCATCCATTTTTTTCTGTAAGGTTGCATCTTGCTGTATTTTTACAATGAAATGATCAGTAAAAAGTTAAAATTATCACTGTCAGGATCCGATTTTAATTTACAGCTAAAAAATACTATTCTAATAACAATAAAATTAGAACCATGAGACATGAAATATTAGTAGTAATTAAAACAGTTTTCAAAATTTAATAATATTTTATCAAATATCAAACCATTTATACCCATACCCAAAAATGTTTCAAAAATGCAACATTTCTAAAGGGCAAAATTAAACTCTGAACGTTTACGTAAACTTAAAAGAAGCACACATTCAAATTCTCCTGAATCATTTTTTAAATAGAGTGTAAAAAAACACTACTGAGTGCAGTTTCACGAGGAATATATCATTAACACAAAGAACACACATCATGCTGGAGTGTTTTTTTAATCGTCGCTCATTAATTAACTCTCTTGTCCTGGCGCCAGAGCGGAAACAGCAGAAGAGCTCCAAGAAAAAGGCAATTTCCGGTTAGCAAAAGAGAACTATCGATGTAATAAGGTTGTGCCGGCCGCGCTAACTCGGAAAACTTCTTCTGATCTGTAAGAAAGCTCTTGGATAATCTTGCAATTAATTATTGACGTAAGACCAATGAAACTTTTGAAATTAAATTCAACGTTAGCGTGAATCCTGCTACCGCGTTAGAAGACCATATGACAGGTTGGATTGGAAAATGGAAAAAAGGGAAGAAAATGAGGGAAAGAGAGGGCACGAGATATTCTTTACTATTCAAATATGGTAAGTCAAACAAAACTAGTCTCTTTTGAATTGCAGTTGTTTACAAGGGCGATAGACTCTTATAATGAATTCAAAATAACTCCTGTTAGTATAATTCTACTAATATTGTGTATATTTTCTTTAGGTGCGACCGGGATGAAAAAATGGCAATTACGGTTATATAATTAAAAAGAGTCACTGCACCAGAAACATAATACAACTAAAATACGAATGTCGAGTACAAAAAAAAAAAAAATTATTTTTAAGAAAAAAAAATGAAGTTGAATAGAAGAAAAAAGTCTTTACAAAACTGAATTGCTTATTAATGAAACAACGTTCCATCACAAAGCAAGAAATGTTTAAAAAATAAATTATATTCATTCTGTAAAAGATAGAAGAATCTTTAATTGCACTTCGCAAAGTTTTGAATTCGCAACCACGCCGAAGCTTTTCCACCGATGCTCTGTAGTTCTTTAAATGGAATGGGGTAAAAAAAACACATCATTGGGTGCCCTGGGAGATAAAAACATGAAAAAAACGTGTTGTAACGGGCTGCAAGTAAAAGCTTATTTAAAAAAAAAAAAACTATTCCCGGGCGATAGAAATTGGAAATTTCATTAGGTTTATATTTCGTACGAGAGGGTTTATATTGGAAACGGAAAAAAGAAAAATCTCCTGGCAACATATATGGCTACAATCTGCCTTTATTTTTTTTAGTAAAACTCGATTACCACTGGAAAACTATTGAATTATTATTTAACTTATTTAAAAAATAAAATTTATCGTATAATATTTATTTTGTACTAAAAAATGTTTACCCGCAAAGTTTGTCAGTAGAAAATTAATTTAATGCTAAATTCAATAGTATATTTTATTTTTTTAATATATAAATGGCAGCACAATAATATATAACAGATGTATATATATATATATATATATATATATATATATATATATATATATATATATATATATATATATATATATATATATATTTATTCTCGTATATGTTGTGACTATGTACACGAGTTGAAAAATATTAAAACAGTAAAAAAGTTTCGTTTTAGCGAGAACAGACTACAATGCGAACATAGAAATAAAATATATTTTTAAATATCTGTAGGTATCGACAAAGAGAGACTATCTACATAAAGTCCATTAATAATGATATTGACTAAAAGAAAATCAGCTCAATAAACAATACTACATGCAGTGAAATACTAATTGAAATAACGTTATATGCCTGATTGCCAGATATATATATGTATCCATTCATTTTTATTTCATTACATAAAATACTAATAAAATTCTCGTGTGTTTTCCCTCCGGAAATAAAACGGTGTCACTTAAATAAAGTTTTCTAACCTTGATCTAAAATAACGCCCTCGTAAAAAATTTAAGTGGTTTGTCAGTTAGACAGTTGTGAAATAGAAAACAAGATTATGAGTAATATAAGATTTTCACGGCTATAAAATAGTAATTTAGGAAGACATTGAACATTATAAGATGGCTAATGCTTAGTAACTAATATGGCTAATTAATCCTCGGCACCCAAAAAATGGCGCTAAACGTCACTCTGTGGCATTATAATACAAGCAATACTACTTATGAATTCTACATACATAGCCTGTTCAAAAGAAAAGGTGAATTTTGAATTTTCGCAGCCTGTGTACATTCGATTATCGATTTTTTTAAATGTTGGTACACATATGTTTATCATATGTTAGCATTATCAGCTATTTTGGATAAGTGGTTGGTTTGTTTTCGACAACTGGAAAGGTTAGTCACGTTTTTGTGTGTTCTTCGATTTTTTTCTTTTGAAGAAAATGGATCAACGAATAAAATCCATGATTCGTTTTTCCACAACTCCAGGACGCTCATCGTCATTAGCATCTTCTCGGCCTTCTGTGAAGCGCTTGTACCACTTATAAACACTTTTTTGAGACAAAGTAGACTTGCTTAATGCCACAGTCAACATTTGAAGTGCGTTGGAGCACTTTATTCCATTTTTAACGCAAAATTTAATACATATTCTTCGATCCATTTTTTTCACAAGTAAAAAATCTAAAAACACACAAAAACGTCACTAACCTTTCCAGTTGTCAAAAACGAACCACTAATCTAAAATAGCTGATAATGCTTACATATGATAAACATATGTGTACCAACGTAACAAAAAAAAAAACGATAATCGAATGTATACAGCCCGCAAAAATTCGAAATTCACCTTTTCTTTTGAACAGGCCTAGTTATACAGTTATAAAAATGTCTCAGGTTTTTAGGAAACAAAAAAATTAAGCTGTTATCTTTTGAATTCTTCGCAAAACATACTAAAATTCCAGTAAAAGGCGCAGTTCGAAAAACAGCGAAGAATTTAAAAGATTACTGTTTAAGAATTGTATTCATTAGACACCTTAGACATTTTTCTAACTATCCGAATAGAATTAACAGATAAATCATTTGTACAATTGCTTGTAATAGAAGTCAAAGGGTGTGTATTTTTAAGTAACGCTAATGGAAAAATTCTTCTCTAGAATGTTTCGAATTAACAAATTCAATCAAATACTTCAGCAATTAAACACAAAAAAAAACATGCAGCTCTATTACAAGGGAAATAGAACTACACGAAAAGGTATTAATCTAATTCATTTTCGAAATAAAATCGTAAAAATCGATTGAAAATTGTTGCAGAGATGTTTTTTCGAAAGCTTAGCGATTTTTTCGATTAAATATAAAGAATCATTTAACTCTATATAATAATTTGTTTGATATTGTGGGTGCCGTTAAATCTGGCAACTCGAGTATATTTACGTCTGAACTAAAATCGTTTTTCGTTTCTTTTGATTCGTTCTCTCAAAAGCGATGACCTATCAAATAGTTACACGCAACATCGTTATTTTAGCCGTGAATACCGTTTTAACGTGTTGAGATTATTGAGCTGTTTGGGACGCAGACAAATAAACCGCTGCTCTTTGTTAGGAATACGTTCGACATTTGGAATTATAAGATTTGTGTCACAAGTATATATTACCTTCTAGTCTGTATAAAATGGGACTCGTGAATAAAATATCATTCGACTTTGAGAAATAAGAAAAAAAAAAAATTATTTATGGCAATTCAAGGCGACCACTTTATATCTTTACTCTAGAATTGAATAAAAAACATATTATAAATGAAACGTCAAGATTTTTAACTGCTCCCAACCGTCTAGAGCCAGTGAGATTATGGCATCCCTGATTGTGGTATGTTGTGAAGCTGAAGGTAGTGGGGAAGAGAAGGAGATGGGAAAGAGGAAGGTTGGAAAGCATTTGGCTATTCAGATCTGGTCACCAAACACGGCTAAAGACATTTCATGCAACGTTTCGATTCTGAATTGTGGTCTTTCACCAGGGCGATACTTTTAGTATCTACCACTCTGGAAAGTGCCGCAAAGATACAGTATGTATTGTAACATATATTTATTATCATACATATGTCGGGTTTGAACCCGTGACCTATGGATTCGCAGTCAAGCGTCCACAGAGGCCGTCAAGATGCTTTTTAGACCCAATAACTTTGTTTACCGTTTAACCATTTTTTATAAAGATTTGCAGGTTTGGCAATGTTTTCATATTCAATGTTTTCATATTCCAGATTCAATCAAATCCTTTCTTCATATTTAGTATAAAATTTATTTAAAAATATAAGAAAAAAAAAAATCGTTTTGTTCTGGAAACATTTGTTTGTTCATATTATTTATATTGTTTCCGATCAGTACGTACACCTACTATGAACGCTTTTATTTGAGTTTCAAAATTTAGTTTTTCAAAAAACTTTTCCTAGTCGAACCGTTAGAAAAATGGGAAAACCAAAATCGTTTTCGAGTTTTATTTATTTACAGCCCATAAGTGATTGTAGAGCTCCATAAGCCATAGTGAATATAACGTTGTGAGTTAAACATAGTTTCGTCAGCCTAGAACTTCAAGATTTAAAAATTTTATGAACCCAAAAGAGTTTATACTGCTTTAAAGCACAAATATATTGATTTGTAATTTATTTTATTGAGATAAAGCTGCAAATACAATAGATTTTTTATAAATGGATTATAATTCTTCAAATTTCGTTAAATTATTATGTAATAAAAATTAAATAATAACTTTGTATATGACCACAGATTTTATTTTTATTTTTATAACCGACCGGTTTCGCTTAGCCTAAGCATCATCAGGGTACAAAATTAAACTTAAGAAAAAATATGTAGTGTGTGATTATATATACTCACAAATACGGTCTCTGTTCCTTTGTTATAATTTAAATGTCATTCTTTTGTTTTATTACTGTTCTCTTATTTTTTTTTTGCTTTTCTTTTGTATGTATGAGTGAATATAACTACAATTAACTAGGTATTTTTGTTTGGTTTAATGTTGTACCCTGATGATGCTTAGGCTAAGCGAAACCGGTTGGTCATAAACATTCAAATAAAATCTGTGGTCTGATACAAATTTATTAATTCATTTTCATTAAATATGTCAAATCACAAAGTGATTTCTTTCTTCGAAAATATAAAATAATGATGCATAAAATTATTAAATTATCAGTGTAATAGTTTAGTTGGGCAATAACAAAATAAATTGAATGCTTTTCCTGTCATCGTGTTTTCATTTGAATGTCGGAATGATATTTTAAAATGCCTCTTTACACCCCCTTCTTCGTGTAAAGCTTTCCACAAAGGAAGCAATTTGAAAAGACCTGACACGAAACTTACAACTTTGCCTCTCGGCAAATACAATGAAAGAGTGAAATGATATCTTGCTATTCATCAGCGAAAGCATTGTGATAAATGCATGTTTTCTCTGTCTATTCAGAAAATTATCAACTGTGCATTTAACATATAAAGCAGCTAGTTACGAAATTAATTTCGCAACTAAAAATAATTATTTTGTCTATCAATGAATGGGACCTTTTAGTAACAGATGATTTGCGTTGGCCACGTTGACGATTTAGATTATTTTCGACTGTTGACCAATAGAAAATATGAAAATTCTAATTCTCTAATTCTCTTAGTAATTTTCTCAACTAATATTTCATTCGCAAACTTTATGTAACCAAGAGTGACGTGCTCAGGCATAAGATTTTTATACTTTAAGTTAGTCCCAAAAGCTTAGCGATAAATCTATAAGTTGATTGCTAGCTCTGTTTTGGAGTTTATGTAATTTTTAAAAATAACAACTTAGGTCTGCTAGATGTGCATAAAAGACAACCGGTGTGATTCACTATAATCCTTGCCTTGACGGACGGATATCAATTATTGGAATACGGAAGACAAGAAAGATGGCCGAAATGTGCTTCCATAAACTGGCGTTACTGAAGCATATTTCGAGTTTTTACACTGGGAATGGTGCCAAACGCTTGCTCAACATTAAAAAATAATTGATATTTATTGAATGGGGGGAAAATTTAGTTTGATTAGTTCACCTGCTCGGCTTTGAAACAACATTACGGATTTTTTTTATTTTCTCCCTGCTGCAATGTAGGTTTTTTAAAGATCTAGGATCACTTCTATCCCTCATATTTGAACCCTTCAAACAGTATCGCCAAAGATGGACACGGAAACCTCAACAACATTTTAAATGAGCATTACATTTTTTAAATTTTAAACTTGTTTTTAAATGATCAGGTTAGGGTAAATTAAATTTAGGTTCGTATGTCTATGGAGCTAAATTTGCATATTTTACTAAAATTGGAGTCACTTTTAATAAGCCTTTCTCAAGTGACGAGATGTTTCCATAAAATTTACTTCACAGTTAGCTCTAAAGGGGTTACATTACGAGCATAATAAAAATGCAGGTATTTTACTTACATCAGTAAACAAAATGTAGTTATCATAAGGTAGTAATATTTTTTTATGAAATTCCACGAAACACATTGTAAGAGAGTCACCAACTTGTATGTATTACATTTCCCGCAATCTTTTCACAAAAGCATTACGAAAACTAGCAGAACTTAAACATACATATTTGTTGAGTTTAATTTTTTTAAATAACAATTTAATTGAAAAAAAAAATTAATCCTTATAGAACTGTCATTTTTTTAAAATTTATATGTATGTATACTGGTCTTTTTACCCAGCTTCGCCCGGGAATTTATTTTTATTTTTGTCATATTAGAAAATCTGTTATTAAAAAACCTTATTTTCTTATTAAAACATCGTTACAATATTATAACGTCTTAACGCAAATGGAAATATCAAAGATACAAAGCAAATTATATAAATCACGTTAAAAATTACGTAGTTTTTTATAGTAGTTGGGTAGAAATTTTGATAAAAAAAAAACATATCATTAAAAACTTCCTACAAACACTATCCATAATAATACTCTTGTTTTAATGGTGCCGTTGCTCCAACTTTTACAGCGAACAGATCTTGGTTTTTTCATACTTTTAGCCGGAAGAAATATATTGACAAGGGCTTCTGGTCTGCCAGCGACAAGATTAATGGGTCTCTACTCGCATTCGCACAATTGATTAAAAATGTTGGCTTTGAATAACTCGGATAGCATAATATTCGCAGTTTAAAACATTCATGATTAAGTTATTTTCAAATTTAAAAAAATGAGGTAAGGTTGATTTTGTATTCTGCTGGAATATGTCACGTTCCTTCGAATAAAGATTTATTCCTTTCCTGCAAATGGGAATCTTATAAGATACTCGTATATGCTTGTTTGAAACTACGGAAGAATATTTTCACTCTAAAGATCAGCAAATTAATGCGTGTGCTTGCGATACACATGGGAAACTTACCGAAGAGACGATTTGGTTTAAGAAGCTCACACTACTCTGGCTTAAGTAGTTTGTACGCTGAAGACTCACTGACCTGGAAAGATATAAACACAATAACTTTAATATTTTTGCAGTTCTATGAAAGGTATATAATTGTACTGTAAATGTTGAATAATTTCATATCAACTTTATCCCAGAATAAATATTGTGTTTACTATCACCTTGTTGGGATACTGCCATAAAAATTCTAAACGTTGTTGCTTGAAAAGCTTCATAATAGATTATAGAGGCTATAAAACTTTATTAGTGGATAAACTTAGTAGTGGAATACTGCTTCGTGTATCTTTATTTTCAGGCGGCCTAACGATGAACCAAAGTGTTTTTCAAATACATAGTTTTTTGTATTCGAAATATGTACAGTGGCATATCCCCTAACTGCAAAGTTAGGGGATGATTTGATACTTTCAGCAGTACATTTTTTTAAGATGTTAGGCTTCCCCGTGAAATTAATAATAATAATAATATTTTTTTCTATTGAATTCCTCATACATCACAAACTGTTATTAATTTAATACATCAAATAAAGTAGATTTATATTTGTAAAATAAACACAAATTAAGGTACCATTTAGATACCATATAAGCAAGTACCATAAGAACCGTAAGCAAGACAACAAAATAATTACAGCCTACAAAAAAAAAGGAAATTTAAAAAAAAATCGAGCAGTGGTGATGAGAAACTTTTTCAAGAATCAATAGGATTTTACTTCTGAATCTCTCAACACTGACGTGAAATATGTCGATATCGGAAGAGATTTTGTTCAGGAGCAATACACTCCTCCCCACCGACAGAACCATTGGCAGGTTGGTCCTACAGCCAGGAAGATAATCTATGAAGGCGCTGTCTTAGATAGTCATCAGGAACATAGAAACTTAACATAGGATTTTAAATATAGCGTCGCAGCAGTCTAAAGAAGTGAGTGGCGGCATGCCCCTCTCTCCCGAGCTGTAAGGAGTATAGTCCAAGCGTGCCCAGGATAAAATTCGTCGGGTAAAGCAACGGATAGTGGCCGTACTCCCTCATGTAAAGAAATCTCAGAAACTTTTTCTGGACCCTCTCTACCATGAGGAAGTACCCCACCTCATGAGGATCTCAAATAATTGAGCCACTCTCCAGCCTATTGGGGACCAAAGAGAAGTAAAGTATTCTCAGAGTTCCCGAAAAACTCTGACGGTTCGGAGAACAAACCCTAACATTCTTAGTGCTGACTGTTTATTCCATATCTAAAAATACAAATCAAAGAACACATTGGCCAGTGGTGGGTGTTTTGATTTATTTCTGACAGCATCTGATCAGTTTCAGCTCCAGAAGAACATAAATAAATTCGGAGGAAAAAATGAATATATAAAATCAAAATCTTCAATGAATGTATGAGATCGATTAAAAATGACGGTTTCTAATAAGGTCCGAATGGATGAATTGGTTGAAGCGTTACTCCCAGATAGAGTATAGGATTCGAGATCGAGTCTCGGTTGTGACCATTGTCTTTTTATTTTCTGTTTCATATTTGTGTGGTCGATTATTGATATTATTTGAAAAATATTAAAAAAAACATTAATACTTTAAAGTTAATTCTAATGTCAATAAATATGCATGTTTATTTTTTTAAACCTTGAAAAAATAAAGTTCTTCCTTTGATTTAGTGGTAGAGTGAATCTTTTTACCATTTATCTCTGGTTTTGTCAAGTATTTAAACTATCTTTCTTATCTTATCTTCAGGCACTTCTCTGAGCTTATACCGGAACATAAAGTATGTAGGGAAGCTTTTCGTGAGAATATTCTAATTAAGCCTGAGGCGGTTGGCAATGGCTTCTGGCATTTTGCGAGCAAGCTAAAATTCTCTGAACACGCTTTTTAGGGTAGGTACATAGATGATGGAACAGGTAAATATTTGTTGTGCAAGGCTACTGGCTGCATTTGACTGGTTATAATATTATTTTGGATTTATTTTACAAGCTATGCACCAGTAGAACCATTAAAAAACACAGATCTAATGATCATCAGGACGATTTTAATTTACTGAAAACAAATGACTTGACATCTTTAAGCAAAAATGGGTTATGTAATTTTTTGTGTGGAACGTGTTTGACCAAAAACATTTTTTGTTGAGCTGGCAGACAGTTGAAACCAAAAATTCAATTTTTTTTATATATAATTCAGTTGAAAAAAAAAATATAAAACCAAACACAATAGTTTGATAATGACTTTAAAAGCATAAAAAACTGAAACTAGCAAAACTAAATAATAATAATATTAAATTTTATTCAACTGAATTACATAAAAAATAAAATGAAGTTCTACAAAATGAACAAAAAAAACTATGAATAAGCCAAGCATTCTAGTCAATAATAGGCAAGAAAACAAACATGTGTAATAATTGCACTCTCTCATATAAAAATGAATATCTGTATTCACCCAGTATATATTGTCGCTGTGTTACAATGTGTAAAATATATTTTTAAATATTAAAAAAAAACAATAATAGCCAGACTTCAAAATATTGTATATTTTGTACGAAACAAGACGTATCACATACACTTTAGTGTAATTGCAGATGAAATCAAACATTGTCATGGTCACACTATTTTTCTTATTACCGTTTCATATATCTAGGGGTTGTTCATTTTTACCAACGTTTGATTTCGGCTTTGTCAAGAAAATAGGTCATTTCAACACACTTCGTAGAACCGGACTAAATGATAAGCCATCCCAGTTCTGTGTGCCCACATCATATTTCTTAGCACAATGAACACCATGTCACAGAACGATTAGATGAATGCGGGTGGCAAAATCACATACTTATCTGCTTCATAAGGCATGTAACATCGCTTCTTACACGGTATTGCATGGAGATTAGGGTGAAAAAGAGGCCATTATTCATATGAAGACATTGAATAATTATTGAAAATGTCTTCATTAAAAAAGCGCAGGAAAGACTTATCCAGTTCAACATTCCTTGCCGTAGACTCAGAAACAATGAATTGCTGTTCCTCAATCATCACAATACTAATTATAGGTATAATTCTCCAATGTCCAGAATGTCAAGACTTGTTAACTCAAGCCATGGTCTTGAAAGTTTTGGTAGCAGTCTAAATGATTTTCGTCATTCTTTACGACTCAACCAAAACTTTGACTAGACCATGGCTTGAATGTTCTCTCTTATGTTTATTTTGCCTTATTTTTGTCATCGCTTCATTTATCATTACGTATATGCTATTCCTTCTCTGTTGCTCTTTTTTTCATTTCGTGTTTTATATGTATTTTTTTTAATTGGACTAATTTAGTTTAATTTATAAATAAATAAACCCTAATTATTGTAATAAAAAAACTGGTCGATATTCAAAAAACCCTCCACTACAAATAATCGAAAGACGGTTAATTTAAAGCAAGAGTTGAAATATTTATAGCGTGTGCGGTCCCGTGAGAAAAAGTTATTAACAATCGAAGCGTTGCTTAAAATTCTTGTACCTGGATAGTATCTGGTAATCCAAAATCCGTAAATCCAAACCTTAAACAGTAATTAAATGACGAATGCCACGAACCCTCTCTTTTTTACCAATTGGAACACCCTCATAAAGCGAGCTTATTCGAAATATGACATATGAGTTACTGATATTTTACAAAAGATAACCATAGCTTCAAATTTTTGTTTGTAAAAAAGTAAGTTATTCATCTTTGGGAACATCGAAATACGGTAACGATAAATTTAAGAGACTATAATAGACGAATGTTTAGTTTCTAGAAAATGAAAAAGGTATAACATACTATTAGAAAACTTTTCAACCTCAAGCCTCAGTTAAACTTTCAAAAACACGCACTTGTACCATTAATGGTTTTTTCAAAAGCCTTTGATACACTCTGTCATAAACAAATGATCGATGCAAAAGAAAACGACCGTAGCTGAGTGGATAAACGCGTCGGTTTCCCACCCGGGCGTCGTGGGTTCAATTTTTCTGCTGGCTACGTCGCACAAGAAACATTTTCCGCTTATTATTATAGTAGTAGAAGTTTTTCAAATATTGTCAAGTTATTTGTAACCCGGAAATGTTTGTCTTAAAAAAAAACCTTGAAAAACTCTTTTGATTTTTTTCTATAACTTGGTACTCATATAATAGAAGAATGAATGTAACAAAAATAAACGAGATGAGTAAATCTAAATACATAGGATCAGGAGGGACGATTTTGGGTCCAAAATTAAATATTATATACTCGTATGTTACTACTGTGAAGAAACTATTTATAAAAGCTCGCTCCTAAGAATGATCATGTTAATTAATTAATAATTAAATAATTTGGCAGAACAATCAGACAAACATCTATGTGGCAGCTTTGCTTAACTACCTTTTTTGTTTGTAAAAAATGTAAGATATAATTTCACGTAGAGAGTGAATACATATTATTAAATCCATCTATACATGTAAAAAATGTTTAATATATTATTAAAAAAAAAACAATACACAGAAAATAGTGTAAGTAATTCAAATATGGCAATAACACTGGCGTATCATTCTGAGAGCGGAAATATGTTTTGTAACGGGATGGTTTAAAAACCATTTCAATCACGGCGCTCATGCCTTTCCGTTTAGGAAAGGATATCACCGCGTGTGCGCTTTGTATCCATGTTTTTTGTTTTCTGCCACGAATTGTGTACGTGTACGTACTATTATCCTGACGTTGGCCGGCAGAATTTCAGACAGTTCCCCCTTGAATAATGGCGTTTCTGAAACCCTAACTCAAAGCATATGAGATCTCTACTCACGTGTGAACGTAAAGGGTTATTTGATTGATTTAGATTGGAACTTGATTTAATTATTGAGATGAAGTAATCTTCCGTTTTCATCTATTCAATTTATTTTTCAAAGAAATATGTTTGTATTCTCGTGGAAAGCAATCACTTTGTAGTTTGACGTTTTTAATGAAAATTAAATAATAAGATAATAGATTTTTGCAAATGTGAAGTCCAAAGACTACAAACACATTTGCTAGTCTTAAAAAACTTCGTTGGGAGACGTCTCCTTAAGAGTTATAATTATTTGTCTTTGATAAAATATATAAGCTTTTACTATTAATTTATTTACTAGGTTCCATTTTAATTACTAGGGCAAGGAATAAATTGAATGATTTCAACATCTAAAACGGCAATTCACACTGTTCTGTATTTTCACGAGAAAACTGGCAATTTTTAACTATAACGGCGCTATAAAAATAATCCAAACATTAAAATAATTTTTTCAGAAGTTCTAAACATTTATTCTACATCAATAATCTGAATAAAATGAACGAAGAAAGGAGTGTGAAAAGAAAATATTATTCGAAAGTGAATGGAAAAAGAAGTCGAGGGCGCCCTAGAAAAACATGCCACGACCAAGCAAATCAAATACTTGAATCGGGTCATGTGAGGAGTCAGAATAACAGAAGAGTATGTATGGGACGATGTATGAATGTGAATGAAGCAAGAAGTGTGTGCCAAGACAGAGTTATATGGCGTTCCGTCCTCTCTGCCTACGGATAATAATAATAATACCTACTAACTAACTAACCAAACGGCGTAATGGTTAGTTAGTTAGTTAGTTATAATCTGTCACCCACAGCTGAAAAACGAACAGTCGACTGTCATTTTTAGCACAGCGTCTCCTTTAGATAAATTCTACCTGTATTGTAAAATGTTATTATGTTATCAAAATGATCACTGTCCCAATATAAATGTGTTCATCCTGTTACTGACATCATAAGTTATTTATTCTTGATAGAGATTCTCAGGGGTTAATAAGAGTTATAAATAAAATTTAAGAACAAAATATCTTATTTAAGTTAACTGATTTCAATGAAACATCAAGAAGGTAATTCTGAACAAAGTAACGAAACATACATAATTATTTTTGGTAAAACTCTTTAATACTTATAATTTCTTTAGAGATTTGAAAAATGTTCTACCAGTTGGTAAATAGGATTACTTTTGCGTGACATCTATTTTATCGATATTGAAGAATATTAATTTAAGATTTTTTAACATCTTCTTCAATTTAGGTCAAATGGTGACATACGTAATATAAATATATATGTGTATAACATAAGTCTCACAATGAGATACGTCGTATCTCTTTGTAATTTAACATTAAATGTGTAACAAATCGATGGATAATTTTGTTTTAAATCTGAAACCACCAGGTATTTAAATGATTGCATACAATTATTATTCTTTTACTCGTACCTATTGATAAAATGCTTTTTTTGCAAATTTATGAAGGGTGTGTCTTTAAGTATAGATATTAAGCTCAGTCTTCATTATAAAAACATCCGCTAAATGCGAATAAAACGTGGGTTTTTCTAGAGTTATTGCTAGGCTTAGATTTTATGACTTTACACGGCCGTGTTTACACAGAGCGATGGGAAAATGTGGCAACAACATTCGGTTTTGCCTTGGTAAGGCGATATTAGAGATAGTCAGACCAGCAAAAACTCTGGAAAAATGAAAAATTACAGCCAATGTAAAATAATTTGCAGGAACCGTGATGACTTCTTAAATATGTGCGTATATTAACTAGAATGATTGGGGAGTTGTTTAATATGTAAGAAGTTTCAAAAATTTAATATCATTGCTTTAATTGCTTCATAAAGGAGAAAACCTACAAGACTATCAAAACTGATGATCTAATAAAAAGACGATTTGAAGAAAAACTGCACCCTACGGCTTCGAAATTTACATTTCTGATTCATATTAGGTGATATTTGAGAAGGAATACCTTCATTTTTTGACGTAGACGCCCTAGTAAGACGAGGCACATACATGTTGAATCAATACTTATATTGGATTATGCAAAAAATAAACATAATACTTGTAGACGCGTTTCTACGAAATTTTAATTGAATGCAAATTATGTGAATAAAAAAAATATATAACATCAATTAAATGGCTTTTTTCACCGCAGACAATTGTTTTCAATTATTTTGATAAGTTTTATAAATTGGTTTTTATCTAAATTTAGCCTAGTCCAGAAATTATATTGTTACCGGAAATGCAAAAGAGCTGAAGCGCAATTTTGGGTAGTTTACACCAGAGCACTTTATTTTTTTAATTTGTTTTACAATAATTCATAAGTCTTCAGTACACGGTTGGATTTTGAAAAAAAAAATGGCTCAATGCTTGCGCTGAGTTACCTGAAGCGAAAAAAAGCTAAAACAAGTTCAAAACTTGTGCCGCTTGAGTCAAGCCTTCTCCCCAATGGTAAATATATTTAAGATGGCTGAAAGCCCACAAAAGTCTTCAGAATCAAACGAGAGTCAGAGTTTTCAATGCAGACGAACAAAATGATTAAAACTGCGTATTTAACTCATTTTTGGCCAAAGTGTCGCTTAAGCCCTTTTGCCTTTTCAGAGACGATATTACGGTTTTTCTGATATTTCGATGGTTCAATGAAATTATTTCCCCAAATAGATTCTTGTCAAGGATTTCACATCTTTATTATATCTTTTTTATTAATAAGTGTTCAAATTATACGATGTTTTGAATGTTAAAAATAAAATAATGCTTTTAAATTTTGCTTGAAATTTTATGGGAGGGAGCGAATGTTTAGTAAATAATTTTGAAAACCAGTGCCAAACCAGCAGTAAAAGTAAACTAGCAGTGCTATAAATTACTGATTATTCGGTTTTTCCAAAAATATCGTAAATTCGTCAGATTTGGCAGAATCCCTTTAAAAAATAAAACGCAATGGTTTTTTTTGCATTTTAAGTTGAACTGTTTCCAGTGAAATTTTTTATCTTTATAAAAAAATGCAAAAACAACGGACAATAGCCTCGGTAAAAAACAACCATCCATTTAACAGATAATAACAAAAAATAGAGACGTCAGTGTTAAATTTGTTATAAAACGTTTTCTACACCACATAAATCGTATTACTACAATAGATTGAAAACATTACGGCTTTTGCTGAGATCCATTAAGTCTGTAATTCACTTCATGTAATGAAAATTTTATTAGTCTCATTAGTTCGCATGCAAGTAGAGCATGATTCTATTGTATGGTCACCTCACTATAAAATATGCATTAAAAATGTTGAAAGAATCCAGAAAATATATTTAAGGATTTATTAATTTTAAGTTACAACTAGAACAATTATATTATCCAATATTTAATACTTTTAAAATGGTTGTACAAATTTTGAGTACTTTCTCGAAACGCAAGACAAACCTTCCTTTCTTAATGTCTCTTTTAAATTTCAAGCAAACTTTAAACTGAAAACTTACCTTTTCAGACTCTCATATCCCTTAATTCATTTAAAGAATCTCAACATAATCTGTCTCTCGACGAATCACCTTTAGATGTACAAATTTTGAACAAATCCCGTACTGCACGACAAATTCAGAAAGTTCATTTTTAATTTCGTTCCCATGCCTTAAATCGGAAAAAATAAATAAAAATAAAATAAATAAATAAAACAATAAAAATCATAATTATAATTTTAAGTTAATAAGTGTGTCTATCTGATGGGACCTGCCAGGTAAGTATGTTCCTGTATATTTTCTTATTTAAACTAGGAATTAATATGTAACGATAGAAAGTAAGATCTGTACAGCGCCCTTGAGGTAATTTTTCACAAAAACGGCGCTATACAAATCGTCCAAATATTATTATTAAACTCGCCAGCAAACGAATATACAAATGATATTGACATTTTACGACGACATATTCGATGTTTAAAATGTACTTCAAACATTTTTTAATGCCACAATATTATGTATGATAATTTTTGATTTTGTTAACCTGAATAATTGTAAGCCATTGTAATGTAAGTTATTATTGTATGTAACCAGAATATTATTGTTGTAAGCATATTGTGAAATGTAAAAACCCCACGGCCGAAATGAGTAAACCCTTGTTTGGTGGACAGATTTGAATAGTCAATCACTTCCTCACCTTCCTCTTTCCCATCTCCTTCTTCTGGCTAGTACATTCAGCCTCACAACAACAACCCCAATCGCCATAGTTCCACTGCCTCCGGTCGGCAGCAGTTGGAATTCTTATACGGTATTCAAAAGAACCAAAAAAATAACCCCAATGAAATAAAAAAAAAAATTATGAAAATGTGTCGAAGTTACATTAATCCCAAGGAGCTAGCAAAAGTCTTTTACAAATCAGGCTTTGCTGGCAAAAGTGAAAATCACAAGACAATCACCGTGTTTACCTTGGACAGTAAATACTCCTAGCTATAGATCAAGGGGTGTTTGACGAAAATCTGCCGGAGCCGGAATGGGATGGAACACTTTATGATAAACGACAATATCTTAAATGTAAAGCAAAAAATCTGTTTGCTTGTCTAACTGAAAAATAGTGGATGGTTAACTCTGATGAGATAAATATAGTCCAACCTCCTCTGACTGGAAATACAGCACACTTATTATCAATGCAACCGATATATGTTTGTTTTTCAAATCGTGTCATAACACATTTAATTCATATAAAATAATTTTAAAAGTTTATTTGCGGCACGTTACAGAGTGGTAGATACTCTAAGTATCGCCCCGGTGAAAGACCACCATTCAGAATCGAAACCTTCCTTGAAATGGCTTTTAGCTGTGTCTGGTGACCAGATCTGAATAGCCAGGTACTTCCCAACCTTCCTCTTCCCCATTTCCTTCCCCTGCCCACTACATTCAGCCTCACAACATACCCCAATTGGAGATGTATAGTCTCACTGGCTCTAGCCGGTTGGGAGCAGTTGGGACTCTTACGCGGTATTCATTATAAAAATTAAATAAAAAAAGAACGAAAGATAAAAATTCAAGATTTGTTTTAATCGGTTGTTTTAAAGATGTTATTACTTGCAAAAACAATGGTTAATAGCAGAATGTTTTACCTGATTAATTTTCAGTAACTTTATCATTAATGAAACATCTTATACGTGGCTGGTTTGCAAATAAAGCTACCGATTTCTGGATAAACTTTATACACGTAGAAAATTAGCTTACGTTGTTCAAAATGTTTGTACGTTTGAACAACATAAGACAACTTCATATCGTATTTCTTTGGTTTTGAAAGTTTATTTGAATACCTATATTTTTAGATTGCAATTTCTATAATGGTGTTGGAATAACTACCAGATTGAAGACGATTCCTTCTTTGAGACAAATTTGAAGGAAAATTCGATACAAAACCGTCCCATTCCCTTTGTTGGTTCAGCGTTCGAAATCTCCTCAAAGGAGCACAACTTCCTCAAAAATATGAAGACGAAAATATTTCAGTTACATAAAAGGGCTTCGACAAATAATTTCGAATGATTTCCTTTTGCCAAGCCCGCAGAACTGATTGACCTTCAATTTTCACGTTTTCAATTCCCCCGGAACCAATTTTACAGAAGTGTTACAGAAAATAGTAAGGAAAGGCAAAGTGTCCCCGAAGAATTATGTCGTGGTCTTTCGACTGTAAGGCCGGATTGGAAAAGGTTTGCCCGATTTCATCTGCCTTAAATATTGTATTTGACATCACTTGAAAAATTTGAATGTTTGACGGGTTGCATTTTATTCTATCCTAAGATTTCAGTTGTTGTTTTATTAGAGTAAAGTATTTTGTCCTATTTTATTCATCATGTAACAAAGACACGTCTCTCAACTAAGCTATTTTATCACATGAGAGGCTAAAATACAACTTCGTCCGTGCACATAATGTTTGTTTAAGGGTTAGCACACAAAAATACACACTTTTGGCTTTCTAGTACAAGCGAAACAACACATTATTTATCTGTTAATTATATACGGGTAGTTATAAAAACGTGTAAAGTTTCGAGTGAATACCATTCTAAGCAGTAATCTTTTAAATTCTTTATGAAATCCATTCCGGAATTTCAGGTAAAATGTTCAAAAATGCTTCTGCTGGTTTTCAAACTGCACCTTTTACTGAAATTTCTGTATGTTTTTCATAGAATTTGACAAAAATACAGTTTTAAAACTGTATTCACCTGAAACCTCAGATATTTTTCTAACTACCCATTGAAAATTTTCAAATAAATCATTTGTAGTGTTGCTTGTATCAGAATGCTACAAAGTGACGTTAAGCGTCATTATTGAGCGCTGATCCTTAATTCCCTACTACTACTCTTGAAGTGACGCGGCTTCCTGGGCGTCTACAACTTTTTAATCCTTTCACTTGGCTGCAATATCATTTTATTAATCCTTTCTCAGTCTATTTACTATGTATATAACAACCATTTAATTGTTTAAAACTGTTTAGATTGAGACTTTGCATTCTCTTCGGATCTCTTTACTTTTTTGTCAAAATCGTTTAAAATTAGAACATGGTTTCAAAAACTATGATGAATGATGCCTTTAGGGAAGATAGTGTGTTTTCGACATTTGCTCTGAAAAGTTCTTCAAATTATGGAGTAAACAATCAAAATAATCAATATAACATAATAACAATAAAAAATAAAAAATGTCCATTCGATTGAAAAAAAGTATTAATTCGAAACAATTGGACTAAATACTGAACAAAAGAACATGGTCCAGTTTGATACCGAGCATTTAATTTCGTGATGGGTTGTTTATTGGCCAGGGACCCTTGCGATTACCATCAAGTTTGGTGGTCATAAAATTTATCCTCGATGTACTCCGACACTACATTTTCACCACAACACAATAATGAGAAGGCTAACGACATTACAGAATGTACGACGGCATATAGTAACCTTATTTAGGCCACAAAGGAACCCATTTAATTGTTCTTTTAAAAGTAAATGCTGGCAATAAATCGTTTTATTGCTTGCGATACAATAAATTCATCCAGTAAGCTACAGACATCGATAAAGGATATGACAGATTGGATTAAGCAATTTATAATACATACGTAAAATCCCCGTGGTCGGTACCTACATAAAGTCGCTGGTATCAATAATTTATTGCACTTATATTATTATTATTATTAGTAAAAAAAAGAGTTTCCTAATTCAATTAAATCTCTCGAACGGTGAGTTTTGGCATCATGAAAGCACCACTTTTTGCTGTTGTCTTTCTAGATAAAATACTAAATACACCACATTTATATAATTAAACTTGCCCTTCACCATATTGAGACACAACCTATGAAATATTGCGATACTTTTCATTCATCTATATTTGTAGGGAGATCATTACGCATTTTGAAAGCCTTATAATAAATATTATTTATCGTTTCCGCTTATTTAGTTTTTGGTAGCCTAAAATCGTCACGACTTCTTGTAGAAAAGTAGTGAATTTCATTGCATGTTTGAAATTAAATAAATCAACACAACCATAATAAGTCATCTATCATATTCCAAAGATATTTTGAATTTTCCATATAAGTGTAAAAAATAATTCAATAATTCACGATATTGTTTCTTGTGTGCTTTACAATAATTGCTAAATAAGAAAAAAGTTTTTGAGAAATGGAACCGTAACCTAGCTAAAACTTTTATTGAATGACATGTTTTTTTACAAAATGACATTTTTTGTTACCTTCTTTACATGGCTTTATTATTATTTATGTTGAGTTTTACTCAATTATTTTTTAGGCATATTCACACCCCCCTGTGATACCCTCATAATACTCTATTTCCAGCTTCATCCGACCCGTTGGGCACAGGGCCCATCTAGTGAAGCACCTATTCCTTATTAACACCAGACATCTCGAAATTTCGGGAGTCATCAAACTTAACAGCGCCGTAGCAGTTCCTGACTAAACAGGTAAGTATAATATTATTCGCGAACAAAATATAAAATAGATAATGCGACGCGAGGCAGTAGTTTTGTAAAATAAAACACTTCAAAAGAGGGAATACAACACTCGGCCAGCCATTCCGACAATAATTACATTTTCTCATAAAACGCCTTCTAAAAGCTCTCCAAAGGAATTTATGTCGCATTTCCGTCTGCGATTGTGAAACTCTTGGTGCCGTGACTGTCGGTGACTTGCAGAGGTAATTCGAAAGCCATACGTTATTTCGTATATAAAAGTCACGGTCTCTAAACTGAGACTAAAAGAACAAATATTTCTCACTAATCAATTGTTTTCATAGGTTTGGTATAAACAGTTTAAAATAACATTTATAAATAAATAAAGCGTATTGAATTTTGAGAATTATTCAAAATACGCTTATTTGTTAAATTCAACGATGCAAGTTTTTCGATTTACTTTCATTCATAGCAAAATTAACTTCAAAAGTACGCTTGAAAAATGGTTACGTTTGCAGTTTTTTAATATTACAAAATGTGCCAAAGCGTCATCAATAGAATCTCCCAACTGGCAACAATGTTTCCATAATTAAAAGGTGATAGCATAACTCTACAAAGGTTTGAACGGTAAGTTTGCCCCACACTTATTTACCTGGAGTAAAGTGATTGTTTGAATTTAACTCTTAGGAACGGTTGGAATACCACATCGAAGTGATTTATCATTAACCTTATAAAAAAAAGTGTAAATTTGTATGGAAAGTTTTCTTTTGCAAAGGAGTTATCTTGATTTAAAAAAAAAATAGTGAATACCACACGAGAGTCCCAACTGCTCTCAATCGTATAGAGCCACTGAGACTATGACATTTCCAATCGGGGTATGTTGTGAGGCTGAAGGTATTGGAAAGGGGAAGGAGATAGGGAAGAAGAAAATTGTAAAGCACCTGGCTATTCAGATCTGGTCACCAAACACGGCTATAGCCATTTCAAGCAACGTTTCAATTCTGAATGGTGGTCTTTCACTAGGGCGATAGTTAAAGTATCTACCACTCTGGAACTTGCCGCAAATACACTTTACATTATTTTATAAAAATTAATTCTGTTTTGACACATATTGATTAAATAAAATGTATTTTCGCACGCCGGGTATGAACCCGTGACCTCATGATTCGTAGTCGAGCGTCTTACCACTCGATCATGCAGGCCATTTAACATAGAAAAACAATAAAATATTAAATCGGCACTCTTACTTCAAATCAACAATTGTCACTAATAATTTATTTACTTGGGATGAAAACAGCTACTTTATCTTCTTAAACCAATCATTCGAAGCTTGTCCGAAAACAAAACGAAAATTTACAACAATAACTTTTAGTTCTGCTTTTTATAAAGCAGCCAAACTAAATGTTTTCAAAACCTGGTATTACATAAACAAACGTATAACACGCCGTACTAAAAACCATTGAATTGTCAGTTGCATTAGTTATCCCAAGAATGAACCCACTGAAGCACAATAAATTTCGCAATGCAGTGTTATATTTTCACTCACGAATGCCAGCAAGCAAAGCGAGCAGTGCTCCAAAATAAAGACCCTCGTAAAGAAATTTAAAATATAACCGCGAAGGCTGTTCTTAAGCTCGCGGTAAGCCCTCCAATGAATAGCAAATAATAGACCACACGTGTCAAACGCTCAGGAAGTATCCTTCGTCTAGCTAGGGTAATAGATTCCACTTTAATGGATATCGCTCGAAAGCATTTGAACCACATTAATACTAGGTTATGTTTGTGTATGTGTGACAAAAAGCCTTCCGGTTGCAGAGTGATGGATTACTAGATACTCTAAACAGCACCGAAACCCACACTCATAATGAACTAGTTTACTCTTACAGACATTGCATTATGTTTTATCTTTTAATATGTGGTTCACCCTTACGCCGCGAGAATTCGGGGAGTGATTATTCACGGCGTACATTTAATAAAAAAAATTGATTGTTCGGGAAACATACACTTACGGAAGTTACTGAAGTTAGAATGTGAACAAAATGTTTAAAACATTTTTTAAACGATGTCCAAATAAAGATAAATTAAGATATGTTATAGATAATATTTTTTAAATAAAAAATAAACATAAAATGGTAACTTTAATTATCAGTTTTGGTACATTATGTGTTTAAGGTTGTAATCGAATATTCTTAAATTTACAAAATTTTATTAGAAAAAAATGTTTTCAATAACCGTGATTGTATATTTATTTAACATTAGAACACACACATTATCCGATCTAACTTACGATGAAAATATTTTAATTTTTTTTCACGTCTGGTTAACAGAGACATCATTTTAGCTTGCAATTTGTATTAGCTAAGTGGTAAAATTTTATTTTTTGTATTATTTAATAATATTAATGAAATGGCATTCAAAAAACTATAAAAGTAATCCTTTCATTACATTAGAGCAAGATTATTAAAAAAATAATGGTATTATGGACTTAAATTTGACCAAAGACCAAAAGTTTAAATTCGTTTCTCGTCACCGGATCTGCCTCACTATTTCTGCCTTCCCGTATTCCCGTTGTCTCGTCTGACATCTTGCCTTTGAATTCTGGGGCATAATTCTATATCCTTCGGCTCTCTTCTCTACGAGGTATGACTTCATTCCAGTCTTCGAGGTAGAAGGTACGGCAATACATTGCCGGTTCAAAAAATATTATGAAGCCCGTAAGACGTACTATCAGCGGGTGTTGAAGCGAACCTTCACTCTTCTACAAGCGGTGTCGGTATGTACAGTGCTCGTTCCGTACAGTATATTATATTATTTAGTTAGTACGCAGATACGTACTCCCATCTTTCAGATGCTATGCAAACACGTCTCCATACATACGCCCCTAAGAATATCAAGCAATAAGGGTGGTTTTTTTGACACGTTTCAGACAATTTAAAATAAAGCCCGTTTTGAATAATTTAGCTTTATGATTATTTAAAAAAAATATTTTCTTAAATAATCATATCCTAAAAATTCAGCTTTTCAGTTTTACGAGCGTGAAACGTGGTGCGCGCTATTTATAATGCATTTGTAAACCCCAAGATGTAATCAATAAGTATAACTTGATCTGAAAAGGCAGGAAGTCTGTACGCGTTGTGGGAATCGAAATCGATCTATTCGACTATTAGTCAAACTTGCTGTCCACTAGACTATCAAAAACTCACTACACGTGTGTAAAAAGTAAAATAAACTACGTTATTTGTCGATAAATAATGTATTTTGTGCATCAATTTTGCATTTAAAATAAATCAATGTGTTGAAATCTTTCTCAGTACAGATCAATCAACGCTTTTATGTTACTAATGAAATATTTACACGTTTTTGACATATATTACTGAAATAAATTTCTTAGCACCTACATTGTTTTATACGAGTATTGTGTAATGTATAGTTCAAAATCTTCTTAAACGTCAATTTCTCGGTTCAGTTCAGTTTTGTTAATATAATCAAACGGAAAGTGTAATTTTTGGATTTCGAAATATAAAATTTGATTACAAGTTTTCAAAGAACAATAAATGAAGTAAAAATAATGATTTAATAAAGTGTTTGTTATAAATCAAAAAGTTTAATTTGATAATACTATGAATCATGAAATAAGAAAAAAAAAACAGTATTTAATAGAATATTTTAAAAACCACCCATCCATCCATTTCATTTATTCCTTTTACATCCTACGATGCGATGACGCTTAGTCGAAACAATGGTGTAATAAGTATTGGAACTAACTGAATAAAATCTTATTTGTTGGGGTTGGGTGAAGGCTGGGATTTATTCGAAGTACATTCATGGACTGGTTTTTATTTGTGATGGACAATGAAATAAATAAAATTGAACCAGCTAATTTAGGCCAGTAAATTTGTGGTTTAGTATTTGAAAACTTTGCCGCACCAAATAGATTTTAAATGGTAAGAAATCGGTATGCAGTACTGATAAATCTAATATAAGTGATGTTAAGTAGTATGTTTACGACGTATTATGTCTGCAGTGAGAGTACCTAAATTTCGTACAGAAGAGAGTAAGACTTAGGGGTAAGTCGCTCTCCCAATTTTGTGTATTCTGAAGCTAAAAAATAAAAAGGTTATTGCTGGTATATTAAGATAATGTAACTAGATCAAGTTTAGGAATAAAAACATAATATTCTAAGAAAAAGCTTTTCGGCATAAAACACACACATATGTGTGTGTGTGTGTGTGTGTGTGTGTGTGTGTGTATAAAGATATGGTGCTAGCAGTCTACTCGACTTGTAAGACATGGTGTCTTCAGGGCAGTTGGCCAAACGGCCGCATGCTCTCGTTACGAGAGTGGTTTCTTGAGTTCGCAGTTACGAACAAGAAACGTGTGGCATGGTGTGCCTAGCCCGGCCAAACTGGCATGATCAAGTAGAAGCACACCAAGCTGGCGCACAGAAGCTATGTAAGAACCTAACAAATCGTGATATCCCGTGTATGTAACCATGGACGAGAAAAGGATGTGATATGTGCCCGCACGTGTGGTAACACGGCAAAGAAGGCCTGGAGGCGGCCTCAAGTGATATCGCGTTTATGAATTTATTTCACTAATCCAAAAACGATGTGGTTCAAGAAGAATGACGACACTAAACAAAATATTATGCAATACAGAAAAGCTGCGGCGTAATGAAATGTAGCGTCCGAACAGTAGGGCCGTCGTAAAAGAAGTATCACGTTAAATTGAATAGTTAGCAAACCAATGCGGTTCAAAAGGAATGACAATATGAAACAAAATGTTATGCAATACAGAACCGCTGCGGCGTAACGAAATATAGCGTCTAAACAGTAGGGCGGTCGGAAAAGAAGTATCACGTTAAATTGAATAGTTAGCAAGCTAATACGGTTCAAAAGGAATAACGACACAAAACCAAATATTATGCAATACAGAACCGATGCGGAGTAACGAAATGTATAGCATCTGAGCCGTATGGCCGTCGGATGAGAAGTATCACGTTAAATTGAATAGTTAGCAAACCAATACGGTTCAAAAGGAATGACAATACGAAACAAAATGTTATGCAATACAGAACCGATGCGGAGTGACGAGATATATCTCAGATGGAGGCGTCCGGACCGTAGGCCTGTCGGATGGTAGGTAACGACACGACGCGCATAAGGCCGTGCGAATGCCTAGGCTGCCGAGTTGGCACCCCTGGCTATTTGACTCAGGTAAACAAACCTGAGCGCAGAAGCGTGACGTAAGCAACATATTCCCACGCGATTAATTGATTACTTTGGTTATTTTCTATTATAACGTGTTGAATCTTTGAATGTCATTCTAAACTTAAAGCATATCTTCTTGGGTGTTAATGGCTCAAGGTAACAATGCAACAGTGAGATGAAAATGAATATTATTCATATAGTGAACTGCGAAAGAATGCACCTTGTAAGTTTCATTAGGTCAAAGGTCTAAATAAGTGAGAAAGAACTAGAAGCAATATAAGATGTTCATAGTTGAGAAAGGAATAAGGATTGTAGGTGAAAGAAGAAATATTACGTGAAGCGCCAGCTAGCATTTGCATGGAATAATAGGTCATTTTGTGAAATCCTACTAATAATAATAATAAACTTTTTTATTCGAGAAGAAACCTTAACCTTACCCCTAAGACTCTAATGAATTAATTCAAAAAATATTTGAAACACTTTTAAATTGAAATCAATACACAGTCAATACAAATAAGTTCATAGAACATTAAAAAAAAAATGACAAATAAAATTTAAAAAATAACCTGTTTATATTTATAACATTTTTAGATATAATTCAAAAGAAAAAACATAATTATTATTCACCCGAATGCGTCAAAATTGAATGAAATATGTTTTTTAAATAAAGCGTAAAATCTGTGTGAGCAATCTCTCGATCAGTAAAATTTCGATATGACGAAATAAGCAGAAATTTTTTGTTTGGTATTTGTGGGTCAGTAGAACTTTAGCTCGTAAAGTTACTTTCATTGTGAGCTATAGAGCTACGAAAAATCGATTAAACGCCAAGGCGAATAGTAAAATTATGAATCAATAAACTTGTTGGTAATCGTGACTCTTGTTGTGGTCCAAGTGGTTTCACTAACTGACGATTGTCCGAACTGTTAATTACGCTAAACAAAAAAAACTTTCCGGCAAAAAATCCATTGAAACCAATGAAATATCGTTAATACAGCAATCAAATTAAAATTACTGCTTTTAGTGAATAAAAATATTTATATCGTTTTAAATTAACATTTACACCCTGGATAGCGTAAAAAGTGCAGAAAAACAGCCATTATCTTATTGGAATCTTTTTGAAACTTGGAGAGAAAGTCATTTTGCTATCGAAGTTGCGGCTTAATGATTATTTCATTGCTTTTTAAGCTGATTATTGCTCCAAAGTTAGTATTCTGCGTAACTAAGCTTATTTTCATAAAGCAAAAAATTTCTCATTTTTTTTCTTCTTTTTACAGCCGTCCAACCACCTGGGAAAAATAATGCTGTTGAGACGTTATACTTTTTAAAATAATGATTATTACTCTCCATAAAAAAGGTTAAAATTCATATTCAACTTTCGTGTAGAAGCTTGTAGTAAAGCGCTCACTTTTGCCATAAAAATGTGTTTTATTGCGGCACATGGTTAAGATTTTTGTAAATAAAAAGTGGAGAAATAAAGCTGTTCGGTATCTTTTCATAACATATTGCTTAAAATACTATGGTTTATAAGCAGAGCAAACATATCTTATGATATATTAATCTTTCGTTATAAAAGATTTCGCAAAGTGTTATGATTACTCTTGATTACAAATCATTGTTTCATTTTCTAAATCGCCATGCGATATATCTAATAACACGTCATTATATTATACACTTGTTGATTTATGATTTATTTTTAATTAAAAACTGGTGAAATAATATGCAGTTAGTAATTAAGAAAAGAAACCTTAACATTCACAATGACACAAACTGTATGTTGCATGCGGAGAGGTTTGATAGAAGTATCCCAATAAGAACGCCGAATTTACTTTGTTGTAAAGCACAAATTCTGCGATTATATTACACGGAATAAAATCTTAAAGAAATTCGAATCGTGTTTTTGCTGGTAAAATCTTGCTCTTTGGCTGATTTTTTTTCAGAAATGAACCAGTTTTCTCAATATTTTTTTGACTTATTTGGACAATTATAATTTCTACTAAATTTACAAACTGTTTCAGAAAAACCTTACCTTATTTATTGTGAGTTTTAATTGTGATAACGCGTCGTTCCATATTTACTATTTGCAAGATTGACAGATGGTACACACGAAATTCTTAGATTTGCTAACCTTGTGGGAAAAATGGCTCAAACTTGAATTACGGGACTTTTATTAGGACATTTTTGGATAAGAACATCAATAGATGCTATACTAATGAACTACTTTTAAATACCACCTTCTATTTCACTTCTTTGATCACAAAATAATTGGTAAAACTTAAAATTTAAAAGTGAATACTTAGTGACCAACTATTAAGAAGCATTTTGAAATGAAAATTTTGAATCTATATTTGATAGTCTGAAAATGGATGAGGTTAAATGATAAAATTTGTGAGCCAGGAGGCTCGATATTAATTTAAATTAATAGAAAAGTTTACACATACATATATGTATATAATAACACATATTACGTATAGTAAAATATCCTTACTCTGCTATACATTTGTGTAAGTTAATTAAAACGATTAAAGGGAAATAAAAATGTTATTTCAACTACTTAATACAAAATAAAATAGATGTCTTTAACAACCACTTCAAACGAATAAATTAGAACCTTAAAAAAATTATAAGAAAGAAGTATATTCACCCTAACCTCAAATTTTCTGGCATAGTTTAAAATATATCAACTTTAAGCCCGTAGCAGGTATAAAGAGAAAAGTTATTAATGGAACTCAGTTTTACATTTTTAACAATAATACAACAATGGATTTCTACCACGAATTAATGGTTTCAAAATAGATTTATTCGAAGTGCCAGAAAACTCGGACGCAATAATTTATTGCCACAAAGCCTTCAACGCTTATAAATTAAAGCAATTACCCGAAAGAGCTTTCTAATCCTTCTTTAAGAATCCAAGAAAACTGTGAATGTGATAAATTGATGCCTTTATCACGCTTTGCTACTAAATGGACGGACTTACACGACAAATTTATTAAATTAAGTGTAAATTTTTACGTCCGAGAGATGGGATTTGACAAAGCTAGTCAGTTTAAGTGGCCATTCATAAAGGGATAAACAGAAGTGAGAGAATTTTATGGAAACAGCAATAATTTTAGTTACTAGGAGTAGCTACTTTGTCGTTCATTCATTCATTCTAAATTTTTGGAGTTATGGGGGAACTAATGCCTCCTATTCTCCGTCATCTCAAGTAAAGTAACTGGTGAGAATTTATTCACTACTAGGCGGAAAAAACTGAATTTTTTTTAAATGGGAAAATTACCTTTTTCATATAAAAATATTTCCACTTAATTTCAGCAATGAAGCACTCAGTTACTAACCGGTCGATTGATAATCAACATCAAAAAATCATAACCGCCATCGTCTTAACTACGTTTGCACAAAAATAATACTTGATAATCATGTCGTACCATTGCGATGGGCATCTAGATGCTTGAGATATGTTTGCGGGAAAGCCAAGAATTGATATTTTTACATTTGGATTCTTCCGAGATATTTGTCTGATACATTGTGTATAGGCACATACGAAATAGGTGAACACCTAGTCGACGCCACCGCATACGAATTCTGTAAAGTCTGTTTATTTGTAAGCGGGACTCTCAACAATGAATTATTCGTTAATTATCACATTTAATCTCTTGTCTTTTTTTTCCAGAAATGTGTTTCTTAGATAACAGATAATATTTTGAATTTAGTTTAAAAGATTTTTTCATAGCTAATTACCGTAAGTAATTGCTATCTTGTACACGCGAAAGTTAGTTTTATGTAAAAGTTGCATCTTCCCTAAAATGTAAAGAAAAAATTTCCACACTTATGATTAACCTGACGACATTTCATTTCCAATCATTAAAAGCGGAAAATGTTGCGGTGGAAACCCGAAGTTGTGGATCACTCAATAACTAATCGGATTGTACTACTGTATCTACGTTTTTTTCTACATCAGAAAAACTATTGTCTCTTAAGAAAAAAACATAGTAAAAAGACATATAATACTCGAACAAAGGCAGAGTGTAGTTACTTTTGTTATATAACAAAGAAAAAAAGAAAAACATCGCTGAAATTCCAACATCCTTACTGAAAGAACGGAAATAAATTTTAGCAAAATTCACCTCCACTCGAACTTTGCATGCAAAAACGTTTGGAAGAGATAAATTAGGTTTCACAAAAAGTACACGGATATTCGTTTTAAGCAACATCAATTCTTTCCTTAACTGGTTTATTCACTACGCCTCACTCACTCGCTTGCCACTGTTCAAATTAATCGATTATTTATTGTATAAAACATCTCACAAGCATTTTTCAATAATGTGAAGGCGAAAATACTTGGGTATACAAATATCCATTTGAAAAACTATGAACAGATGAATCTACCATAAAAACTACATCATTTTTAAAATGGGGAGAAAATAAAAAAGTTGTAGTTGAAATGATTTTCATGCTAATTCGTTCTGAACAACAACAAGATCAATTCATTTAAATGGAAAATTCATTCGAAAGATATCTATTTTTCAAGGAATGTTGATAAATTCAAGTTTTTTGTTAAATATTGAGGGCTTTAAAAAAAAATAAGCCATTCCATTATACTTTCCCGTCATTTTCCTGATGTAATTCCCATAACTCTGTTCTAGCATTTTCTTCTAGCTGTTTTCACAATTAATCGTCGTCTCACACATACTCTTCTGTCATATTAACGACTCTGACATAATCAGGCTCATGGGTTCGATTCGCTTGACTTGGGGCATCCCAACATATTATTCCACCCAGTCAGGCGTCAAATAAAATATAGTTTCTAGAAAGGAAAAAGAGTCAAGCGACACTTTGGTAAAAAAAAATGAGTTAAACGTGCAGTTTTAATCATTTTTTTTTCTGCATCGAATGCTCTTACTTTCATTTATCACTCAGTGAGAGCATTGAGTTACCTGAGCTAATTCGTTTAAAAATCCAACTAGGTACTGGAGACTTATGAATTTTATTGTAAAACAAAAAAAACTTTGAAATGCCCTGGTGTAAACTATCAAAAATAGCACTAACAGCCCTTTTACCTTTCCGATGACGATATGTACATATTAAGTTCGACGTAAAAAATGTAAATTAAATGTTTGTGTCAATATTTATTAGTTTCGTTACATTATCATCATTGAATAGTTTTATAACACAACGTTCAACTAAAATTCTAAATTATCTTTATATTTTCAATGATGTAATATGTTACTGAAACAAATATTGAGAAGCATACAAACAGAATGTTGAAATTCTTTGAACAAAAATCCAACACCCCTATTAGTAAAATTAAAATTTCCCAAATGGCGTGGTACAATACCAAATAATAAGCTCTCATTTATTCACCCCTTGAAAGCGATAAGGGAAGAAAAGTGTAAGTAATAAAACGTGTAATTAGAGACACGAAAAAAATCTCGGAATATTTTTTTCAAGCAATTTCAGGCTCTTTCTAAAAAACTTTGGCTTCTCTTTTCTTCTGAAAATTTCAGAATTGCATTAAACAAAGGAGGTAAAGTAAATACACCCATTAAGGTTAAACACTAGCTGCTACTGCGTTCCACTCCGAAACAAAAGTAAAAATAATATACTCGTATATAATAATAATAATAATATTTGGACGATTTGTATAGCGCCGTTTTTGTGAAAAATCACCTTAAGGGCGCTGTACAGATCTTATTTTCTATTAAAACATATTAATTCCTAGTTAAAATAAGAAAATATACAGGAATATACTTACCTGGCAGGTCTCATCAGATAGACATACTTTTTAACTTAAAATTATAATTATGATTTTTATTTTTTATTTATTTATTTTTAGTTTATTTTATTTTTTCCGATTTAGGGCATGGGAGCGAAATTAAAAAATGGAATTTCTGAATTTGTCGTACAGAACAGGATTTGGTTAAAACTTTAATATCTAAAGGTGATTCGTCGAGAGACAGATTATGTTGAGATTCTTTTAATAAATTTAAGGATATGAGAGTCTGAAAAGGGAAGTTTTCAGTTTGGACCTGAATTCTGTTGAGCTCGTTATACACCTTAGTCCCGGAGGGAGTTTATTCCAAGCCTTCGGCCCTGAAACTCTGAAAGCGCGATCTCCAAACTTAGTATTTGGATTGCGTTTGGGCAGCATCAGCCTTCCGATAGCCGATGACGTTACTGATCTAAGAGTCGACTGCCTTAGAAGAATGTTTTCTGGAACGCATAGTTCGGTGATGTACAGTGGGGCCATATCCTTAATGGATTTAAACACCATCCAGCACAACTTGTACTGAATTTTTTTAGTGCACTTGAACCAGTAAAGATTCCGAAGGTGCTCTGAAATATACAAATATTTAGATACCCCGTTGATAAGCCTTGCTGCAGCATTAAAACTGATTGGGGTTTATTAGTTTGGTAATTATGAAGGCTTGCGTAAATATCCTTAGAGAAGTCGAGCTGTGAGACTACATACGAATTGATCAGTAGTTTAGTTGCTTCTATTGGAAGATTTCTTTTGACAGACTTAAGTTGTCTCAGATGAAAAAACCCAGTACTTACAGTCCGATTTATTTGAATTTTTAGCGAAAGGTCCGAATCCAGATTAACACCAAGAAGTTTTACGTTTGTTTTTGGAACTATGTCGCTACCGGAAATAGAAATTGGCGAATTATCTATGAAATATTGACGTCTGTTTGTGGCCACCCAAAGAAATTAAGTTTTAGAAGCATTAAGCTTCAGCTTATTCGAAGACATCCAAAGAGTTATTGCCTCTAGACATTCGGCAATACGGATTTTTAGACTGTCCGATTCGTTTGGAGTGCAGAAAAAATAAACTTGCTGGTCGTCAGCATAGTAATGTGTTAAGAGACCGAATGTTTCGATTATTTTTGCGACATCATTTGTGAAGAGAACGGAAAGAAGTGGACCCAGAACGGATCCTTAAGGTAGTCCTGAAGAAAGTGCTGCGAAGTCAGACTGCTTATTTCCAACCTTCACGGCTTGTAAGCGATTATTTAGATAGGACACCAGCCAATTTTTGATTTCGGAAGTCAAACCAAATGTTGTTTCTAGTCTTTCGATGAGAAAGTTGTGATCAATCGTGTCAAACGCAGCGCTCATGTCTAAGAGTGAAATAAGTGCCAGTTTACCCGACTGGCAAGAGTTATGTCTGACAGCATACGAAGTAGTCCGGTTTCCGTTGAATGAAACCTTCTGTATGCGGATTGGCGATTCGTGAACAATTTGTTTGAATTCAATTGGTTGGTTATTTGGGCAGCTACATTTTTTTCCAGAATTTTTTATATAAAAGGCAGATTTGAGACGGGTGGATAGTTACCTTAATTATCGACATCTAGTTGTGGTTTTTTTAATGTTGGAGTATTTACGGCTGACTTCAGTTATTCTGAGAAGTCACCTGTGCTGAGAGGCTTATTAAAAACGTGAATCAGGAACGGAGCTAAAACAACGGAACATTTTTAAAATATTTTTAGTAGGTAACAGACCAAAATAAAGTAAATCAATTAATGAAGAGGAACAAAAAAGTAATGATCGTCATCGGATAACTTTAAAATTTTATAAATTAAAGTTTTGATGCCATGTTTATTAAATATGAAATGAGTAAATTTCAAAAAAATAAAAACACAAAAAACTTCTTAGTTTTCAGAAAATTTAAATGCAATTTTTTAAAAGCCACAAGATAAGTTACCGTTAGGCAGAAACGGTTGCACAATCAAAATTGTCTAGGTTATGCGTTAAACTAGGATATGACTAATTGCTGCCATTAACATTTTACTGTTGTAAAAAACACATAAATTTCCCCCAACAAGAGGATTTGCATGTGCTTTGCAATCCGCTTTCAGAAAATGCAAGGAAGATTTATTGGACTTTATTGGGCGGGTGTAGAATGCAGTTGTCCGGAATAGCACTGTGCACGATTCTGCTGTACGTGACTTGACAGTAATTTGTATATAACTATATTTCAAGGCTTGGAAATGATACATTGAAGACTCAAAGAACGAACAGAGGCATTTTGTTTTAAATTTCAGTAGCTTTATTTTAGTAACTTCACTGCGACTGCGCTGAATTTCAATAAGCTTTCCAGGGAATGCTTTTTGTCTTATTAAAAAGTGAGAGATGCGGAATTCGACCCTTTGTCTTTTTTTAATTTGATCTTTTATAATATTTCCAAAAAGATTCGAGTCGAAGAAAGAGCTTGGCATTTTGTAAATATTTTTTTTGCAAATTTCATGAAACCAGAGCTTGACGTCCTAGAGTTTTCGCTGCTTCAAAAATCAGATTTATGTTTAAACAGCTATACAGAAAGTAAAGTTCTGGGTTTTGAAATCAAAAAGTTTGAAATTATGTAAATACCGAACAACACTCCCATCTGCTTGGAGCCAGTGGGAGTATGGCATCCCCAACTGGGATATTTTGGGAGGTTGAAGAAAGTGAGAAAGAGAAAAATCTGGGGAAAGAAAAGTGAGGAATTACTTGACTATTCAGATCTGGTCACCAAACTCGACCCAAACCATTTCAGATTCTAATTGATGGTTTTTACCAGGACAATAGTGAAAATATCAACAATTCTAAAATGAGCTGCGAAGATACTAGGTACTCACACATTAATAAATACTAATCATATGTGATATAGTATGTAAAAAGTAATTTTCGTACACTTGGGTTTTGAACCCACAACTTCTGTATCTGGAGCCAAGGATCTTAACCGCTCATCGACGGAGTTGGTCAAAGCTATCAAAATTAAAAATATTTAAGTTTTATGATTTTTAAAGCTCATTTAATACCTATTTCAGGCCAGATACCGATTTGACTCTTACCTCTATGCCACCTACACCTCCTAGTTGTTAGATGACAGTATTCCTTCCGAAAAAAGATGAGTAAATTAATTCATGGGATATTAACTACGAATGAGTTAAATTGAGTTCTTTCTCCTTAAGCCAAAACATTAATCAACCAAGAGTTTCAGTAATGATTAAAGGACGGTGAACATAACCATTTAACAAGAACACAGCGCCCTCCCTCGCATGTGGCTTGTAAAACGAAAGTGTGTGTAGAATGAAATTGATATATTCTCTTAAAGTTTAAAAAACTCGTAGATTGATTAAATTAAATATGTGTTGTTGTTTTTCTTGTTTTTATTACTTGCTTAGATTATTTTAATTTGAAAAAGTCACCATAATTATTTATTTTTCTTTATTATTTTTCTCTCTTGCTGCAATGTCACTTATTCCGTATGAGAAACACTGAGATGACTCTAGCGTCACTATGTAATTGTTATTTATGGTTTTAAAGTTTATTTTGTAGAACTCCATTTTAATTTTTAGGTTTTAAAATTTTATTTAAACAATAACTATTATTATTTTTAATTTGTAAAAAACAATTTTTAGTTAAAAGCTTTGCGATGTAATTATTTTTATGTGTGACAGCTGTTTCGCCTTCTGAGGGCATTATCAAACTGTGGAGAGCATCAAGCCACATACAGACGGACTATTTATATCATGACTTTATATATTTAAACAAAGACTTTCTTGATAAAAACTTAAGGCCAAGTTGTGTTCTACTGGCAGCATTTCAATTAACAATTTATAATACTTATTTCTTTTTTTTCAAACTTAAAATATGATTTTGAAGATCGCGAAAAAAATCATCGCCTTTGCTGTCAACATAAAAGAGTCGGATTTTTTCGGTTTGATTCATGTCAAAGTAGCCGAGCAAATATCTAGGGATCTTGATATTCTCCTGCCTGGAAGGGATAAGATTAATGAGGGTACAGTGGAATTATGTTTGCTCTCTCCTTTCTCAAATGCTACGTAAATAAACGATAATTTGTGTTGTTCCCGGAGTAAATTGATTAAAACTGGTACCCAAATTGCAAATACAATGTAAATATTAACTACGCGCGCTCGATTTTCAGTAATCTATTGAATTGTGATATGCTTGTTTCATAGAATATTCAGATAATATATTATTCTAGCAAGATGTCAGCTCATAGAAACTCACGGAGACCTCTTGTGTTCTCAAACGATAATATTTGCTACGTCTGAATGTATGTCCCACTAGTAATAAATACATGCGAGCGTAAGATATAAAAATGCATCGTCCGAAAAAATAGCTATTTTTCATTTAAAGAAATAACAATAAAAAATTGCAGAAGACCACAGATTTAATTTTTATTTTTATGACGGACCGGTTTTAAAGAACATCTTAGATGTTTAAATAACCACGGTTTTTCAGAATTTACTATTTTATTGAAAAAGATCACGCATTTAATAAAAGCACCGGTGCTCATATTATTCACAAAAATGGTCATGGTAACAGACTCAATAATTTAGAAACTCTAGAAATAAAGAAAGCCATTAAAAATAATACACTATCATCATATTCTTAATAATCACATAAATTTGTCCAGCAATCCAATATTAGGTATATTTTCTGTAAACTCATAAAAATTTTCATTATTCCAATCACCTTCTCAGTTGACGTTTTGCCTTTTTCAATTCATATTATCTGTCATTTTCTCTCCGTTTATTTGTAATAATTTAAATGTTATTCTTTTGTTTTCTCACTGTTCTCTTGTTTTATTTAATATTGTGTTCTCCCCTTGAAGTAACGATATATGGAGAGAGAGCTAATTATTTTTACCCAACCTACACAAACTTGCGATAAATCACTTTCTCCGGCTTTTTACATGAGAGAGAAAGAGACAACAAATTTCAAAGACCGCTTCTAAATACTGTAAGGATGATCTTAAGGTCCTGGTTCACCGCGGGACTCCCCGCCCACATTTTTTATAATGCCACTAAACTTGACACAACTAAACGGTTTTTTAGGTAATATGCAATATTTTTGTTGATAAAAATACTGTGAAAAAGTGGCTATTCGAATAAACAAAAACATTATGTCGATATGTGATATGAAAGGATGTATAAATACCGTAGCCTTAGTCTTAACCACGCCCAGGTGCGCCGAGTCAGGTTAAAATCATCAAAAACAAGTCAAAAATTGATTCCACTACCTTGGATAGATACTACTCTACCAACTCTATGGTTCTCCCTCTGTATGTATTTATAACCGCACCCTATTTATTTTTTGATTAGTTTAATTTCATACCCTGCTGATGCTTAGACTAAGCGAAATCGGTCGCTCATAAAAATTAAAATAAAACCTGTGGTCTCTTACAAAGTTATTTTTTAATTTCATTAAATATGTCAAACGAAAATATATTTAACATTCAATTAAGAGGATGACTATCGTCAGGGTAATTTTCACCACTGGTGCTAGTTTAAAAACATTTTTTAGAAATATATATTGTTACAAAGCGCACCCGATAAGTTATGAAACCCAGATTGCGATAAAATAAATTTATGATTAATAATTGATAATTAATACGGTTGAATTTGTTTTTAGAGAGTAATCAAATATTAGGTTTTAAATACTCGTATATACAGTAAAAAAAGTGAAGTAATTAACCGATACGGTTTTGAAAGAAAACTGATGTCGTCAGTTAATACTTTGAGACCTTTCCTCCTAGGCCCCAGACAGGCCAATGAGATTGGATACATATTTATTGAAGAATTTAGATATTTGATAATGTTTGATCGAATTCACGATGACACGCCCAAAATACATTGCCATAGGTTTTTTTTTGGTGGTAAGTAATAAAAAGAAAAAAATACAAACTATAGTAGAAATAAAAACAAAAAAAAGTTTTATAATTATAACCACATACCTAAAGTAGGAATTTACAACAAAAAAAAACAAAACTTGTAGAATAAGTATATACGAGTATGCATCAATGCAATCAAAAGTACCAAACTCATAGATAAGTTGGTCATGAAGCACTAGTAGTAGTTTTCTTTTGATTATCGGTTGGGTCATCTCTTGTATTTTGTAATGTATGTTTATAAGATAATATAGATTTTTCTTTTTATATCTAGTACAATCCCGCAATTATTGGCCATTTAATAAATATCTGCTTAATACTGTCACTCAGCTTAGTTTGGCGGAGTGTGTTTTGGGAATATATCTACGTTTCAAAGGCTTCTACTTACGTTGCAATGCTTGGATTACATTGCAGTTTTCCATGTCAGAAGAATAGAAAAAAATGATCTTAAACGAATGATCATTAAAGTGACATGAAATATTTTTTTTAGTTTAAAGGAATGAGATTTTATTTGCATTTAATAAAAATAGCTGTGCTTTATTGACAAAAAAATACTTTAATTTTCATTTTTATCAATGCCTTGGTTAAGAAATGGAAAATAAATTATGATTGAATACTTTCAATTACAAACTCAACTAACAAAATACGTGATTTCTGAAATATTTGAAATTATTTGCTTTTGAAACAAATTAAAATCAAAGTTTGATTGACTCAGCGGCACTTATACATTTTAAATAAAAGAGAAGACGAAATAAGCTACATTTTTCGAGAATAATTACTGTGAAAATGTGATTGACTTTGCTTAATTATTCATGATTTTGCTGAATTGTATATTGTGTAGTGGCAGAATGAATTTCCAGACTGTAAACGTTGTCTTTTGATCATATTTTTGGCGGTAAATAATACTTATTATATTTGGTTGTGTATTTTGTTGTTAAGACGGACTTCAAATATTAGCGTGCCATTTCAGTTATAAAATTCAACCCAATATTTTTCTCTAAAATATATATGAGAGTGTTTAAAGAAAACCCATCCTGAAGCTGGTCGTACCTACAGTACAGAGCCTACAAATACAATCAAAATAAATTTTCGCACCATATATAAATCGCAACTCACAACTTGCGTCGTACAAATAATTTTATTGGAACATAAATGTCGGATGTGAATGCTACATTTGTTCTACCGGTAATTAAATGAAGATGACGGCAAATAATTATAAATTTCCTTCCCGAGGCATCAGTAACCGGGTGATATACTTGTACGGTTGACGTTTTCTGCATGGACACCGGCCTTTTAAAAAAATCGTTTAACAAACTATTGCTCCATGAGGCTGTAAAATATTCGTTTCATTAAATAATTTTTTTGGGATTATGGAGAAACTAATGCTTCCTATTCTCAGTCATCTCGAGTAAGGTAACTGGTAAACAGTTATTGGCCGCTAGGCGGCAACAACTGACAGTAATGATTGTGTATGTGGATTGTATCTTTTAAATGACAAGTATACATTTTTATGCCAAAAATATTTCCACTCTAATTCAGACGAAACGATTTAGATATTTAACGAAATATGGAACCTGTTTTTTTTACTATTTTTTATTATCTAACGGGGGGAGGAGGGGGGATCAAATATTGATATCGGTCTAAAATTGTTGGGGTATTCTTCTGGGAAGAATAAATATTCGTTGAAATTTAACTTTAAACCAGTTCATGCGCTTACTGGAACTCTGCCAAGTAAAACAGGTTTAAGCATATGAATTACAACAAAACCTTTTGATTTTTAAAAATCAGCAAAATCGTTCTCGCAATCTCCTGCAGGAAACTGTTTTCCACTTTGCAGCAAAGGCAAAGAAGTTTATATCCACGTTTTATTTTAGAATATTTTTTATAAAGTGTTAAGTAATGTTGAATTCGAAAAAATGTCCTTCAAAAAAGCTATACTATATCACGTGGATAAATGTAATAATTCTCTCCTCAAGCGTAATTTCTCACAGGGTCAAAAGCAGCCCATTGTTCAAAAAGGTCAACATATTTAATATTATGAAGGCAATTCATCACACCTTTATGTCGTGGAAACTTTGAAAAAAAGGTGTTACGAGAACACGTAGAGTCGAACCCATTAGTTTCCTAGTGGTCAACTGGAAAGTTGGCGTGACCCGCAACGGTAACAAGCCTTCTAATGCAGGTACATTGTTTGAATAACGATGGCTTTTTACCCTCATTTCAATGATTATTTTTAAATTTTGGCAGTTTTTCAACATATCTTCTACTTTCAATTCGAATTTCTAAAATTATTATATGTTTGTACATGATACAAATATCCTCCTTCATTTTTTTACGATTCTCAAAGTTCTGGCTATGTTTTACTTATACCGATGCTGGTCAAACATTCCACGCAGTTAGTTCAATAAAAAACGGGTAAATAAAAATCAAAGCAAGATCAGGTAAATCGGAAAATGTACAAAAAATCATAATGAACCTGAATTTTAAATAAACCGGCGTCCGATGCAGTAAATGCTCAATTTACCCCGAACAAAGGGTTATCTTGGAAATGTTGAATTTGTAAAATTAACGTGATATTTTAATAAATTTATAAAAATTAAGACGTAGGTAGATACTGATAAAGAAACATATTTCTCATGTCATTATGTAGCCCATGGATTTACAATTCACATTATATTATTTTCCTTTCAAGAGGAAAACCAATAACGCTTTGATGCTTTGTCGTCCTTATAATATAGATCTTCAGAGAAATAAAGTTAATATTATCATGACGTAATTATGGTCATTATCAGGACGTAATTACATCACAGTAGGCAGTCATAAAATATATTATAGGAAGAGGGACATATAACCAAAAACAGGGAAAAATCTTATCAATTTGGCATAAACTAAGTAGCTCAAACAAGGAGGCTGTAGTTTTTTATGGTCTCCTAGAACGCAAGACCTTGGGGCGACCTTTATCCAGAAGAAGGCCTAATGATGATGAGTATTACCCTAATATCATCCGTTGGGCGTTTTGTGGAAAGTACTTTTTCTTAGAATATTAACTCTCAAATAATTTGTATGCAAAGTTTTAATGAGGAAAGAATTGAATTACGATCATTTAAGTTTTTTGCCCATTAGGGTTTGAATCAGCAGACCGATCCTTCAAATCAATTTTTTTACCAATGAAAAAATTGAGTAAGAAACAAAATCTTCTTCAAATTATATCAAGTGATAAGGTATTCTTTTAGAAAACACCAATATAAAAAAGCATTTTATAAAATAAGTACCGAAATTCTGAGTTAGTTATGTTCTATCATTCAATTAGAGGGAAAATAATATTTTTACCACCGATGTGTGTCGCTTGAAGTTTTATACTACAAAATATGTAATTTGGTATTTTTTCTTACTAAACGAGATCACATAATGTTCTAACATTTGTTCAGTATGAAAGTTTTAAATGTTGAAATTTTTTAGACTTTATCACATATATTTTGTATTTCTCCCCGAGAGGACAGACACTCGTGCCTTAGATTTAATGTAAAAATATATTTTTAATTCTTTTAGAATTTATTGACTTTCTGCCATTGTTTGCTTACCCGACTGTCGGGAAAAAAACCAATTGTCCCAGTTACATGTCTCTCACGTGATTGTATTTCTTTTCTTTAAAGAGATGCATAGTATGATAGTCTTTACTATCTACTTGCCTACTGCATGTTTTATTTATTTAATCTAGCCAATAAAAAAATGTTAGGTAGGCAAACAAAAAAAGCTTTCCAGCCGTCTGAAGCCAGTGAGACTATAGTATCCTCGGTTGGGTATGTTGTGAGGCTGAAGATAGTGGGAAAAGGAAGAATATTGGGAAGACGAAGGTGGAGAATGGCCTGGTAAGTTTCGATTCTGAATGATTGTATTTTACCAGGGTGATACAGAGAGTATCTGGCACTGTCATATACTTTAAATGTACTAATTATAAGTTAGTATTATTTTAAATGAACTTATTGTGAAAGAACACGAAATAATTACATAACATTTATTTGCCCGCTCCGTGATTTGAACCCGCGACTTTTAGATTCGTAGTCGAAGATCTTAAGCGCTTAACCGCTACGAAGGCCATTTATATTAAGCCTTCCTTTCATTTCATCTACTTCATTGACTTATATATAATTGGTTGATGACAAGCTCACAAGATAGTACAAGTTTTGATTTTCTTAGGCAAAAGTGTTAATGAATAATTTTTGTTTTTACATTTGGAATCTTAATGCCATAATAATATTTCGATAACTGACTCTAGATTTTTTTTGTTTGTACAAAGTTTGCTTTAATTGTTGGCTGAAGTAAATATATTGGCAAATTAGAAAAGTGCAAAAAATGAACATTTATAACAAAACCTTTCATTTGAATTAATCTAAGGTGAGATATCGTCGCGGGAAAGGCAAAAGAGCTTAAGCGACATTTTGGTCAAAAATGGGTTAAATATGCAGTTTTGATAATTTTTTCCTTATTATTTTAAAACAAATAAAAAAAACAAACAAAGTGATCTGGTGAAAGCTTCCCAAAATGGCACTTCAGCCCTTTTGTCTTTCCGGCGACGATATATGGGAAGCATGCAGGGGAACATTATTGTGATAACTTGGTTTATTTAAAAGTGTTTTTTTTTTTTTAAAGTCCAAGTTAAAATTGTTTTTAATCTTAAATACATTTGTGTACATAAATAAACAGATTGTCTCATAAAATAAGTGTTGAAAGAATTGTTTTATTGAATCTTATGCTTTTATAGAAGATGGTTGCCTAACACAAACGAATAAAATGTTTTTTTTTTATGTATTCAGACATGTTCGTTTTACGCTGGGTCCACAAAACGCGTGCAAACGTGAATTTCTCTCCCGGAATTTAGAAATAACAGAAAGATAAAAAGATCCAATGAAATGTAAAGCGAGTTGAGTTTCCCAAATCAAATACATTGTCAATAGCACACTTCTACCAGAGCAGGTAAAAGAGGTATTCTAAGGTTCAAGAAATAACAATCCAACCGTCTGGATAAATGTATTTGATAGCATACTTTGCTTGTTTAACGAGTGTCTTCTACGGTTTTGGGCTAAGAGAAAATTCCCAGGCATTCGATAATAGAGATAACGAGAAATTATACAGTTATTAAAAGAATCATTTCGAAATAAAAGCAGAACGAAAATATTTTTTTGTTCCATTTATTTAAAACTGACTGGTCAAATAAATTTCACTTTGAAATCCTTAATCTAAGATGGTCATGTACCAAACTTAAAAAATAATATTTTTTGCACAGATTGAACAATGTTTTCAAATTTGTCGTATTGAAAATTACAAATAGTGCTTCCATGTTCCAGTTTACTTGTAATTAAGGCGTTGTTAAGGGTTAGAATTGCGAGTCCTTGAATGTAATTTGTCATAATAAAGTGAATGATACGAACATCTTAGCATGCTTCACCATTACACAAAAAAACATTTGGGTACGATACCGGTCATTTCAAATTAAAATACAAAAATTTGGTTATTTAAAAAAAAACATTCTAAATTTATCATAAAATAATCTAAAATATCCGAAGAGATAAATGAAAAGTACAGCAAGTAAAACAGGGCAGAAAAATGGTAACATTGAACTTGGAATGCGATCGTAAAAAAAATATTTTCGGGGAAATATTCATTTACGTTACGTTCCGTAAGGTTCACGTGCTTTTAGTAACATGCATCCTCTAACAACGCATCATATACCTATCTGTTGTTTAAAAAAGCGATACTTCCCCTTATTCCCTCTTTATATTATTTTATACTAATTAAACGTGAAATAATCAAAAATAATTAAACAAATCTTATATGAGCACGCCGGGATTCAAACCCTTCGCCTCGTAGTCGAGGATCTTAACCGCTTGACCACGGAGGTCACACTGGTCATCAGGTTAATTCTGCAGAAATGGTCAGCACAATATAAGAATGGGTCATTTCTACAACTCATTTATATGCTCAAAAGTTTGGCTCCGAAATGGCTCGTCAGCTTCAGTTTTTCTTTCCTCTTACAATATTGGTAATTTCAAGACTCAGGGTCATTCCTCCCCCTCCTTAAAAGACCATCAAAACAGCATTTCTAATGTTAACAAAAGCTCTGAGGAAAAAGTTTATTTTCAAATTTTCCCTTTAGGGTTTCCCTCTTGTGTGAAGATAAATTTAGTAAATATTATTTTCACACGAATATATATTATATCTTGACAATTAGAAGATCACATAAAATAAAGAAAACATTTAAAAAAATCCACATTGCGCTTAATTTAAGATTAAAAAAAATAAAAAATGGATGCAAAGATTCAGAGTTTGGGCCAATTTAACACCTCTTGGGAGAAGCAATTAGCAGCTTTTAAATAACTTCCCCTTCCTTTGATGAACATCGAAAGAAAAAAATAGCCTTGAAATGCGTAGGCAAAATTAAAAAAACATACAATTTTTTTTGTATGCCTTTCGTACCTTCCTAATGTTATCATTAAATTCAGCGAGTTTTGAATGAAGTTTTTTTTCCATTAGCAGTTTTATCACATCGAGGTCTAATTAGCGATTATGAAAAAAGTAATAAACTGAGCGAATACATTTTTTGGAAGAAACTTTGGTGAGGGATTTTTATAGAAAATTCATTATCAAAAATAAATGTGTTTATGCTGTAAGCCACTTAAACCGTTTATTTTTTTTAAATATATCATCGCAACACAGTTGTGTCATATTTACGGCACAACTTTATCAAACCATTGCACAACTGAACAACTGGCATAACTTTGGTAAACGATTGATTATGATGAACATATTAAATTTGAGGCTAAAGTTCTTGAGCGGATTATAAAAGAATCATGTTTCTGCAAATACGTTAACACTTCAATAAGCAGTGCGCTAAAGATTAAGCAATTTAATTTTGTATGGAACAATATTTTACCGAAACGTCTGTCTCGATTAGAAAATAATTCATCACTTTAAAGGGGTTCCTCTTCGAAGCATCAACAGCCAGTGTTGTTAGGTTTGCGTGGTAGTTGAAAAGAAAGCGGGTATTCCAACGACCGTAAAGGTCACGAGATTAGCACTAGAACGAAGTTATGTAATAATATTTCTAACAAAGTGAGCGATTTAACGAAAGGTTTGATAAAATTGAAAGATAAATTATTTTTTATAAATAACTCACACTTAACACCGACTGAAAAAATAAAACAATACTGAAAAGGCACAAGTAACATTTACTATTCCTAATTTTGAAACTGATCATTCGCGGTGGAATATCATATTTATATGAATTTTATGATTTAAAATTTTTGTAACTTAATTTCACATATTTTTACGATTTCGATGCTACACGGCATGCATAAATAAAATGTTTTAGTGTAATTGACATTTTTTTAAAAAATAAAATGAGTAACACGTTCCAGAGTGGTAAATACTAAGTATCGCCCTGCTGAAGAATCACCTTTCAAAATTGAAATGTTGCTCAATTATTTTTTTTTGTTTTACGAAAATAAACCCCAGATAAACCTACATTACAGCTCATTCTCGTATAAATTCATGAAATGGAACGAGCTTGTGACTTTTAATTCCAAGATTTCATGGCACTCGTTCGGTTGTTTTCTTTGAGAGTGGACAATTTTTAATGTCATCACAATACAGGTATTATGTAAATCGATTTAATATTATGATTTGATTTATAAATTTGTAGACGCAAAGGTACGTAAGCTCGTATTTTAAAGTGATAAATCCTCATTGAAAGATGCTAGGCTCTTTATAATTTTTTCTTTTAAAAAAAACGGGTGTGGTGTCTACCTCCAGCTCACTTTGAAAATTTATCCCTGTTTATGTTTTGATTGTGGGATATTATTAAATTAACATAGATTACATTACATTACCATAGATGTGTTAAAAAAATATTTTTTGTGGGCAAAGATATTTTAATCTAAATTTAAAAAAATGAGGGGGAGGGCGCAATCGGTACTTAGTGCACAGAGCGCGAGATGTCGTAGAACCGGCCCCGCGTCTAATGCTCCGAATAAGAGAAAACTAGCTAGATATGTCTTCATTAACCGCCATTAAAACGGTTGTAGTCTTAACCTACTAAGTATAATGTCGTCTCCAGCTAAATATCGATTCTTCGAAGATTTGTAATGGCGGTTTTACCCTGTAATGGTCAAGCAGTAAACATAGCTAGGGTTTATTATATATAACACTTTAATGTACGCTGTTCTAAAATGACTCTACGTTTAGAATCTTAAGAAATCACCGAATAGGTTTTAAATTTTGAAGTCAAATCAAACATTGATTTAAGTTAATAATTTCGAAGAGGGTTTTTTTTACCAGCAGGTTGTATATTTTAAATACATTTAACAATAATTATTTATTGTATTATTGACTTGCCGTAGACTTAAAAACAATGAATTGCTGTTCTTCAATCATCACTTTACTAAATAAGGGTATCATTCTCAATTGTACAGAATGTCGAGACTTGATAACTCGAGCCATGGTCTTGACATTTTTGTTACCAGTCTAAATGATTTTTGTCATTCTTTACGACTCTACCAAAACCTTGTTCAGGCTTTGACTTGAATGTTCTTTCTTATGTATATTTTGTCCTATTTTTGTGATTGCTTCATTTAAATATTATGTATGTGCTGTTCTTTCTCTGTTGCTCTTTTTTTCCCATGTTGCGTTGTGTATTTTTTTTGTAATTGGACAATGGTCTGTTAGTATATAAATAAACAAATCAATATGTCACTACAATTCATCATGTTCCGATATCACTTAGTTTTACTTCGTTTATTTTCATTTCCTATTTCATCCCCACTTCAGAACAATTCACACTCTGCCAAAAAATAGGTTTTTTCCTCCTACTGAAAACAGCCTGGTTGCAATAAATTGCTACCAGACCTGTATTAAATAACCGAAAGGATTAAAAATACCACATTCGGGTAAAAGTTTTCTTCTTGTACCTATGTGTATACCTTCACACTGGAACATTTTAAACTTGGGCAGTAAAATTAATGACATTTGGGCATAATTCAAAATAATTGTCAAAATTGTTCAAATATTATCTAGATTTGATCGTACACCGATTTCAATATTACGTTTGGTTGCTGTCAGAAAACGTGGATTTGCCTTTATGAGGTTTTTATTATTTAAGCGACGATTTACATAACCCATGGAAAACAGATAAAAACGTAAGCCCGTGAAGAAATTAAATCTTTTATTAAATATTTCAAATATATTACTGGAATTTGATTACTGAGTTTGACAAACACAAAGGAATATCAGTAATTTATTTGTACTAGATTAAATCCATAAAAAATGGGTTGAATTCAAGTAAATAAACAATAAATCCACTATTTCAATCATTACATTATTTCGGAATATTCAGACCTGGGTCGAAAATTTGTAGTTTTACAATATTATTCTAAGTTGTTCAAATGACTTTTTTTCATAATTGAATGTTTTCAGTTTTATAGTTCTTTTAACAAAATAAAAATTGTAGATTTTAGCAGATGAAAACAAGTCACCTGTTTTGATTTAAGTAAACGATTTGTTCGGAGAAAACATTACAGCGGTTTTTATTTTTATAGATTCTTATGGACGAACTAACTGCTAGAATGAATGGTTTGGATACGTCAAAATAAATTTGCCAATTTACCATTACTAAGATATCATTTGTTAAAAATTAAACGGTTAAAGAAAGCAACCATTGTTCTTGAATGAGGTAGCGAAGTTTTTTGAATCCTTGGAAAAAAGCAATAAAAAAGTCAATAAAATAATGATTTATATTGCCAGTCGCGTTTGGCTACAAAACTGTAATTATTTTGCTCGAATAGGAACATTGTTTTATTATTTATATTACTATCGATATATGTTCGATTCCTGGCGTGGGGAAATAATAAAATAATATTTATTTTTTCGCTAATAATCATTATAGAGAAAACATGTAGTATATTTACGGAACTTTCCCGAGTGGTAGATTTTTTTTTTTTTAAGTGAGACAAACATTCCCGGGTTACGAATAACCTGACAATATTTGAAAAACTCCTACTGCCACCATAAAAAGCGGAAGATGTTGCTTGTGCAATGATGGAGGACTTAGCCAGCAGAGGAATTGAACGCACGACGCCCGGGTGGGAATCCGACGCGTTCTCCACTCAGCTACCGACCGGTCAAAATACTCTTAGTATTGCTCTGGTGAAAGCACACAATTGAAAATCGATAGGTTACTTGAAATGGCTAGTTTGTTAACCACATCTTAATACTTCCCAAGCTTTCTCTTATCCATATACCAAATTATTCCCTCATACACCAAGATACCATGGTTTCACTGGCTGTGGGGCAGTTAGGGGACTTTTGCTTGAAAATCAAATTTTTTTAAATTACTAAACGAAAATATATTGATTCTGTTTACTTGAAATTTTTCTTTTCAATTTCGAATCCGCAAATTATGATTATTGTAATAAAATAAATAATATGGAATAGATATAATAGATTAAAAAAACCTTTTTCGTGTTTCATTGTTTTAAAAATACGTTTCTTTCTTTGTTTTAAGATTAATTTTTACAAAATAATATCCAATTCAACATTTATTCAGGCTCTCCATATATTGGCGGGTTCTTTATTAGAAAGGTATAGATTTTTGAGTGTATGCGGAAATCCTGTCATCAAATCATGTGGATTTTCAAATTGGAATTGCTTTAACACTCGAACGAAACAAAAATATATGGATTTCATATCGAGAAAAGTTCAGTTTTTCTTCATACCTATTGTACCCGTAATAGGATTTGAGAAAAAAAATAAGCTTGTGGAACTAACACTAATAATATTTTGAAGTATATGTTAAGTTTTATTAAATTAACAAATTTTCAAAGCGGTGCATTAAAATATTATACATGAAAGCGTCGTTAATAACCTAGAATTTTAATTAAAGAAACTTAACGAGAGAGTGTGCTTTGAGTAGATATGGCTGCAGCTTCTCCAATTTGACCCTTTGCTAATAGAAATTAAAAAATCAAAAAATATTTACTTTATTTTATTAGTTTTAATAAATATATTCAAAGACAAATAGTGCTTTTTCAAAATTAAATTTATTTGAAACCTTTTTTAGCATGAAAGAGTTTTAAATCTCTGGAATGATGTTAAAACATTAAATTTAGTCAAAAATAATCTTCTTAGAAAAAAAACAAAAATCAATATTATTCGCCAAATATATTTTTTTAAATACTTAAAATGCACTTATTCCTAGATATGTAGTATTTTAATTTTCAGGATAAAGTGTATAAAGTGAAGAAATTCTGAAAACTTCAGCATAAGGGCTTAATATAAAAGCAATGCCGCAAGATGCTACGAAGCAAATTGATACAAATATCTTGTGCAGAGAGAGCGGAAAGCTCGTTGCGAACTATCTGAGTTAGTTATCGCGGGGTAATGTTTGGGATAACGGTGTTACTTAAACTGACTTATTTGTTCTTTAAGAATCGGTATGAAATATTTTATACCAAGTACTCAAACATCGGTTGAGTTTTGAAGTTAAAACCGAGAGTTTAAAATAAACATTTTATGGTAAGCTTTTAAATCTGTGAAGGTTTAGTATTTTTACATCGAAATACCTATTAAATAGAAGCTACACAATGCTTCCTGCTTTGTATGTAGTAGGGTACTCAAAATTTAATTTTTAAAATACTTTATGCATAAACCAGCTCGAAAATGGTTTAAACTATCTACTTTTGTATCTAATATAACGAAACAACCATTGGTATTTAGCTCATCTTCACTAAAAGAAACAACCATTGGTATTTAGCTCATCCTCACTAAAAGAAACAACCATTGGTATTTAGCTCATCCTCACTAAACGAAACAACCATTGGTGTTTAGCTCATCCTCACTAAAAGAAACAACCATTGGTAGTTAGCTCATCCTCACTAAAAGAAACAACCATTGGTATTTAGCTCATCCTCACTAAAAGAAACAACCATTGGTATTTAGCTCATCCTCACTAAAAGAAACAACCATTGGTATTTAGCTCATCCTCACTAAAAGAAACGTAAGATGATATGATACAGTTATTTTCATTTCACTTGCACAGTGTTATCACATAAACAGCATGGACGTAAATCGTGCTATGTTGGTTGAATATTTTGAAATTTAAGTATGGTTACGATCCCGTTTGAATTAAATCAATGGCGTGTTAAAGACAATCAATTGTCAACTGACAAGAGGACACGGGGTTCTCAAAAAAAAAATTGAAAGAGACTTCAAAATAGATCAAAATAAATGTGCATTCGTTCAAAAATACAATAACCTCTTTGGTACAGGCGAGTGAAGCTAAGATTTCACTAAGTATTCATCGGCTGAGATAAAAAACGGCCCATGGAAAAAAAGGTGTGTTGAAAAAACGAATGTTTACCACAAGTGTATAGGAAGGGTAAAGACTGATTCACACCAACGTCCGGTTCCGCTCAGTGCCGATATTGTTCCGCAAGAGAGCTTATTGATATGGTATGAATATCGATCAAGGGGTATGTGCCAAGACAAAGTTTTGTGGCAGAATATCCTTCTGCCCACCCTTGTGATATTTAACTACTTAGTTAGTTAAATAATTATTTTTAATTGTAAAAATACTTACATCGCAGATTTTTTTTTATCAAAAACCATTTTTTTTATCACTAAATAACATTTTTATTAAGTATTAATTATTAAAAATATTATTTAGTGATAAAAAAATGGTTAAAAAAAAAAAATCTGCGTTGTAAGTATTTTTACACTTCAAAATAATTATTTAACTAAATAAGTAGTTAAATATCACAAGGGTGGGCAGAAGGATATACTGCCATACAACTTTGTCTTGTCACATACTCCTTGATTGATATTCATACCATATCAATATGCTCTCTTGCGGAACAATATCGGCACTGAGCGGAATTACTTTTTCTCCTCTTTGTAAATGACATAATTAATGTATTTGATAACGATGTGCATGTGCTGCTTTTCGCAGATGATCTGAAACTCTTCAAACTCATTAAAACCACAGATGATTGTTCTCACATTCAAGTTAACTTAAATAAGTTACATGATTGGTGTAAACTTAACCAACTTTTTTTAAATATTAGTAAATGTCAGTCAATCAGATTTTTTAGAATTACTCACCCTCTCGACTATGATTATAAAATTGATAATATTTCCCTTACATCTGTCAATGAAATTAATGATCTCGGCATTACTTTCGATTCTAAATTAAATTTTCTCTCACATATCAATATAATAACAAGTAAAGGTTTAAAATTGCTAGGCTTTATTCTTCGAAATGCCAATGAATTTAAAAATATTTCTACATTGAAAATCCTGTACTCTTCACTAGTTCGAAGTCAAGTCGAATATAATTCTTCTGTCTGGTCCCCTCACTTTTAAAAATCCACTCTGATTCCATTGAAAAATTGCAACATAAATTTCTAAGATACATCAACTATAAACTCGGTCTACCTATTGAAACCATAAATTATAATTATTTAATGAAAGAATTAAAATTACTAAAACTTTCAGACAGGAGGCTTGTTTCCGACTTGACTTTTATTTTTAAAATTGTTAATGGTATTATAGACAGCCCTGATTTACTTAGCTTAATTACCTTCTATGTACCTAACAGATCCACTCGATCCAAAATTCTTTTTAAATGTAACAACAATATCAGGACTGAGTCATTTAAATACTCGCTTGTACCTAGATTGCATGCAGTGAGTAATTCTATCGCTGAAATAGTAGATATATTCAACTGCACTGAATCTAGTTACAAGAAGGCTATAATAACATACCTCTTTCTTAAATACTAGTGTTAATTTTCTTGGGCGTAATCAAATCGTCGCATCAAATGTTTTTGGGCGCATTGTTATTTTTTATGTCATTGTTATTTTTTATGTCACTGTTATTTTATTATTTCTAATTTTGAAACTGTTATTTTATTTTATTTTATACCTATGTTATGTAAAAGCCCATGAGGGCGTATAAAAATAAATAAATAAATAAATAAAATAAAAACTTACATCTCGAGTGAATCCTTCGAAAACATTTGATATTTTTATTACAGATTCGTCAGAATTAATTCAAATGTAAATCTGTCACCTTGAAGTTTTCATTTTAAAATTGTTTTTCTTAATACTAATAAAGTTTCGCTAAAAAACTCTCTCATTGCCAGCTGCTATAAAAAGTCACCCTTAAAAGTTTTCTAATGTACTTACATACGAAAACTAGTTGTGAAAGTTGTTTCTGTAGAAGACCGTAAGTAGAACAGAGATATTTAATTTTTATTTAACAGAATCAGTGCTCAAATTTTCAACCTTTAAGACCTCTGACATATTGAATGTCAAAAAAAGTTTTGATGGCTTAGTAAAAGGTAGTGTACAGTACAGTAGCGCACGTGTACCTACTGTACACAGATTGCATAGTGTACACCTCACATATAGCTTTAGTTAACCTGAAGCTCAGACGCTCTGAAGTTGATCATTCCCGACATCTTATTTCCTAGTCACGCTCATCTCGTACCCAACCAGATGCGATGTTTCGCAGGCATGTACATTGTGCATTTCAGCATGCGCCAGGTGTATATAAAGATATAGATTTAGATACATCATTATCAAGAATCTTATGTAAGTTCCTAACAAGTGTCCAATGTGAAATTGCGAATATAAAAATGATGTATCGATGAAAACAAAGGTCTTAAATTCGTAAAGTTAGACATTGTAATCACAAGCCAACAACCAAACAGGAATCGAACGGAACATCCTTCCGTTCTGCCGCCGGAAATGACGGAGGGCCGAAAATTTTCGGAAACAGATTTCAATGCGGGTCTAATAAATAACGAAGAAGTAACCCATGTACCATTTAATATCCAAGTTTCAATATTAAAATATTTTTTATTTACTGGAAAAATATTAACTAGACAAACTTTTACTTTTTTTTGCCATTTCTCAACAATCTACCAATAAGAAAATGTGCATTGATTACTGCGAGAATGTTCACAAATTTCAAAGAATATGGAAATAGAAAAAGACACGAAATAAAACGATTAGGTTGGGACCGAAACTCGAACTCGGACCCTCCACACTATAGCGCGACGCGTCTACCAATTTTGCCATCCCAACCAATTCATTAAGTGTAATTTTAACTTTAAAGGGTCACTTTATTAAAAAAATGTTTATTATATCCAACATTATAATCAGCAAGCCTCTCTACACGTTTTATTTTTAAATTCTCGAGCAATAAGCCTAGCATTATGAAATTTGTACGGCTTTTTTAACATGAAATTTGTATGTTGACAACAATATTTTCAGTTCGCAAATTGAGTTTTATTTTTATAACTTGAAATATTAATTTATATTTACTCCACGCTTTACAATTTTAAGGGAAGCCGGTTTAGTAATATACAAACATTTTTTTCCACGTTGGTTGATGAGAAAATGGGTATTTTTTGTTGTAGTTTTATTTTGAAATTAAAATGGGCTTAGTTAATGAAGAAGTTTTATACATTATTAATATAAAACTCTGCAAATGTAAATTATAACATAAAATAATTTTCTAGCAAATTTACTATCCACCCAAGATGGTTATTAACTTTTGATTTTTTGAAAGGTTTTTATTTCCTCGGAATATAATTTTGGATCGGCTGTCGGTTGGACGGCAGCGTAAACAAATAATAATTTCAATAATCACCTTCTCAGTTGACATTTTGTTTCTTTAAATTCATATTATATTTCTCTTTTTCTCTGATCAATTTTTATAATTTTAATGTTATTCTATTATTTTCTCATTGTTTATATAATTTATATTTTGTTCTCCCTCTGTATGCTTATATAACCGCATAATTTGTATGTTTATTTAAGTTTAATTGCATACCTTGATGATGCTTAGGTTAAGCGAAACCAGCCGGTCATAAAAATTAAAATAATATCCGTGGTATAATTACACAATAAAAAGTTGTTTTTTCACTTTTTTAAATAATAATGAATGAAAATATTGCAACACTTTTGATACGTATATAAGTAATAAAAAAATACATCTTAATAAGATCCTTGAGTAATGTTCCACGAGTAGTGTAATATATATGTATTATAAAACCAGATTGAAAATTAACTGTCAAGTGTAAAAATAGCGCACGCGCCTATATTATATAACAAAAAAGAATCATTGAGTAGACTTTTTGTGTTTTTTTTTCATCCAAACTTTATCATGATCTCTCCCAACGCACATTGTGTATATATTGAAAACTTGATAAATGTTGAATCTTTATTTGACGAGAAAAACTTTTGTAGAATTTAATACCCGTGAAAAAAAGTTGTTTAGTGTAACGAGTTTTTTTGTAATTTTTCATGCGAATACCGCTCATTAGTCCCAACTTCCCAGAGCCACCGTGGTTAAGTGGTAAGAAGCTCGACTACGAATTCAGAGGTCGCGGGTTCAAATCAAATACACCTTATTTAATTAATGTGTGTCCCAACACATTTAGTTAATGTAAAAAATGTATACTATATTCTCGCCCACGTTGAAGTTTAGTAGATAAAAGATCAACATTTAGAATCGAAAAGATGCTTGAAATGGCTTTAGCCGTGTTTAATGACCAAATCTGAATAGCAAGGTATTTTCCAACCTTCCTCTTATCCATCTCCTTCCCTTCCCCACTACTTTCAGCCTCACAATATACCTCAATTGGGGATGCCATAGTCTCACTGGCTCCAGACGGTTGGGAGCAGTTGAGACTCTTGTGCAGTATTCACTATGCCAAAAGAAACCACTGTGACTATGGCTTCTATATATAGGGTAATGGGGAAGAATAAGGTTGGGAAACCTGGCTGTTCAGATCTGGCGTTTTGATTATGAATGGTGATATTTCACCAGAACGATTCTGGCAGTACTTACCAACCTAGAACGTGCTGCGAAAATGCAATAGGTTATTTTGAATTAATTTTGTGTAAAACAACATGAGAAAAAAAATTGACTAATGAATTTCGTTTTTTTTTTGCCTGTAGTCGTCGTAAGATTGTCTAGTCCCCAAAGGCTAAACAATGGGCTGGCCATGTGGAAATAATGCCAGCTGACAGGCTACTGAAGGGTATACAAAGTGGAATGTACCCAAGCCAGACCTAGGAAGGGATGAATGGACTGCGTGGACAAATATTGAATCAGAATGTACTGGAAGACCTGAGGAGAGAATATATTTAAAAAACATTAAAAAGTGTAACCAAAGATTAATCCAAAGCATAACATTAAAATAAGTTTCGAAAGAATTGACAAAGAAACAACTTTCGAGTTAAGGATTCAATATTAAATTATAACAAAAACTTTTAATTATCCGGAATAATATGAGAAAAACAACTTCCAGTATAAATTCGATGCCAAGAATATCAACTAAAGGATCAGGAAATAACCTTCCAATAAATTTCTTATACTAAAAAATATTAAGGCATGTGACGAGTATGAAGTGAAGTTATTCAAAAGAATATCTATTTATTTATAAATCATGTATTCTATTCAATAATAAGTATGAAAAAGCTTTGCTTAGTAAGCTACATTTTTAATCGGATATCTTAATAATGGTAATCGAATTTCTTCTGAGAGCATTACCAATGTTTGAAAATATATTCTTTGATATTCGACAGGTCTGGCAAAGAAATATAACATAGATTAGCTATTGGAATGTTTTCTCCATACGTGATATCATCAAGACTCAAGAAATATAAAAAAAAACATCCTGTAATGTGTTTCAAATGTATTTATTGTGATAAAAACCACACGGTCGTGATATTTTTGTTCTCGTAATGTGGTTTTAAAAATAAGTTCTTGTTTAAATTCGATTGGTGCTTCAATATATGTATATATAAATACATATACTCGTATATCGTCGCTGGAAAGGCAAAAGGACTGAAGCGCCATTTTGGGAAATTTACACCATAGTAATGCACGACTCATACATAATTAGTTTTTTTATTATTTCGGTACAAATTTTTTTAAACTCCGGTGAATATTTGTTTATTTTGAACGATTTATCCATTTATTTATGGATTTCAATTACATGAATTAGGAAACGCCAGGAAAAAAATTATTACGATTATTGGTGTCGGCTTTAAGTATTAAAATTTTACTTTGAGAAAGCTTAATGTTACACAAAAAAGTCTTAGGGCAAAAATAACGCTTTAAAATACTAAAAATAAAATTCGCTAAATTTTTTAAGCATGTTGATATTGTTGCTTCATTTTTTTTAAGGCATGGTAACAAATATCGTTGAAAACCAGAAATAATGTGAGACCTTCTGTTTTTTTTCTAACTACTTCTTGAATAAAATTATATCAGGTGTACTTAATTATAATATTTTTTTAAAGCTTTTATTATATTGTGTATGTATATATTATTTTGGCCAATTAATACGCTAAATGTAAATAACCTTTTCGAAATTCTTAAATATCGCTTCTCTTTTCTTCAATCAAATTTTACAATTTACAACACTGGAGAAATTCTTGTATTCTTAGTTGCAACGGGTAGAAAAACAAATTATTTTCCTTAATTTATTTCACTTTAATACATGAATAAATTAAACGAGAATTTTTAACCGAATTTTCGTTTGTATACTTTGAAGAACTGGAGGATTCGAGGAAAGAAACATTTCAATAATCAATTAGAATTTTAAGTCTCTATATGGAAGAGAAGTCCCGGTTTAAAATATTCTTTGGCGAAACATTTCCGCAGCTTTGCAAAAAACCATTTTCAGATACCCTTTTATGAAATTTTAAAAAAGCAGGGAGAAATTTTTCATTATTATTTGAGGACCCTATTTTTCAATTGTATTTCCTTTAATATCTTTTTGTGGGAGGACTTTATTTGTTTTTAATTAGATCAAGAATATTTTTTACCGCCAATTTAATCATCAAAGCCCACGAATTCGAAATGTAAGAGAGTATTTTTGAAAAATTTTAACCTTGTTTTATTATGCTCGTTTTTATTTTAAATAGAAAAATATTTATAAAAAAACATTAAGGGGTAGGTGGGAGGATAAAATAAGCCTTCAGGTGTAAAAATACTTTTTACGTTTTTGATTATATTTAAACAGCTTGGAATATATAATTTGTACACACAGTAAATAAATAATTTCTGGTGTTCTAATATACGTAAGAAATAATTGACTTAATTAACGCACACAATTACATAAATAGAAGAAGATTGAAGATGTAAATCATACAAAAGCAGAGACGTGCCCTACATAAAGGCACATTAACACTGCCTACCCGCCGTTCCCGCATAAAAAATATGACTTATATTGGATTGAATAATATGAAATTGCAAAAAAGAAATCTACACTTCATCTATCAATTCAAACAAGTTCAGATAATTACACCGTCGCGAGCGCCTCACCGACCGTCTTACTATGTGTCGAAAACGGGTTCTGTATATGCTCAAACGCCGCCAACGTCAGAATAAATTATTCTATGTTCACTAGACTACACAAAATATGTATGCATGTATGCTGTGTGCACGCTCAAGTGGATGGTTTGTGTTAGTGTCTAGGAAGTGTTTTTACAGAAAAATGCAATAACACTAACAATCAGTGACATCTGTTGGTTAGTATCTTTATTTTCAACTAATCTTCTGTTTACTACCTACCTTGATCAAACACTCTGTGCATGTCACTGAAAAAAGTATTCCAAATTTTATGATGCGGAAAAATCTCTACAAAGTGCAACGATCATTCGTTTTAAGCTTTCAAAACTGAGCGTTGTCTAAAATTTGTAATATTTGTATTTTTAAAATGTGTACAGTTATTTAAAAAAAAAAAACTTACTACATCATGTTTCCATTAATACATCAATCATGTAACGAGTTTGTCAAGAATAGTTTAGAGATTGTGCACAATTACCCCATCTGTATAAACTGATATATTGTCGATAATTGATGAGTGGAAGCCTAACAATGGCGATCCGCTATCTATTGATGACAACAATAAATGAGCAATTTCTAGAATATTGCGCAGAGCGGACATTTTCCTTTCTTACCAGCTAGTCTAGTCACACAGCTGGGTTAACATAGTCATAGAGCAGGTGAACTATAAATCGATTCGCACCTCTATGGTCGGATAGTGCTTTGTCGATAATAAAGGGTGATATCCTATACGGAACAGATTACATTATTCTCACTAGGAAAGTAAACGGAGAATTATCTTAATTTTAAAGGGCCTCTTTAACAATATCGACTCTGTTCTTGATCTAACAAGTTAACGTTTTGGACCAAAACAAAACGTATTTATCTTAACGTTCAATTCAGCCATCGTTATTTTATCAAGTTTGATGGATGGAAGTAAGGTATGGAACTGGCAGAAGAAAGAGGGTAGTCGATTGAAACCACTAGAAATGATACCCTTAGGCATTTAACCACTTTTGATCGTAATACGAATAGAGATATCCGAAAACAACGAAAGGCCGAGGTGAGCGTACATAGTGATAAAGGTTTGGGATTTTTGAACGTGATAAGCGGTTGACTGGATAAATTGTTGACAGATGACACACAAGTGGATGAACGAAGAACTCAGGAAACACGACACATACTCAAGAGAATCAAATAGTTACTGAAGTTGGAGTTTAATAGATAATTAATATAGAAGACGCGATGAGTGTGCGCCAAAAAATAGTTGTTGGCCTTTCGTCCTCTCTGTCTACCGTCGATGGAAAATAAAATCAATATTTTGTTTATTATTTATAATTTTGTAACTGTTAATTCGTAGTGGAATTCCATTTTAATGATTTAATAAAACAAATTAATAACTTAAGTCCACTTATTTGTGTTTTTTTACTGGACCGGTTTCAGCCTACAACGGCCATCTTCAGACTAGTACAGGTTGTTATTATCCTATGGTTTATCTACTATTTTTGGGATATCAGGGTAAAAAAAGGTAAGCCATGATTTTACATTAATTATATTCATCAGTATTGTTGCATGATTTTTCTAGTTACAGGATAAAAGTAACTTTTACTTTATTATTTTATATACCCATCTGGTATGATTCTTTATATAAGATGGGCTACAGTTGTATTTATGTGAATATGATTTTACGATGTATTTATATAATGAAAGGTTGGTGAATGCTGATTTCTAATGAGTTTACTTTAGGCTTTCCCATGTCAATTGTAATGTCCAGATTTACAACAAAGATTCCTATTTATTGGGTTACTCCCAGCATTATGGTATAAGTGCATAATAAATAAATCATAAAATCAATGTAATTATTTCATAATTTGTTTTTTATTAAATCAATATTTTGTTATTTAGGGTTTACCGTAACGACGAATTATAATATCAAAGTCCTTTGCATGACAAAAACAATTATTTTTTCGTCAAAATTAATTTGTGGTTTGAAATAACACATGAATACAATTTTATTGTTTGTTTGTGATCAACTTTGTTGTGATTATCTTCCGCCGGTTTCGATTTCATCAAGGTATTCTGGAAGGTGATAATATTTTACAAATTTAGTTACGAAAAACAAAGTAAATGTTTCGTTTCAAACAAAATAAATAATCTGTGAATTGATTCACCGAGTAAAATTAACACCCTCACTGCAAACCCATAATATTCTACACTACCAATGCGCAATTAAGAACAAACTTGTCGATTGAGATGAATACGCTGTGGCTGCTCAAAGGGTACTTTAGGAATTGGATAGACGTTCAGACTGAGTGTAGTTAACTACAACGACTAACTTGTTGGTTTGACTAAGTCAACAAACACATCTACGTGTGTGTCATTATTCTCACTAATTGAAAAAAGAAAACACCCTGCTATTTTTTTTATTTAAATCTAATAGCATCTTTAACTCAGAGCTGGGAAAGGAAAAACTAAACACGTAAAGAGATCTAAATAAACTGATAGACAAAGATAATTCTACACCTATACAGTTATACGAGTAGGGATTGAGCCATGATTAGGTATAAAAGCCTAACTATACAACACCTCCTACATTCTTTTGGTTTTTCTACCTTTTTTACTTAAGTATACAGTAAAAGTTAGACTATATTCCATTCATTTGAAGTCAGGCATCTACATATATCCGATGGTATGTTTGAAATATTTGCACCGTGGTAAGATAGTTAATAATAATATTGCATTTCCATAGCACAGTCTCAAGTACGCTTTATTAGAATAAACTTTAAAATAATGAAAATACGAAATTGTAACTAAAATCCAAAATATAAAACCTACTCCGATCATGCAATAAAAATTTCAGATTTCGTAATGACATGTTACAGGTAAACAAGTAACAGATATATGTACATATTCATTTAATATGAATAATAATAGATTTAGGTGATTTTAGCGAAAAGCGTATTTTTGAGTTTTTCATTATTCACATGATATTCATTTTCGATAGTATCTACTTCCTTCCAAAGCTCGAAAAAAATTTCAATTAAGGAGGTTATTTATCATAAAATAAACGAAACGAGAAATAATTCCAAGAAGAAAACACATAAGAAGTGAATTCTCTACTGAATTCGGTTTTTTGCTAGTTAAAAAAACCTTTTTGTTATTAGCTTTAAGAAATCTGAAATAATAATATTTTGATAATTTGTTTAGCGCCGTTTTTTGGAAAAATCACGTCAAGGGCACTGTAAAGACAATCTTTGAAAAACAATTCTTTATTTGATTTGGAGTATTTTTTTTGTTAAATTATGTCTGGATCTAGTCCAGCTTATTTGTACCACGTGGTGCGCACCGTACCGTTCCAATAACGTTGGACAGTCAAACATTGTGAGGGGCGGGCGTTGTGTGAACTGACCCAAAGTTTCAACCAGTCGGGGGATGTGAAATAAATATACATATTTGCTTTTTATTTCACCAGATACCAAACTGGCAACATAGGTTTTTACTCCAAATAAGCTCAGGAAACGCTGGTAAAGTCTGTCGAGTTAGTCTTGTTACACCCCTATATGATTATTCTGCTTTTATAACATACATTAATCACTGACGGCGTGGGCGTCTTCATACATCATCCTCAGAGTCACATTACTCCTAAATTTAAAATAGTCGGTCCATACATCATTCTTCCTTCTTGCTTTCATAATGCTATTTTTAATATGAGCCAAAAAACTTCTTTTCTAGGTGAACTTATTTAATTGGGTTGTTTCAGTAACTTTGTAGTATAATCGTTTTACATAATTCGTGATCTTTAAAAAAATTGTTTAAAAAAAAATGGTTTTGTAGATTTTTTGGTCATGTTGTGATATTCAAAACAAATTTTGGGATTCTTGAAAGGTGCCCTTAAAGATTCTTTTTACGAAAATAAAACTACTAGATTTTTTCAATATCACAATACTCAGACTGGCTTCGATCGTATAGAAGAAAATATATAATTTTTCAAATCATTATTAATATAATTTTGACTCAAAGTGTCAAGCCATTGTCATCACTATGCGTTAGAGGCCGAACCTGTATGTTAAATACCGACATGTGTTTGTTTACATCTTCAGATGAATTTAGTGGATCGTAAGTTATAATTTATGACGATCATATTTGACGGGATTGGGTGAAAGTGAATATAGGGTAAAACCAGGGATAGAGTGGAGAAAAGAGACCAAACACTTAACTTTGACCCACGAAAATCCCAGTTCCAGACACGAAAACATCAGTATTAGGTCTTTGGACACATAGTCATGACCACAAGCACTTCTTTTGAATAGCATATTTAAAAACACTAATGATAGCCAGATGTAGAGACAAACTCAAGGTGATCAGAACCAACAATTAATACAAAAACAATAGTTTTCAGCACAACGAAAAATCAACAAAGGTTCAAAGATCCTTTTCCTTCTTCTGCCCGAAAACAATTGAAGTCGAAGTTCCTCTTTTGTTTTGTTCACCTTTTACAATTAAAGTGATTAGGAAAGTAAGTACTTTGAATAAAAGAGATGAAGGTAGGAACCCACCACATTACAATCATCTCAAAATTCAACACCATCATTGTCATATTATTATAGCTATTAGAAAATATGTTTTTAAACTTGTATTCATAACCTTACTTTGATTTTAATGGCTTATATATAAACTTTTTTTCTAAACTATTTATGATATCTACAAATAACCGAACTAAATTATTAAAACACATTTGTATCTAAGTTGTGAAAAAATAATTTTGTTTGGGCCCTCGCATTGTTTTTTTTATATTGAGATCAATAAAACTTTTGGATTCGTATATTAATAGTGTGTTCTTTATTAAGATGAATAAACAAGTTTTTTCACGTTGTCGATAAATGAGAAAACTTGAAAGAAAACGATTTTTTCCCTTACAGAAGCAAACATGTAAAACACCAATTTAACTCATATGCTATTTTTTATTGTTAACATAATAATAATAATAATAATAATATTTGGATAATAAGGTGTTACAGACAAAGCGAAAAATATAATTTAAATAAAAAATAATTTTGTTTTAAGCCACTTTATTTATACACATATAACAATTCGACCGGTTTCGGTTAAACATAACCTTCTTCAGGAACGTATATATATAAACTCAGTTTATATATATACGTTCCTGAAGAAGGTTAAGCTTAACCGAAACCGGTCGAATTGTTATATGTGTATAAATAAAGTAGCTTAAAACAAAATTATTTTTTATTAAAATTATAATGTCAAGCTACAAAGTGATTGCTTCCTTCGATAAATCGAAAAATATAAATTTAAGTTGAACCTACCTGTACGGTGTGGTTTTTTAAAAATACCTTAATTTACTTTGGAATCTATGAAAATTTTATCTTTGCACAAATTAATAAATAACTGACTGAATTGCTGTGATTACGTAGCAAGGAATGGTAAGATGCTTTAAAAAGTTGTGCTTTTTCGTAGTAGTATTTTTTCAACCCAATGTATAGGATGTTAAATACATTTCTATAATAATGTTTTAAAGTTGCTCTCATGTGTAATTTAATTTCATATGACAATCTAAGTCGCCCGAATATTTATAAATTGAATTCTAATGATAGTTCTCCATTTTATATTGGTAAAAGAACTAGCAATGTCAATGTCAGATTCAAAGAACATCTTAGATGTTAAAATAACCACGGTTTTTCAGATTTCGTAAATACTCTTATGGAAAAAGATCATGTCTTCAATAAAAGCACCGGTGCTCATATTCTTCACAAAAAAACCATGGCAACAGTTTTAATAATTTAGAAGTACGAGGACTGGAAACAAAGTCATTAAAATGAAAAGTCATATTTTGAATAATCAGTTAAATTTGTCCAGTAGTTATAATATAAGGTATATTTCCTGTGAACTCATAAAGAAATCTCATTTTTCTTTTATGACCTTTTCATCTTAAATTTTGCATCTTTCATGTCATATTGTCGGTCTCTTTCTCTCTGTTCTTTTGTTATAATTTTTTTTGTTTATTCTAGTGTTTGTTCTCTTATTTTATTGGGCCTTGTGTTCTCCCTCTGTATGTATATATAACTGCACACTTTCTGTTGTTTGTTTAGTTTAATCTTGTACCTTGATGATGCTTAGGCTAAGTAAAACCGGTCGGTCATAAAAAAATCTGTGGTCTTATACAAAGCTATTATTTCATTTTCACTATATAATTAGAATGTAGAATTTCATTCAAACAGTTAAAACACACAAAAGCATGTATATAAAAAAGGGATTAATTTGGGTACGAGTTTCTTTTATGTTATGCAGTTGTTAATTGAATATTGTTTGTTAGCAGAACCTATCGTGCTAAAAGATTGTCAAACTATGATAAATGATCTGAATGTTATCACTTTAACGACAAATTTTGTTCATGTTATCATTTGCTTTTCGTTGTTAATCAATACGTGTATGCATACTGAGTAGTGAGTATGAAGAATGATTTAAATTTTTAAACAAATGCAAATAATTTGAACTTTTCTTTTCTAATTTTTTCTATTATTGATAGAAATACCAATATTTCAGGGTTTAAAAAACTTGAAAGTATTTGAATTCCCCCTACTAGCGTCATCATTAGTGGAAAATTATCCTTGTGCAATGATGGAAGACTAAGTTAGCACGTGACGCCTGGGTGGGAAACTGACTAATTGAGAAACTGAAGCGATAAAAAACAGACAACATTTCCCTTAAATAAACTACGTGCATAAAAAAGCGTATCCCTTCAAAATAAATAATACGCACGTTACTACAGATTTGAAGTGTTCGGATATTTAAAATTCTGGGTTAGAAATGCTTGACGATGCTGTCTATGAATACTACAATTATTAAAGCCACGGTTTGAACCGCGAGCTACAGGAAGATGATAATTCAAAAGATGTTTCATGTTTAAAGAGACTTCAAAAGTAGTAACGAAACAGAAGGAATGCGTAAACATTTCCTAAAGATAAAACTTTACTTCTTGAACTGCATATTTTGTGGTTACACGTTGTGAGAGACGATGGTTTGTTTAACAACGCTTTGTAGTCATAATTCCGTAAAGCACTTTATTATTTTCGTGAATGCATAATTTTCTCTCATCACTTGTTCGCTGATGGTTCTCGTGATGGGAGGTGTAATCAAAACAAAAAAAAAAGAAAGACGTATCTAAATATGAGCTTTCTCTAAAATTAAATAATTTAATAAACTAATGTGTTGATGGAAACGTCTGTAGCGTTGTAGGTTTTCAAAGCAACAGTGTTGTGAATTTTTTTTTGAGTGCGAACACTCAATCAACAAAAAAATGATGAAATAGAATATTTATTTTGGAATGTGGGGAGGTTAGTGCAATCCCACATATCCCTTAAATATTATACTAAAGAGTAGGTAGTGATTGGTATAAATCATCCCTCGAGGAATTTATCTCTCTACTTAACGTTCACTCAACAATAAATGGTGAAAGCAGTGTTTAATTAGGTAGGGCCATGATCTGCTGATAATTTTTAAGTCTGGTGATTAAATAAGAATTAATCTTGATGAAAATGAGAAAAAAATATTTAACGCCCAAATCCAGTGGGATGGCGGCATCCCCATTTGGGGTATGTTGTGAGGATTAAGGGAGTGAGTAGGAACATAATTACACCGTAAGAATGGTTAAGAAATACTTAGCTATTCTGATTTGGTCAATAAATCCGGCTAAAGCCATTTTAATCAACATTTGATTCCCATTAGTGGCCTTTCACCAGGGCAATACTGAGAGTATCAACCATTTTGGAACATTTGGTGAATACACTATAATTACATCAAACACAGATTAACCATTTCATTGTCCAAAGGCAGTAAACTGAGGTTTTTACGAAATCCTAAAATGTCCCAACGTCAATAAATTGTCGTCGAATACTTGTTTAGTACGATGTTTTACAAATACTAAAAATAACGGTACAAGTACAAAAAACTATTGTTTTGGCATTTTATTTTTTTTTCAATTCCGCAAAGAAGTTTTTTTTAATTTTCAAAGCGTTTATTTAAATTAGAAAAGCACCGGGGTGGCCGTAAAATCTGTTTCTAGTAGCTCAGAGCACTTTGTTTTTAAGGTCAAAATTCGAGTGGTCTAAAAAAGGAGTCGAACCCGTACCCTCCAAATTCGGAGTCGAGGCTCTTAACCGCTGGAGTTTTCGAAGTAGAATCGTTTAGTTAAATGTAAGGTACATTTAGTAAGGTATACTCGTATTGAAACAATATAAAAAGAATCGCAAAGGGAAGACCACGAGCCAATAAGCTTAGTTGAAAGGGTGGTGTAAAATATAAAATAAATCATTTCTATATAACTGCATATATCCCAGAAAATTGAATGTGTTTACTTGTAGTAATGTACGAGTAGTTATTTGTGGTCTTGGTAGTGGCGGTATGGCATAGCGGCTGCTTAAATAGAGCGCGCATGCAAACTCACCAAAGTTTTCAGATTATATTATCACACAAACCAAAGAGATTTCATACGAAGCGGTGCGGCGCACGGAATATTGCATGGAATATGATATTACCAACCAATATTAATTGATTTCGGTTTTGGCGGCAAGAAATATGTCTCAATATTGTAAAGCATTGAGCTTTACAATATTGAGACAATGGGCTTTACAAGTACGAGTAGTTCGCATGAAAATACAGGTTATTGGGATATGACCAATTTATTTGTACAAACAAAAATTACTTTAAAAAATATGTCATAAATGTACTAAACTGACTTGTTTCATTTCAATCGTTATATGACTAGGATAAAATAAAAATATCGTCGCTGGAAAGGCAAAAGGGCTTAAGCGACACTTCGGTCAAAAATGAGTTAAATATGTAGTTTTTATCGGCTTATTTTTCTGCATCGAATGCACTGGTTGTCGTTTGATTCTGAAGACTTTTATGGCCCTTCAGCCATCTAAAATATATTTACCATTTGGGAGAAGGTTTAACTCAAGCGACACATGTTTGGGATTTTTTTGTCGCTTCAGATAACTCAGTGAGAGCATTGAGTTGCATTGAAAATATTTTTTGCAACTCTACAATTTAGTGATGAATAAGTTTGCTGATTCTGGTTTCCTTATTTAATGTGTTAATCGTTTGGATTCCAGTTCATTTCATATTTTCAAGTTAGTGTTATGAAGTTAATACTTTTAGTTTGATTTATCGCTTACCAATAGAGCTTGCATGCATTGTCTAAGAAAACGCCTTGTCGCACTGCATGCTACCCATAAACTTTATAAGATACTACAGTGCCTCGTAAGCCTTTAGCGGCGGAGAGGTAATTTCATCGATACTTTGGGGCTGATATTGTTTTCATAACAGACAATTTATTACCTCGCCCCCGCAGGTACACAATAGGTTCACATTCAGAAACCTATAAAGGAAAACAGAGAGTAAAGCATCGATTATTTAATTTTGAATTTGGTTACCTCAGTAGCAACATAGATATGAGATTTCCACCCGTCATCTTTATGTCAATAATAATTATTTTAATAACAGTGAACGTGTATAGCATAGTTTTGTAAAATTTCACCTCAAGTGCGCTTTATACTAAATTACCTAACCTAATACAATAAGGAGAAAATAAAAATGTGTATTTATAATATGTATACAACTTAAAACCATTTAAAGTCATGATCCTTATCGTAAATCATGCGAGAAAAAGGTTTAGATATGGGTATTACAGTGAATGCGTACATCAACAAATTGAAAAAAAAATTAACAAGAAGCTGAGGGTTTAAAAATTCAGATGAAAAATGTAAATTCATATTTAAAAAAGTTGTTAAGGCAAAGAAAAGGAAACTAAATTGGAGACAGTACATGTTGGTACTTAAAAACATCAATATTCAAGTATTATTAGTAAACGATTCTAAAAATCCAAACAGGGTGAATATAAAAAGTAACAACAGAACAATAAAATATTATATGACAATGGGTTTAGGGTTTTCAGTAGACAGTAAGGACATTGAGTTGCAAGGATACAAGTAAGGAGAAAACGTTAAAGATTGCTAACCTGCCTTATTGAGATAAATTAATGTATCAGTCTGGTTAAAAATGACCTGCAAGTATCCATACCTCCATCACTTCAATAAATAAAAATAAAACCAGCCAAACAAATATTTATTAGGGTTCACCGCTTTAAAACCTTGTTTTTCATTGTTATAACCTATGCAATATACCAATTAAAGAAACATGTTGATTTCATGAGAAATAATAAAAAAATATGTGGTTCTATCGAGGCATTAAATAATTATTATTAATATATCTCAAAAATTATCAGAAGGTGATTTATTAAATAAGTTATAAAAGATTTGCAAACCCTAAATTAAATCAGGGAAAAGCCATTTTTTATATTAAGGGTTGATTGATGCGTAAATTTGAGCGGCCCAAACGAATAAAATTTCTAATATAATTATATCTACCACATTCTTATAATGTGCACTTTATTTTTTATTAAAGCAAAAATTATTGTTGGTTAAAACCGTAAAGTTTCCATTGAATAATGAATTTTCAACCAAAGTCTGTCTGTTGAAAATAATTCATTTATCATATCTGCTATAACGGGTTTGTCCAATGTTTAATATTGCAATATTTTAGAGCAGCTGACCCTAGTTTTCATTTTAATAAGCCGACATATATCAAACATAGTGCTATGTATTTATGCATTCAAAAACTCTCTTTATACAACTTTGGTTATGTGTGGCAGTTTTCTATGAAGTTAAAAAATTTTGTGCATAAAGCCATTGTTTTCAATTAATACATACATCTTACACTAAATTAGTATGAACACATTTATGTGCATTTGCGCGATCTCATTTATTTAGCTTTATATGTAGTGAAATACATAGAAAAGGACACAATATTGAACTTCGTACTATATGATTAAAAAACAACCCTTCATTTTGTCGATGACAAACATTCTATAAGAGACTCTAAAGTCTTTAAAGTTTATTAAAATTGGAATTAACTTTAAAGCATTAATGCTTATTTATAATGAAGCATTTAAAAGTAAATAAGTATTATGCTTTAAAGTGAATTCCAATTTAAATATTTATTATTGACTTGGTAAGAAGTCGAAAGAACTTCCGTATTTAAGAAAATTGATTTTTATCGAAGACACCATCTAGATATTCAATATCTGTTTGGGTATAACTTTGAATATCATCAAATCATGGCATCCTAAAATCGGAAGAAATTCAAATGATAATAATTTTCAATAGAAGTATGGAATCGTTTAAAAATTCCGCTTTCTAATCAAGTCTTGATGGCTTAATTGGCAATGTTACTCCCGGATAGAGCAGAGGTTCCGAGTTTGAGTCTCGGTCATGACCATTGTTTTTTTTAGTTTCTAGCTTTTTTCTGTTGCATATTTGTGTTTAAGATTATTAATCAAATTTTAATATCTTTAAAGTTTGCTGGAAAATAAGGCATGACCATTGTTCTTTTTAGTTTCTGGCTTTTTTCTGTTGCAAATTTGTGTTTTAGATTATTAATATAATTTAAATATATTTGAAGAAAATCCGGAAACTATTTGGATAACTATCTGAAAATTGTAACGCTAATATTATAGAGTAATTCATTTTTCGTAGAGGTGATAGTGTTAATACAGAAGTGGAAAGCTGATTCTCAAGAGAGGGCAGTAATTAAATTACCTTTACCTGGAGAAATGAACGGACGCCGTATGACTAGGTTCCCTGGGCAGCACACGATACCTTTCAACTTATTATCAAGATTATCGTGCTACCATCAATATTCCCCGTACGCCCCAATTAAAAACTTAAACTTTTTTTTCTGAATACTCAACTTTAAAAAAAATATTTGTAACGATCGAGGGAAAATTTGTGATATTTAGTGGGTACAAAAAATACGACTAAAGTGTTTTTCTAACGCTTGTTTCAAGCAATGACTTAATGCGTAGGTAGGGAGAATAACATGGATAAATATATTTGATACTTATTACTAAGTTTTTTTTTTAAATATTAAATTGGTTCATTTCTAGTTGGTAGCACTATAGCGTTGGCGACTTGCTTTATAAATCTCACAGGTTTCCCCCAGAGATAAATTTAATTAAGAAGTTTTTCAGCTATCTAGTAACCATTGATTACTTTAATAGATATTTCCGTAAACAAAATATGCTTCGGCGTAATCCTACTTGCTTTAATTAAAGCTGTAAGGCCTCTAGTCCCAGGCAATCGTAATATATACATAGTACATTGGAATACACACTGCACAAAAATACTTAACTGTTATATTACCCGCTTTGCACTTGTTTCAATATGTTTTTTTTATTTTTTTCTTACTAAACATTAGAAAAGTATGAACAAAAAAAACAACACGTGTTTTTATTTTTTAGCAGTTGAATTGATATTTTACAACTTGAAAGCTACACCTAAATGGTTCTCCTTAAAAACACATAAGCACTGCTTATCCTGCCGTACTCGCAATAAAAATATGTATAACATTGAATTCATTAATATAAAATTATTGCAAAAAAAAATCTACCATTTCAAAAATACGTAAGTTTAGTTAATCGTACCGCCGCGCCGCGAGAGCCCCACCGACATCCTGCTATAACGTGTCAAAAGCGGTAATTACGTATTCCCAAAAGGCCGCTTACGTCAGAGTAGAGTATTATATGTTCACTAGAACTAGACTACACATAATAAGTATGCTGTTAGCTGTGCCCACGTTTAAGTGACTTATTTGTGTTAGTATCTTTGTTAGTGTCTAGGCAGTGTTTTTACAGAACAAATCCAATAGCTATCAGTGACATATGTTGGTATTAATCCGCTGTTCAAACCCCTACGCCTATCCTGATCAAAAACTCTGTGTACGCTACTGACCATCACTCCATTTCATCTAAGCCATAAACAGGGAGGATGGAACTCAACATAATTCGACCTTGGCACACACTCTTCGCTTCATTCGCGTTTACACGATACGAATTTTATACGATGATGTATTTTTTTCTTCTGACGCTTGACATCACTTTACGAAAGTATATATTATATGTTACATGTCCGTACCGTATCCTCTTTGAGGTGATTTCGACTTCTGCATCATTTATGCATAATTAAATATCCTCAGTCTGTCCTGTCCAAACAAACAAGTTCAAACTTTTTTAATCATTACGCTTATGTATAATATTCGTGATATATCAAACATTTATCTTGAGGATCTCATTTATTCTGCTTTTATACTTTCATCTTTCTCCTGCTGGTTTACTGCATCATTTTCTCGCTTCCTTTCGATATTTTTTCTAGCCACTACTGCGTTCGATCGTCTTAAAATTAAAATCAAGGACATAACGTGGAATGATTAAATCGACACCCATTGTTTTAAGTCAAATACAAATAAAGCTTAAATTATGTATACTTTAGAATGCATCTAGCTGGTTGCTCATGCCATAAATATCGCAAACATCAATTGAGTGTATCTTTCTCGATAATGAAAGGTCGTTTAAAAGTAAAAGTTGTCGGAAGCTTTATGTTTAAGTCGTGAAGAAAAGTTAAATTTCGCTCATCGTATGAGTGCTCAAAACTTTATTTAGTGTTTTCCAATCTGTGCACTAACTGTGTGCAAAATATTTTAAGGCATTTATGGTTGCTCTGTTTTAGAAAACTCAGAAAGTTAATGAGGCAATGAATTTGATTATTTTCGAAGCACTAACATATCGATCCCAAGGAACTTTGTTTTCATACATAAAATATACAATACATCTTTGGTATTGATTCCTAAGAGTCTATTCAGAACTATGCTTAGGTACATTTGATTGTTTTTTCGTTCTTATTTTTTTAACTTACGACTAATACAAACAAAATTAGGTACAACAAATTATTTATAATCAGTAAATAAAAGTGATTTTTTGTGTATCATTTTAAATTTTTCAGATTTAAAAATTCAATATTAATAAATTATTTTCTTAAAATGTAATTTCCTTTTTCCTGCACACCTTTTATCTATCCCACCTCCTTAAGATATATTATATTGGTGCATATGTATACACTTTCAACAGTGACATCCTTGTGAAAAGTCACTGAGAAACAGCATGTTGTCTTGTTTAAGCCTAATTATTGTTACTTGCGAAAAAAAGACACTCAGTGTGTGCATTTGTAGTTGTATTACAAATATTTAAAAGTTTGTACTAAATTTTTATCGAAATGTTTTTACATTGTGTTCCCTCTATTCATTAGCCTGGAGAAAAAAACAACATTTTCTGAAGTCGACAAACAAATAAACATGCTGTATGCAAGCAATACATCTGTGTAAGTACTGGATTTCACTCAAAATTCCCTACGATACCAATAACAAACATATTTTGTAAGTATTATTTAGAAAAAGAGAACGTAAAGTAAAAATCTACGTTGCAAAATTTTACCTATTTGAGAAACACTGTTTTGGGGATTAAATTGATTGCGTTTAAACTTATTTATGGCTTCCTTTAAAGAGAAGTTTTGTTGAAAAAATATTTTGATTTTGATGTGTTTGTGCGTGTGAAAGGTAGAATAATTTTTCCTATAATTATTAATTAATCCTCCGGCTCATTGTTTACTTTGTAAGACTTCGCGTGGAAAATTGAATAAATTTTTCATCCTGCGGCCAAGGCCGGTAAAGTCACATTGTTTGAAAAGCGGGGAAAATTTTTAAATAAATACCCTTAGTTCTTATTTTCGTAAACAAAAATTAATCAAATAATTCGCCCGGAAGATTATTCATAATGTTCTAAAAGGGCCTGGTCCAGGTTAAAGTTTTTTTTTTAATTTAGTCGAAATTTTTCCATTATTACCAACTAATTATAGTGTGCGCGTACTTTTGCTTGTAACACCTTAATTATGTAATTAGTAAAATACAGTATGCCTTGAGCATTTTCTCGTAATGGTTTAAGCTTGAGTAGGTTAACAAATTTTATATTCATAATTGTGCCGTTATAGTGTGGGAATACAAGTAAATGGATAAAAAATAGTTTAACAGGGTGAAAAAAAGTGTAATAAAACGACCTATTTTGGCCCCATTTTACCCCGTTTCTTCATTTCGGACGGTAAATACATTTAAAAAAAACCTTCTGTTAAAAGAACCTAAGGTGGAGGCGGGTAAATTAGCCTCATCCGTGAAGTATTATGGACCACCGCATATTTGCCAACCCTAATATACTCTATGGTCTGTAAACATGAATTGTACAAAGGTACTTTACTTACTCAAATAATACCCCAGTTGAAGCTTTAGCGGCCCCGTAGTGATATTGCGTGTAATAGAAATGTATCTACGCGTTACTATGGGTAAAATAAGTTTTTTTGAATGATTATCTTGAGTTTTACTTAAAAAAGTTTGATTGGTAGTTCCTATTTGATCTTCTTTACTTTAGAAGTTAGATTGGTAGTTCCTATTTGACCTTCTTTACTTTACAAGTTATATTGGTAATCTCTGTTTGACCTTCTTTACTTAACAAGTTAGATTGGTAGTTCCTATTTGACCTTCTTTACTTTAGAAATTAGATTGGTAGTTCCTATTTGACCTTCTTTACTTTACAAGTTATATTGGTAGTCTCTATTTGACCTTCTTTATAGTATAAGTAATACGTACCAACCTTTAAGCAAATAAATGGATTTGGGCCGGAGTCATGCCATCCACAAGATAAATGTTGGACAAAATTGACAAAAAGTTGTTAGGGTAACCTCGTAAAGGGGGTTAACCTTTAATTAAAGATTTGGTCTTTTGATTCAATTTCTCTCTGACTTTAAGCGATGTTTATTGGGTATACTGTTGAGAGGATTTGTCATATTAAAAATAAAACTCGCTGACTTCAATTGAAAAGCGGATCACCTTTACTCTCGCCCCCTTTGTTATGTTTTTCAGATAATAAATTTAAATACATTAATTAATAAATATTTTGGTTAACAGTATTTTTTATGGCTCTAACAAGTGTACAGAGCACAGTGATTGGTGAGGTTTGGATTCCTAGAATTCTATTTGTAGGAATCGCGAACAAATGTCTGAAAATCTCGGGTTTCTTACTTTACATTTTAAAGGAAAATACCCATGGAAAAAAGTTGAAGTAAAACAGAGGAAAATATCAATCATGTTTTGTTGTGGTGTTATACTACCCGAAATCTTGCTTTTATCTTGACTCTGAAAAATTCAACGAAAAAAAAGCATCTGCCCCTATTTTTGTAGCTTCTATCTGATAAATTATTAATAAAAAATAAATTCTTGAAAATTTGAATATTGCTTCTTACTAACAAAGCAAGTTATGAGATAACTATTGAGATAATCGAATTTTGATTCTGATGTAGAAGACCGTACCAGCTGTAATGACCCAACCAGTTTGGCACATGTGTTAAACTTATCTCACAAAACATTCCTACGAATCTCCTATTGTATCTTAATTGCATCCCTTAATGTATTTCTGTCCAATAAATTATATCCTAACATTTCCTTCCAATATTCCTTTAAGCATGTATTATCCCATAGATCACATGCTTGGACTATGATACTTAGTTGAACATGCCCATAATGCAGGTATAACACCAGAGATATTCTGCAAAAGCACCCTATTCTATTCCCATTCCAATTTCAATTCCCACCGTTATATAAATTGTCCCAATAAAATAATATTCAAGAGAAAGCAATAACATTTTATTCGCCATCCGCGAAGAAAAGCGCCCCTTACCCAAGGATCATTCTATCGGTCGTATCAACGATCATTACACAGCGCACAATATTCCACGCTCAGAAAAAAAAGTAATTAAACATAATATAAGCGCATCGGTATTTAAGTATCAACAAATGATGATGAATCGTTTTTTCCACGTGTCTGTTCTTATTTTTAACGGAAATAGATAACGCTTTTCCCTAGACATTCTTTTAACGTTGAACAAATCAATGATATGGCATCTTGTCTCAGTTTAAGGGCAGTTAAAACATTATTTCTTAATTCAATTCAACAATCAGTACGTTGATCTTTTTATAAAATGGTTTTCCGTTTTTTTATTTATTTTAAAAGTAAAAACAATTCAGCACTAAAGATGGAACCTTTTTTATTTACAAGTGACCAAGTGTATAGGTATTTAGTAATAAATAAAAATTAATTATAAGATTTTACATACAATTTGCTACTATTACTTTTATAAATTGTCTCTTTTGGATAAGCGATACTTTTTTTTGCTGTCAAATTATGTGCAAGACAAAAGAAACCTCAGTTTTTGTTCAGAAAAATGTTCTTTGATGGAGATTGATTTATACACTATTATGTTATAAAAATGTGCCAATATTGTGATCAACAATAAGTCAGTTATCTGGAAAAATAATTAATCTTAAAAAAATCTCGTGTAACGTTCAAGATCACCTAATTAATAGCTCACTGCAAGCTGAAATTACCCAGTGAGAAAATTATTAATCTCTCAAGTCTAAAGTCATAATATCTAAGTACTACATTTTTACCAATAATTTTATTAAAATAAAACAGAACTGATTTTCTTTTAAAACAAAAAAACTGATTAAGTTTTCGGAAATTCATTTTCAGGTTATTTTAAATTAATACTTGGCTAATTTTGGTTATTTTGTTTTTGGAAAATATCACCTCAAGGGCGCGTACAGTATTCTTCGTAATTAGAAAATATTTTGGTATCATGTCTTTATTTAACGGAAGTAACGTGCTAATTATCTTTCAAAGTGTGTAATAATAATTATAATCGAGTTATATTTACAGCTCAAAATAGAATGTTATGGTTCAAAGATCTCATTAAATAATTACCTACCATAATATGATGACGACAACTCAATATCTGTACTACAAACATACTCTACCATATGTTATGTCACAAGCGGAATTTAAAAAATGTTACTATACTCTTTAACTTGTTATTATACTATACTTGTTACTATACTTTATAAAAAATCATTACTTGAACTGTTTTCGGCAAGATGGGATAGTTTGTTTGAGAGACTACTTAGATTTGTTTCGAGATTTTTCATTGTTTTATTTTGTACCAGAATGAGAGTGAGACCACAATTCGAAATTGAAACGATACCTGAAGAGTCAGTAACTGTGCTCAGTGGGAACATCCAAGACCAATTAGCCAGGTACTTCTTAAGCTCCCCTTCCGCTCTTTTCCTTTTTAAATCACTACAAGAATCTTCAAATGGAATTACAGTTTTTCTACTGGCCTCGGGACGTTGGAACTGTTATACGGTATATAATACAAAAACCTAATTTATGAATTTATTCTTAGATTCTGTTGTCGTTTTGTCGAAGTACCCAGAGCATTGATTCATAAGATTTCTTGGATTATCTTTGATAAAACAATATTGCTTACTTCATAACACACTGTTATGTTGTTAAAATAATTTTTTTATTGTTTGGCCCAGTAGATACTGAGGGTGTTTTGTAATAAAATAATAAATAAAAATAAGTGGACTTAACGAGCAGTGCTAACTGGCGATAAATATTTTGATATTTCAATCCTTATAACAATGATGTTATTGTGCTTTATTCAATGTAAAGCACTGTAAAAGAATTACATATCTCAAATCTGGCTTGAAAATATTGTGTTATAAATTTAATGGTATGCTATCTGATGTGGACCTCTTCAATATTATTGTTATCTGAATAAATTTAAAAACTACGAATACTTAAAACGGGCAATTTGTGATTATTTTAGGCCAATTTTTTATGTCTAATGCTTAGCCATTTTTTTTTAAATGTGGTCAGGGCTTAGTCTAAACGAAAAAGTCTGTTATTGTTTTGGGATCTATATATGTTTATATTTACAAGCTGATAAATGATGCTAACGTATATGCGGTAAAACCATATTGTATGACCGTGTTAAAAATGTGGATATCCGGAAAGAATGTAATCTTGATGTAAACGTAATGAATAGGATTCAGAAAATAATGCTTAGATGGCTTGGGGCTTTAGAGTCAATGAAAGAATAAAGGAGTGTAAAATTAATATATGACGTGAAAGTGAATGGAAAAATAAGTCATGGACGCCCGAGGAAGACGTGGTACGATCAAATGAATCAAATACTTAAGTAGGGCCATTTCAAGAGTCAAAATAAGAAAAGAGTATGTAAGACTATAAGATGATGTCAGAATGTGAATGAAGCAAGAAGTATGTGCCAATACAGAGTCGTATGGCGGTCCATCCTCTTTGCCTAACCCTGGTTAGGTTAGTTAGTTAGTTACAAGCCGATTTGTTGAAAGTGTTGTTTTCCCTAAACTAAAATTTATGAAATATTAATCGATTCTGATTTAATCTGTTATTATTAATTAGTCGTTTTCGGCAAGCGAATTGAGCATGTAATTCGAAGCACAATGTCAATTGCTGGTGTAAATATGGCATTTACGTCTGCTCAGTCAGCTAATTTCACTATGAATCTAACGTCATGCTAAACTTAAATAAGCAAATGTTGAGTATTAATAAACACATTTCTATTCTAGTCACGTTCCTGCGGATTCAGACATTTCAGATTCGTAATCCAAATTTCATATTGCACCACTAAATACTCATTAAAAGTTTTAAGTGGGCAACTTAGGGCATGCTTTGCCTTTGTCATGCCTCATTGTAAACTATGTTGTAATATGTCAATTAGCATACTTTGATAATGTTTTTTTTAATCCTTTGATTAAAATTTCGGGAATGAAAAAAAATCTGAAAATCTAATTACAACTGTAAATGAGATCGTCGTGTCTAGAATAGGTACTAGAGCAGAGGAGTTATTACAAGCTAATGGAAAGCGGTGAATAGAAACAGATAATTGGTTTTAGATGTTCTAATTTTGGGTTTTACTTTGTGAAAAAAACTGTTTATTACTGAATTATAAATTAGATGTCCTCGGCAATGATGATTTATTCATTTTATTACTTTTCAAATATAAGAAAAACAAAAAAATTTAAATTAAAACCTTATTAATTTTTTTTCCAGATACTTTTTTATGTGATTTATGGTTCCCCGCAAAAGTTCTTTTAAAATTCTAAAAAAATCCGAAGTCACCTTAATTAAATAAAAAATATTTTTTGTTGTTGTGAAAACTGCTGTAGTCCACACGCATTTGTTTAAAAACACCAAATAATGTCAATTAGTTTATATCGGTTAAATGCTCTCCTGAAATTCAATTGATTTGTGATATTGAGGTTTTTATTCGAAGGTTTTAAATTGTTTGTTGACTTTCATTGATATCTTTAATATTATTTTTGTACAAATCGCTTATCCTCGCTTAGAAGGTAAGATAGGTACCTATAATAATGAAGTTATTTGTGTGTTTTATTTTGTATTCAATACAAGTCAACAAACCCACAAAATTTCTACTCGCTTTTTTCTGGATTACATATATATTTGATGGTAAATAACGTTTGCTATTGGTTATTCGTTATTTATTAGTTTCATATTAACATTCTTAAAAATATATGCATCAATATTAAGTACTGTTTATTTTATTTGCTTGTTTCTTAGGCATTTTTCGAATTTACTGCAATATATTCCAAAACTGTTTTCACCGAAAAAAGTATAAGCTTTAAAGAATCAATGAACCTATAAATTCACAGGATAGGTAAAAATTAGTAACAAGTTGATATGATCTTGTTCTCTCACCTGTCAATGCTGATTGCCATAAGAGTGAAGACGGAGGCTGCAATGCTGAGGACCGCTACAAACTGGCTTATCTTGCAATATAGAGTTCCAAAGGGCCAATCCGCGTTCAGCATGTACGTATAGTTGAAGGTCACATTCAGTAGTGACACCATGGCGTCTGCTATTGAAAGGTTCACTGCAAAAAACAACAATTATCAATATTAATTACTCTTCCCACAGGATAAATTCTCAACAATATAAGCTTTTACCGTTCTTTCCAAAATTATAAATTAAATTTATAGGTTGGCGGAATTCATTCCTGGCACAACATATTGAAAATAATTACATCGGTCTGAACGTTTTACCGTTTGACAGATTGTTTCAGTTTTAATAATGGCACACAAAACCCCGTCGTTCCATTCACGCATATGGCTTATATTCAAAATTATAATTTGTTACTTGACTGGATATGAACATATTACATTATGTCAGCTTAACATATTCTGTTTATTTTCAAACTCGATTTGTTCCCTTATTCCTTTATTCCATGCTCCCACGTAGACACGTTACATATTTTCAAAGGCACGACAAATGAAATTTTGTGATTAGAAGTTAGATTCAAATACGAATATTGTAGGGAAATATATGATTTATTAAGAGGTATATAAATAATAAACATATTTCAGATTTTTTTAATGATATAATAAATAAAATTCCACAGTATTTTTTTGCGGTGGTATTTTTTTGTGAGAGTTTTTCCATTGTTTCTGTCAGGTTTTTATAGTTCAAAGAAAGCCTCCTATTTTATTTTCAAGTGGAATTGAAAAAAAAAAACTCTAAAATTTCGTCAAAATTAAAGTAACCAAAAGTCCCCAAAAATAATACATTCGATATGTGGGAGATGACAACACCTTTTGAAAAACTTAATTATTCTATTCGAAACATTGCTTCATCTAGCTGAATGTCGTTTCCCTTCCAAGCACTTATGATTATCAAAAAAACGATCGTGGAAAAAAAAGTTCACACATACCATTTTGGTGTCACCAATGCAACAAGCGTAAATTTTCCCTTTTTAGTTCTAATAATAGTATTATAATGCATTTACTATCGCACATTAAAAACAATTGTAAAATTTAAGGAATCAAAATGGCGTACATATACTGAATAAAATATTACAGAAAATCATACTCTGAAATTTAGAATAAACCTTTGTACATTTCAAAATTACACTGTTCAGAAAAAAAAATCAAATATATCTATATTTTTTAATCCTACGTTTAGAGAGTTTGTAGCTACTTTCAATGTTTTATTTCTTTGCAGATTATCACAAAGATTTGAATCTTATTACTCCCCGAAACATCTCTAGGTATGAAAATGCCAGATTTAAATTAATTAGTACTATTATTCAGAAAGTCCATTTTTTATTTCGCTCCCATGCCCTACATCGGAAAAAATAAATAAAAATCATAATTATAATTTTAAGTTAATAAGTATGTCTATCTGATGGGACCTGCCAGGTAAGTATGTTTCTGTATATTTTCTCATTTAAACTAGGAATTAACATTTAATAATAGAAAATAAAATCTGTACAGCGTCCTTGAGGTGATTTTTTATAAAAACGGCGCAATACGAATCATTCAAATATAATAATTATTATTAATATGGTGCCAGTAGAATGTTGGAAACAGTTAAGTATTTATAAAGTAATTTCACTAGAGAGTTAAGGTAAGTAATTCCAAGCTGCGTAAAGAGTTTTTTAGGTGATATTTCAAAAAATTGTATTGCTGTTGCTCACTGTCATTTGATAAAGCAAATATCGATAAAATTTTAGAATTAATTAATAAAGAAAAATGTTAGATGTTTGCCATTTCGTATTTCCTGATAGATTCGCACCGTACGTCTAACTCTTGATAAAGTGGTCCTCTCCACGCGCCGCGTCGCTAATACGGGCAAGAAGTCATTTGTACCTAATCATCATTGTTTACGAGAACACGTAGGAAAATCCTCGGGGGATATGAAAGGCCGTCTGTGTAATCTCATAACGGAATTCCCAGCTAGGCCTGAACAGTGAAATAAGCGCTCGCAAAGTTACGCAACTTACGGAACTTTATCATGGACTTAAGATGATATTTATCACTCCCGCCTAGTAACTATAATGAATTTGGTTGCAAAATTCATTTTTCACAAAGCGTGATGATAATATTAAAACGAAACGTGATTAAAATAGAGAGTTAGTGTAAGTAGTTATAAAATACCGTTTGCTGTATTCAGTCATGGCTTAGTTTAATGCTCGTATATTTTTACCGCCCAATAAAGGAAAAGACATTAAAAAATAACAGAGATTGGTTTCTAATAGTTTTATTAAAAGGCACACTAACCCTTTTGTGCTACTGGTCTACTACTACGTCGCACGTTGTTTTGATTTGCATTTCAATTTTGAAATAAATAGAAGTGTTTTGTTGAAGCTTCCAAAGTTCTACTACAAATATAAAGCCAGCAATATTACTCACAATCATAAACTAAAAGGAGTTGAAATTTCTAATTTTGTTGAATTAATTTGAAAACGATACGATTAAATCAAGGAATATTTTGAATGAAATCTAAGGGAAAAGTTATAGAAATTTATAGCGATTAACTTTCCATATTTATTATTTTGGTAATTTTAATTTCATTGTTTTTAAACAACGGAAGCGCTTACTGTTAACTTGCAAACCATAAAGCCATTTTTTGTAGTGGTCGGGAGAAACGATTTTTTTAAATTTATTATTTATCTTGGTAAAATATAAAATATGAGGGATTGCTCTGTGTCTGTCTCACTAGGAAATTCATGGGTCGAGACAGACGTAGACTTCATACATGATATAATAAGGTGAAATAATACAGTGATAAATATTTTCATCTATGTTAAAAGAAGATTTGAACAAGAAATAAAGGAAGTTTTATCTTATAAATGTAAATAGTAATAAAAACAGACAAAGAAAAGATAAAATAAAATTAATATAAAAAACAAAGTTACTGTGTGGAGGTCAATTTTTAAGATATTTTTTAGGTGTATAGAAAATAGGTTGTATATTTATAATGTGTTGGATGTTTTATAATATGAAACAAGATTCCAGATTGAACCTCAGACAACTCTGTCATCGACACCATTACTTTCCTCTTGCACATTTGGCAACATAAAAATCATCATATCTTAGAAAAGACGGTAGATGTTGAATTTGTACCATATGCGGCCCGTAAACGTTTTAAAATAGGTAATGGGAATAGGTAAAAAGGGTGCGCATCATTGATTTAAGCCTATACATGGTCTTAATTATAAGATTATTTTGGCTCTTAACATGACTCGCCTCAAGCATTTTCTTAATTGAATATTTGATCGTGTTATTCTTTTACACCCCATATCAATTGTTTACATATGGTACATAGATAACAATATGAAAAGATTTAACACATCAAAATAATACTTAGTGAAATTTGTTTATCGTTATCGACCTAAACTCAGTTAGTACATCGTTTATCAAACAATGAGGTCATACAAGTGGACCCCACTTTACCTATCCCACAGAATGTAATAAATAAGATTACACAAGTAAACACACAGGGTTGGGTCTAGGAAACAAGTGAAAGGATCGTACCTATCCTCAAAGGATTGGATCTTCAACTACAATGGTTGGAGCAGGAAGCACCGTTTTACCAGGATCTTGAGACGTAATGCATTCTACTTCGCACGATATTGAAAGGGGAGGGAGTGGAAAATATATAAATAGCCAAGGTTGACTTCGGTGAAATTCGCGGAACGAGCCCTGACTTCTCGACTGGCTATTTTTACTGAGAAAATATGGTTGAAAAATCACATGGAGATTTAATACGAGTAAAATGAGATACGTTGTTAAGTAAATTAAATGCTGTATAAGTTACTTACGGTCGTTTTTACCAATAAAAACTGAGTGAACACTAATAGTAAAAACTATCTCAAATCAAAAGATATTAAATTCATCAACATTTTTTCGACAGTATTCACTGAAATTTAAATGTCGTCAAAAATTATGGCAGGGTTCCAAAAATATTTTTTGGAACTTTTAATTATGTTCTTAATGTCAAAAGTACCGTCAATGTAAAACATAAGTAAAGGTGAACATTTATTGTAACTAAAAAAATATATACTGTAGGAAGGTAAGTACTTATTACGAAAGCTTGTTTTATAATATACCCTGTTATGCTAAAACTTATATTGTTTTCAAGTGTTTTTCACAAAAAAAAAACTTTTTTCTTTGTGAGAATCCGCTCCCTCAGAAAACTGTACCTTCACCGACAGTCCAGCGCTTCGCGGAGGTTAATCCTTGCAAATGTATGACTTCAATAACTATGCAGTTGGGCAAAAATACTGCTGAGTGGTTTCATTCCACACGTTGAGTGCATCTTTGAGTCGAATTTTATTTTTAGCAGTTGTAAAGTTTAGGAACTGAGAAATAATTTGAGAGATATCAAGAAAAATAGTGCTCGACTGTCGTAACACATTTTTTGTAGATTTTAGACCCCGCGACCAGATCTAGGCAGTTTTTTTGGTAAAAGTAATTATTTCTAAAATGGTCAATTCGGAAAACAACTCCAAATATCCTTTACGGGTGTAATACAAAAATATGGTTATTGCATTGTTTGTATTCCTGAAAGTAGGTAATGACTTGAGTTTTTAAAGGTTCTAGAAAGTCATTTAATTGGTTTTCTTAACAAGTCTGAAGCACGCGAACCAAACTTTTTCACCACCTTATTGTCAGATTAAATTGCACGTTAGTCCAGTCTTAATTTTAATAAACTGACGTGCATACAGACAAAAAGAAAACCTACTTCAAAATAGTGTAAAGCTTGTGGGCGAATGGCGCTTAATTTTTAAACTCAGAGATGCAAATTTATAGTCTATGTAAGAACGTATTTATTTCTCTCTTATAGAACTAACATAAACTATTGCTTATCCTAAACGCCAAGTAGCAAAAGAAAAAAACAATTTTTGACCAACAAAAACTATTTTTACGAATAAATCTATAAGTGTTTTGCCTCTACCAGCACTTCTGTGCCAAGAAAAACTGTAAAATATTCTTGACAGATCATAAAACGCTATGACAATGATGGAACATAACATGAAAGGACGATATAACCAATGTATTTGAATGCATAAATATGGCCAACTACCCCTGAAAAATATGTTCGTTTATATTCAGTAAGTTGCCAACCGATTTAAAAAATGTTTATTACCGCCAAAAGATCCACAAATCTTGAAGAAGTGGCATTTATTGGAAGCGGTTTTCTATATTGGACTTGTTTTTTCACATAGAATTCTACAGTATCAACTTTTATGTTGATTTTGCAATTCGTGTCACTCTTGAATGATCTTCCGATTTTTCTTTTCTATTCTTACTTCTTGCGACTTATTCAAATAATTTGTGTCTATGCTCTAGTCGAAAATCTATTTTAACTTCATAGCTATGCGGTAAGAACAAAAATTTTCATAGATTTAAAATTTTTACAAAAAAAAATATTTATAACTCACGGTTTTTGGATAAAGTTAAAGACTCACCTAGGAAATAATTGGTGACCGTCCTCATTCTCTTGTGTGCCAGGACTATCCACACCACAATCAAGTTTCCCCCAGTAGCAACCACCACCATCCCAGCGAACAGCACGCTCCATATCAACTGGCGCCACCAGGGAAGGATGAAGCTGGGAACTTCGCCGATGCTGCTGTTGGCAGACAAGTTCCCCGAGAGATCGTCGGCCAGAAGCGGGGTGTGGTTGAAGAGCGAAGCGAAGTCGAAGAGAATGGGGGAACTGGAATTGGAATCTCCCTTTGTTCCGTCCAACCAACTCAATGTGTCGAAATCCATTTTAATTTTGGTTTTTATTCAAGTAACGTCGACACACTTGTTTTTATGAAAAATCATATTTGTTTTGAAATATACGACTTAATTTTGAAACTAAAAAAGCTTTTTATAATTTGAACATTGTTTACTAAATATACTTCGAAATCAACAATAATAACTTAGGTACACGAAATGGATATAATTTTAATATTGCTTCTTACACATAATTGGCAAATGATTTCGTTTAAAACACTAACAAGTAAATAAACTTGTTTGCTTGTGATTTTTTTTACGTTTTAGAGGAAAACTAACTTTAAATTTTATTCAAAATATATTAGGGCGATGCGACACACTAAATTTATTAAACGTTTTGGAAATTTGCCGCCTTGTTCATACTTCTTTTATTCCTGAAACAGAAAACAATATATTAAAAATCGTAAATATAGGTTATTGAAATAACGGTGAAAAAGGGTTGTTTGAAATGGAAATGTCTCCAAATCATACTTGTGCAACCATTTGGTAGCACACAATATTCCAAGACACATATTTAAAAACTAAATAAACCATCATCTTATAACGTCCCATATGTGGATAGAGGGAGTGAAATTTTTTGCAACTTCATGGGACACACCAATTTTTTCACCTAATTTCAAACATCGTCCAAAACATGCTTTTGTGAGATGCAATTTTTCATTATTATAATAGTTTTCTCTTTTTATCAGAGTAAGTATGAAAACTCCTTGACTGTTTCCCTGGAAGACCTTTTAGTAGTTGTAATCAAATCTCAACCACAGGTTGATTTTTCGACTTTTTTTTTTTTTTAAAGGCCGGTTAACAGCCGAGTGAACAAACGCGTCGTATTCCCTCTCGGGCGTCGTGGGTTCAATACTCTGCTAGCTAAGTCCTCTATCATTGCACAAATAACATCTTCCGCTTCTATGATGGCAGTCGGAATTTTTCAAATATTGTCAGGAAAAAAAATCAATACGAATATAATTGTAAATTTATTTATTTAAGGTTAAGCTAAAAACGAAGAGATTTTTTATTTGATAAGATTTTAAAGTTAATCTTTTTTTGTTCAGGTATGTGAGACATGTTTTTCTTGATGCATTTTACTAAATTTTTAAATCAACTTCTTAATGTGATTGAAATCGTTTTTAGGTTAAAAAAATAAATTATGTTCGATTGAACATTATCGGTTTGGAGTCAACCAGGTAGTAAATATATAAAATAAACAAGGCGATATTTCGTATCTTATCTTGCCTCATATGTACAAAATCAAAAGCTTCCTCTACTTAGATGTTTAGATAGATGAACTTAATAAGATATGAATATACCCTTAAGGAGAATTGGTAAGAAGATATTTTCGTTTTATTAAGCAGAAAATAAATGCTTTTAAGACTGAGCGATCAGTGCGGTATAAATCTCAACCATTTTATTTGAATCAGAAAGTCAAATTCACAAAAATCAGAAACCATCTACAAAATACTCAAACATTGTGGAGTGTTGCGTATAAAAACCTATTCCCCGCTTTAAGACGTTTTCCGGTTTACAAAGAAAGTACGTGTTTATTTATTACGGTTTGTGTTTAAAAAAAAAACCATTAAAGTACACCTAATGAAGAATTTCTTTCAAATATGCTCTTCGAAAAATAGAAAGTTCTCGTACCGTTTTTTTTTTACTACTTGACACGGTTAACTTTGAAGGCGACCAGAGGAGAAAATAATGTACAGAATATCTTTTTTCTAAACCGTAGATTTAATTGTGCTCAAAAATTTACACCGACCGCAAAGTTAAGTTAACTCGATCTCTACGTTTTTTTTTTTCTAAGAAATAGTTTTTTCTTGTGAACATTAATGTTTTACAAATAAAAATAAAAATATTTATCATAGGAATCGTGAATAAAATAAGTTAAATACAAAATCATCGTGAGTAGTTTTAGAAGATAATGTTACACCTGATGACGCGTTTTTTTAATAGTTCTGTTTCTTGTATATAGTATTATGTTTTACAATTTTTTTTATTTTATTTTTACAAATTAGTCTTCAAGTAAAAAAATAATGTTTTAACCTTCCGGATAATTGAAAAAAAAAAATTCCATTTTGTACCAAGTAAGAACAAGAGAGGGAGGCACATTAAGCCATTTTATTGTTTAGCAAAGAACGTTTATTTTTTTATGTAAAAATCTGTTTTCATAATACTTTTAACAATTTTGTAACTTTTTTTCATAAAGGTAAATTATTCACTTGAAAAAACGGCTGAAAGTACCCCCCACATTAGAGGCACATTTAGTCACTAAATGAGGAACTTTTATAAATTTATTTTTATTTAAAAAAATAGTGATACACATTGATTGTAAAATCTAGATGGGAAATAAGATGGTTGGGAAGCAATTTCAAGCATCATTTTGATTCTGATTAGTGGTATTTTACTAGAACGATTCTGAGAATATCCACCACTCTAATGGATGAGATTTCATCTATTTCTGAGAATTAAAACTTATGTTTGGGTGGTTCCATTACCTCGAAACTTTACGTATGAAAACTTTCAACCATACTAAATTCTCCACAAGAAATGGCTTAATGTGCCCCTTGTACTCATTTTTTTTTAAATTTTTATATGAATTCCAACAAAGTGAAAAAAAAATTATGCTAGTGACGTAAATTAATGATATACTGTGCGACAAACTAGTCAAAATTTAAATGAAAATCATTGTTTTTCATCATAATAGTGAACAATTCAGCTTTTAAATGCAAAATTCAAATTTTATTTAACACAAAACACTTCAGGGTGTTTATAGAAAAAAAAAATTAAAAATAGCAGTGAAAAATATTTTTTCACATTTTTATATTTTGTGTAATGGATGTTTCTCACTAAAAAAAACACTATACTACTTAAAATAAATACATGTTTTCCTAGGTAACTTTGATATCTTTACATTTATTGAAATGTTATCTTTAATGAATTCATAAAAGTGTAAAGCAGACATTCTGTCGGCAATTGAGAAAAAATATTTCAGTTATATTTTCGGTTTAAAATAAAAGATCATGTTATTTGTTAGTGTCTAGTATTGGTGTGTAAGAATTTTCTTAATTTTTTTGTTGATAAAAAAATCATTGAATGATAAAAATATTACGAGATATTTGGACTAACTCAGTAAACTAACTTACTGAAAATCATGAAATATATATTAATATATATAAATGGTTTTAAAGTTTATTTTATAGAACTCCATTTTAATTTTTAGGTTTTTTAATTTTATTTAAACAATAATTATTATTATTTTAAATTATTTTTTAAAAATAATTTTTAGTTAAAGGCTCTGCGATGTAATTATTTTTACACGTGACAGCTGTTTCGCCTTCTGAGGACAGTTTGATAATGTCCTCAGAAGGAGAAACAGCTATCACCCGTAAAAATAATTACATCGCAGAGCTTTTAACTAAAAATTGTTTTTAAATAAAAAATTAAAATAATAATAAATATTGGTTAAATAAAATTAAAAAACCTAAAAATTAAAACATGTATTAATATTAATTTTTATGCATAAAGATTTTTGTCTTGTGCTTATTCATTTTCTAATGCATAAGATGTTTAAAAATATGAATATCGTTTTTCTTTTGAAGATTTACCATTTGAAATAAGTTTCAATTTCTCTGGCCTTTGAATTTTGCTTCGAAAGCGAAAATAAATTCAACGGAAAATGTTTTCATGAAAATCAGAGCCGTAAAAAACATAGTCAATAAATTATTTTGTTTCGCGAAAATCAACTTTTTTCACGCTTTTATGTACGTTATTTGAACCTCCGGGTGTTGTTTAATAACCATGTAAACAGTCGTTTAAATGCTTATGACAAAAATGATTTTTCTTTTGGGGAGCAAGCATGAATAAAAATAAGCTGTATTATTGTGTTTTACGCGTGCAAAGTACTTATCTACTTACATTTTTTATGAAAAGAAAAGACTTCTTAATATCACTTTCATCGTTTATATAAAATCGCATCACTGAGGTTCCTTTTGATCTTTTGTATTTCATGTAAGCATTCTATTTATTTCAATTGAATGAAATATAACATTAATCAGCCAAAGTGAAAACAGAAAGCCTCAAGGAAACTGCTTTGTATGTGCATACTTCCGCAAAAAGGATGAATAAAGGCTACAGACTACAAGAGAAAGTCACTTATGTGAGGAACTTAAGGTCAGTCGCATACAACTTACATTTATTAAATGACGCCACCACTATATCAAATAAAGTACTCTTGGAAAAAACGCACGGACAACAAACCAAAAATCATTTTTTTTATTCTGGTGTCAAACCACAGAAATCATTTACATTCTTCTTCTCGTGGTAAATGCAGAATTTTCATGAAATGGTTTCAGATGCTCTCCTAATTAGCAAAGAATACTGCTATATTTTATCTCTAATTCTGAGATATTGCCAATTATTGGAAATTTTGTTTCAAATATATTCCGATAGGTAAATAAAATGGTAATAACAAAGGTAATAAAAGTAAAAATGAAAGATAAAATATTTTACCAGTTCCACTGTCTTCAGACTGGTTTTTTGAGAAGCGAACTCAAATTTCCACGATTGACGCTCCCTCGATACAACCTTTGGAGCAACCTTTATTCTACATGATGTTAGCTATTTCTCTTCATAAACTAACTAACCACCACACACAAGTCTTATACTTATTTATTTAACATTAACACACTATAACATACATCCTCTTCATGACATGACCTGGTTCAAGTATTTTATTATTATAACCAACCAACAAAGCATCTCTCTATTAAACTTGTAGATTGCATTTATGTATTAATCTTCGGTAAGGTCACATTATATATTTATATATACATACACGATTATTGAAATCATATTTTTAATTTCACATTTTAGGAATTAAAAAATATTGGAAAACAAAAATTAAATTATCGAAGGAAGCAAACACTTTGTAGCTTGACATTATAATTTAAATAAAAAATAATTTTGTTTTAAGCCACTTTATTTATACACATATAACAATTCGACCGGTTTCGGTTAGACTTAACCTTCATCAGGAACGTATTTATAAACAGGAACAGTTTATACTTATACGTTCCTGATGAAGGTTAAGTCTAACCGAAACCGGTCGAATTGTTATATGTGTATAAATAATGTGGCTTAAAACAAAATTATTTTTTATTTAAACAAAAATTAAACATGTAATATACGAGTACTATCATTAATGGTCATGACCAGCAAATTCTCTAAGTAATTTTGAATTCCTTGTTACATGTCTGTGTATCTTGTAATTATAATTAATCCTTGTTCTTAATTTCTTAGACATCATCCCTATAATAATTTTATGTGTAAAAATATAAACATTTAAATATATAGTTTACTTCCCCCTGCATGAAATTTAGCTTTTTTTACAAATATCTCTATTCCTTGAGTATATAGTGCGCTCGAGTTTTGTTTGCATTGCTTTATTTTGCAGTATTTCAGTTTTTCTTCATTGCAAAGAAAAGTATTGCTTGAACAACAATTATTATGTGCAATAGGGTGATAAATGATTAAACCACACAAACCCTTCAGGTGTCTTATATCTACAGCATTCAGCCTAGAGAAGTAAATACTGACGTATTTTTCGCAGATAACGTAATACTTGTTCACCTTAATGCAGGTCCCAAAGAACATAGCTAGGTGAACACCGCAGAAAAGCGCTAAAAACCCTTAGTCTATCCTATATAATAAAACAATTGATCGGTTCATATGTATGATTCTTGCAACAAGCACGACTTATTATATTTGTAGTCATTTTGACAAATGTTAATAAATATTTTGGCCGTCCAAATTTAATCAACGCTTCAGTGTTGCCCGAGCCACCTCTCCCTTTAATAATAATAATAATAATAATATTTGGACGATTTGTATAGCGCCGTTTTTGTGAAAAATCACCTCAAGGGCGCTGTACAGATGTTACTTTCTATCGTTACATATTAATTCCTAGTTTAAATAAGAAAATATACAGGAATATACTTACCTGGCAGGTCCCATCAGATAGACATAATTAATAACTTAAAATTATGATTATTATTTTAATTTTTGTTTTTTTTTTCCGATTTAATGCATGGAAGCGAAATTAAAAGAATGGACTTTCTGAATTTATCATACAGTACAGGATTAGGTTGAAATTTGCATATCTAAAGGTGATTCATCGAGAGACAGATTATGTTAGTAGTTGTAATCAAATCTCAACCACAGGTTGATTTTTCGACTTTTTTTTTTTTTTAAAGGCCGGTTAACAGCCGAGTGAACAAACGCGTCGTATTCCCTCTCGGGCGTCGTGGGTTCAATACTCTGCTAGCTAAGTCCTCTATCATTGCACAAATAACATCTTCCGCTTCTATGATGGCAGTCGGAATTTTTCAAATATTGTCAGGAAAAAAAATCAATACGAATATAATTGTAAATTTATTTATTTAAGGTTAAGCTAAAAACGAAGAGATTTTTTATTTGATAAGATTTTAAAGTTATCTATAAGCCTTCCGATATCCGATGACGTTGCTGATCTAAGAGTCGACTGCTTTAGAAGAATGTTTTTTGGAACGCATAGCTCGGTGGTGTACAGTGGAGCCATTTCGTTAAGGGATTTAAACACCATCCAGCACAACTTGTACTGGATTCTTTCAGTGCACTTAAGCCAGTGAAGGTTCCGAAGGTGCTCTGAAATATGCGAATATTTAGATACCCCGGTGATAAGCCTTGCTGCAGCATTCACTACCATCCCCCTGTATTTCTCACCGGAGGAGGGGGGGAGGTGATATTACCTACTTTGGTAATCACTGAGTTATACATACAATTTTATTAAATATCAATATTCTATTACAAACACAAAAAAAAATCAAGACGAAATGCAAGGTAGCATTATTCTATTTATAGCAGTAGGATTATATTTCCGGGAGAATCGAACCCAAAAGATCTCGACTCAAAGTTTAATGAATGAACCATTATTCTTCGGAGGCTGCGAAAAATTCTTAACATTAAGTCTCTACAGCATCATTCTGCCATGTTGTTGCCTTTTTGTGTTAAAATAAATTATTTTCTTTTTTTTTATGTTAAATTAATCACCTTTTTCATTTTCTTTATCCTGTTAAAAGGCAAGGTAAGCCCTTGCTAAAACCTTGATGCGGATGCTAGTCCAATAAAGAAAAATAACCTTTGTTAATAAGGCAAGAAAATTGATCCCGTCTACAGATTTGTTGCTTTTTATCTAATTAAAAAATGTATTACGTGGTTTGTGGGGAAGAGGAAAGACGTTAAGTGTTAAAGGTAAGGCAAGCCATTCATCAAATATCAAAGTAAATTATGTAAAATTACGGGTTCGATTATTTACATAAATTACGAACCCAGGAACCCTCTTTTGAAGAGGTAGATAAGGCAAAGGGTGATTACTTACGGGAAATTTTCATTTCATTCAAGATTCTCAGAAGAGAATTTGCATGGAGGTATGAGCGTCGTACTCGTTTATTAAGGTAAAATATTTCTTATTGTCGGAAGGTTTTACAAAGGCTGTAGGCATTAAATATTGTGAGAACCAATGCAAAGTTTTAAGTCTTCCTTTCGGCAAACATTTAATTATTTACGTGTGTTGGCTTATTTTAATATCCACAGGAAATTATTAGAATTTTCAAAGGTTTAGCGAAGTTTTAAGTATATTTTATAATCATGGAAAACCACCCTGAAAGAACTACACACGCATGTAAAGTTCATGCTGGCAATGAAAGTTATTTCTAGTCGGAATCGAAAAACTAAATCCTTAAAAAGTATTACGTGTACAACTTTGCTTCCGCCGTTCAGAATTGGAGGCATTACTTAAACACAAATAATGTAAAAGTAAAAAAAAAAAAAAATTCCACGATTATTGGGAGTGACTCAATGAGAAATTTAAAAAAGGAAGTTGGGTGCCGTACGAGTCAAAACTAAGGTATGTATTGTGAACAGTTACTTCAAAATCAAAAACGAAAGGGATTTCTGCATCGCATTGTGACTGAAGACAAAACATTATTCATTCGGGTTCATTACGATAACCCCAAGCGCAGAAAATCATGGGGATTTCCCGGCCATGCTTTCGCGTCGATGGTCAAACCGAATATTCACGGCTCCAAGGTCATGCTCCGTATTTGGTGGGACCAGCTCGGCGTAGTGTATTATGAGCTGTTAATACCGACTGACATCACAGGAGCTTGTTATCGAACGCAATTAATGTGTTTGAGCCGAGAATTAAACGATAAACGGCCGCAATACAACGAGAGACACGATAAAGTGATTTTTCAGCATGACAATGCTCGACCCCATGTTGCGAAAATGTTCAATACATACTTGGAAACGTTGAAATTAGTGCTCTTACCCCATTCACCGTATTCTCCAGAAGTTTTTCCCTCTGACGAGTATTTGTTTCTAAGACCGGAAGTTCTGGTCAAGTCCTAAGAAGAAATAAAAAAAATGGATCGATTCGTTGATCGCTTCAAAAGATGACCAGATTTGTCAACGCGGGATTTGTACTCTGCCCGAAAGATGAGATAAAGTATTGGCCAGCGATGGACAGTATTTTGAATCATAAATGTTTAACTGGTTTTTTACAATTAAGCCTTGAGTTTCAGAAAAAAACGCTGGAAGAAAAGTTGTTCACATTAATTAAATCAACTATTTATTATGAATTCCATAAATCAATATTAAATTGAAGTATTCTGAAAAAAATAGACTCTTTACGAGATTTTTGTACTTAATCTTGAACTTGCTCCGGGAGTCTTTTTTTGCAAAGGACGATTTTCTTAATCCTCGTGTTACTTTAATTATTATCAAATATTTTTTAGTTTTCTTGCAATTATTATTGTTCTAGTTGACTTGAAATACAGTAATTTTATTTCACATCATATAGATACATGTTTTTTTTTTTAATAATCATTTGAAAAAATGTGATACCACCGCGTTGTGCCACTTTACACGCGTCTGACCGACGTTGGTATGCCAGTATTTTTTTGTGCGTACCATCTAGTGGTTTGTACGATATACTAGGAAATAGATCATTATAAATTGAAAATACTTTTTTTCTAAGGTTGTTTGTTAATTAATGATTTTAACTTTAATGTTTTTTTAATGAATGTTTTTAGTGCATTCCTAATTATTTAAGCCAAACCATGTGATTACTAAAAAAAACAGTTGTTAACTGTGAAAAATTACAGGATAGAAAATTTAGGTTAAAAAAAATATAGGTTTCTTTAATCCACCCATTGTAAATAAATAATAAAAATAATATGAGTTGCGTCAAATATATTAAGGTAGGTACTCTATTAGGTGGATTATAATATATTTATATTTTTGATAATTTCAATTAATATCGTTCCCAAATTTAAAAAAAGGTAACTTATAATATATAATACATAATATTGAGTAATAAAATTTTGTTCGAAATAGTATTTTTTTTAGTTTTCTCCTAGTCACACAAAAAATGTAAAACATAACTATGAAACCGTAATAATATTTATTCGAAGAAGAAGGAAAGCTTTGCTGGGAGTTATATTATCATTTCAAGTGAGAGTTGAAAATGCAATCAAATAGTAAAGCCGCCACGCCCATACACATTTGCCAACTAGCAAACACGCATTTGGAATGTAAAGAAACTCATCATTGTTATTTAAGGTTGAAAGCAAAAAATATTATTGAAATTCACAAAAGCATCTTGATTGTTTTGAAAATCTTCGTCATTTCTTTTCAAATTTGTCCAATTATTTTACTGATTAAATTTGGTAAATTACGGTGCGGTAAATTATCAAATTTCTTCGAGAATCACCAGTTTAAGAATACATTTTATTGCATGTGAAAATAAATTTCATTTCATAAGAAAAAACATTATGCACCTTATTTTACATCCTGTCAAAATTTAGATTTTTTGTTGAAAATAGCATGAAACGCATTATTAACTTCGTCCCACGAGGGGTTATAGAATGAATTAACTGCTCCGATAAAACGTACGCCGATATAAAAGAGATGCACACTTGAAAAACGGAATAAATGGTTGTAGGGAGAAACCAAATTCAGAGCGACATAATGCCAACGGATCACAGTTAAACAATTTAACTACCTAGGGGCCCAAAGCGATGGCCGGCAGGATGGAGAAAACCGTAGAGAAAGATCGTAGAATAGGAGTGGAAAGAAATGTGCTTTGTTTTCTTTATAGCTCAGAGACAAAAAATGCAGAGTTACTCGTCGAGACGAAATTATCACCATATAAATCAGTGTACCGCCCCACTCTGACATACCACCAACTCTGGATGACAAGAGAGAGTACGTTTCAGGGTCAAAGTAACAGAAACGAGATTTTATAAAAGAGAGGCTGGAGTCATACACTAATAGATAAATTAACTACAAACTCGTTCTACCTATAGAAACCATAAATTACATAATGTAAGAATCAAAATTATCAACACTCTCAGACAGAAGGTTTATTTCCGGTTTGACTTTTATTTTTAAAATTGTTAATGGTGTAATAGATAGTCCTCATTTTATTCAGCTTAATTACCTTTCACGTACCTAACAGAACTACTCGATCCATTTTTAAAAATAATGTAACAATAATATCAGGACTGAGTCATTTAGATACTCGCTTGTACCTAGATTGCTCGCAGTAAGTAATTCCTTCGCAGAAATAGTAGATATATTCAACTGCTCTGAACTAGTTACAAGAAGGTTATAATAGCAAATCTCTTTTAAAAATACTAATGTTAATTTATTGCATTGTAATATTTCAAGTAAGTAACTTCTGTTTTTGGGTGCTAATCATTTACTCCGTGTTATTTTTATGTGACTATTATTTTATAATATGTATTGCACAGTTGTGTAAAAGCCCATAAGGGCGTTTGAGGTGATTTTCCACAAAAACGGCGCTATAAAAATCATCCAAATATTATTATTATTATTATTATTAATAAAATAAATACGATCGAGTGAGAATCTCAACGATCCGAGATGTGATTTGCAACAAAAATCTGCATTTAAGGTGGCTTCAACCTTTCCTCGCAATGCCAAAATAATGATTTCCGCACGAAAGACTGTCGGCTTTTCCAAAGGGAAGACGTGGAGATGGCCGCCGCGACTAAGCTGGGGAGAGCGGCTGCAGAAGCTGTGCGAGTAGAGATTGCGCCTACAACGGATTGAGGCCACTGAATTAGCACAAGACAGAGACACCCAGGGTGGCTTGTTGAAGTAATGGGTCCCAAAAAAAAAAATCAAATTCCGACTCTATTTACTCGAAAACGAAAGTTCATGTCAGAAAAAAAAAAAGATTTTTTAACCTGAAGTTCATTGTATACTATACATTGTAACTAGTTTCAGTTCATCCTGTACCTTCATCAGGATAGTATTTATATAGTTCTCATAAAGACCTTAACCTAGTTGACAATATCGTTAGAATCGAAACTCACCCCAGCAAACGTTTTCGTGGAAAGCAATTACTTTGTGGTTTGAAATATTTTATTAAAATAAAATAAAAACTTTATATTTACTGTATAACTCGATATTTACGGATGATGCTTAGGCTAAGCAAAACCGGTCGGTCATAAAATTATAATAAAATCTGTGGTCTTCTACAAAGTTATTATTTCATTTTCATTACATAACATATTTTCGTGCAATGATCCGCGATCCTCAATCATTGATCTTCTGCTAAATAAAAAAAATCGACAATTTTTCAGTCCCACGACAAATGTAAATAACTAATATTTAAATATCAAAAAGTTTTGTAAAGCGCCCTTGAGGTCATATTTCACAAAAATAGCGCTATATAAATTAGCTTAGATTTTTTATTATTAATGTGCTAAAAAAAGTAATAAGACTATTTTTTCTTTTAAATTTCAATTTTTAATGACAACAAAAAATTGATAAATGGTTATACCACAAAATCGACTTCAAAAGTGATTTTTTTTCGGACACCGTGTATAGCAACAAATTTTCGGGTCGATATTTTGACATGTTATTTTATGTATTCCACTCCACCCTGTTTTTGCTTTGATGAGTATCAGATAAACCTTTTCAACGTATTTTTAAGGATGTTAATGAATAAGTTTATTTAATGTTTATACGAATGCTTTTTACCCGTGCCCGTTTAAATGCACGATATGTGTGTAGGTAAATTATAGCGAATAACGAATACCATACAGAATGTGGTGTTATGTTTGCACAAGTGAGCCATTTTGTTTTCGAATAAACGAATTATGTAGATTAAAATACATATTTTGTAACGTATCAGATAACGCGTACTCAATATTTTTTTGCCAAACATGATTATTCAGCCAATTAAAAGGAAAGCCAGTGTGGTTTTACTAACTCAATATTTGCCTTTTAATTTAGCTGATCAATCGCTTGGCACACCCCGTATCCATCAATATCAGTAAAATTACTTTATTCATAGAGTAAACAGCCATAGGAAACAAAACAGGTTTTTTGCCTAATTTGTCATAGTAATGGTGGTAATATGACCACAACTCTTAATTAATTCACTATTACTCTCTAGCATATACGTATATCGGCATAGCATGCGAAATTGAGGTGAAATATCATAAAATTGCGTTATAAACAAGCAATGTTATAATTATTATAGCATACGTGTATCATGAAATTTAGTGTTAATATTTAAGAGGGTGGGAACAAACACAATAAAAATGAAAAAGAAATTAATAAATACATTTATCAGAATAAGTAAACATTTTGTGGATTGGCATGATTAATTAAATAAAAACACACGTTGTTTTAATCCACTTTATTTTTTGTATATGTCTACTATTTTCGATTCAGCTGAATCTTCATCGGGACTTAAAAATATACTGTATATTTTTAAGTCCCGATGAAGATTCAGCTGAATCGAAACTAGTAGACATATACAAAAATAAAGTGGATTAAAACAACGTGTGTTTTTATTTAATTAACAAAAATGTTTAACCAAAATATTACTGTTATTTATCTACTTGACACAAAAGCATTATTTATCAAGGTATCATCAAAATGTTTAAGACCTAATTATGTACAGATATGTGAAATAACACAGTATCAACAAACATTAAGCAACATCTATTTGCGCACGCCAGGTTTCGAACCCGTGACTTCCGACATCATTTGGTAAAGCCGTACCTTTCCGTATAAATTATTCGTATAAAAATGAAATGTACAACACCACAAACAGAAAATTGAAAGCTTTTTACATTTTAAGCGTTTAAATATATTTAACTTTCCATTTCATGTTTGACCAACTCAAATATCATTTGTTTTTTTTTCCCACATCAAACATAATAAAATGATTAGTAAAATCCGCATGAAAACCACTTGTTTCAAAATTTGATTGGCTAACGAAGCAACAAATTTATCGAAGCCGATAACTTTTTCGTTGAACCATAATTTTTAATGGAATGCTTTGTTATAAAATTCGTTAAAACAATTCATGTATTTTGATAAAGCAGGCCATTTTTTCGGCGTCCAGAAACCAAACTTATGAAAGAGCTTTTAAGATATAGTGTAATAAAAAACATATATTATATGACCTTTAATGGAGAGTCTGGACCCAAATATGTAAATACTTATTGTATAAGGTTGATTTTATACGTATTGTGTACTCATTAAATTCAACATTTAACATTTGTTTAGGCTGTGTTCGTTATTATTGGTCAAAGACGCCAAATTGAAAACCAATACAATTATAATCTATGCCAATGTGAAATAAAGAAAAAATGATCACATTTTTTCTCTAATAAATTGATAATGTTTGATAATTTGTATCTGCAGTAAGATAACTTTGAACTTACTTCGTACAAATACACATATTACATATTTCTATTGGTTTATCTCTCCAGAGAACATCGTAAAACTATTTAGCTTACTGCATAATTAGGAGCTTATTGTATATCCGTTCTAGATTTCATTTACGGTATTTCACTTACAAAACAAAACTGTATACCTACTTACTTTGCATCAAACAAATGCATAACTTACCGTAATATGCACTTTAGATTTTTTGCCTGGGTTTCTAACAAATTATTAACAATTTCCTAGAAATTAATCAAGCGTGGGTTGTGATTAATAAAAACATTGTTTTAATGTGACTTCAAAGGTAAATTTCGATATGAAGAAGATTGTTTTCTATAGCGCAGTAGATAATTATAAGTTTTTAGTTCATTTTAATATCTCTCTTTTTGAAACGCATCTCAGATAGCAACAATCATAATGTTACATAAATTTCATAAGCTGCTGTGCAATTATTTGCTTTATAAAGAGGGGCGTATCATTGCGGTTTATCGAATTACATTATTTTTTCCCTAATATCAATAAACCATTAAATAATTGAAATCTGTGCAATGGTTTTAACAGGAGAAAACATGTTTTCAATATCACCAGACATTACCACAAGTATGCAATCATGATATTGGATTTCCATTATTGAATAGTGCAAAAATGATTTGTTTATTTGCTTAATTTTAAATGTATGATTTTAGTGGCACACAAAATGATAATTACAAAATTTGGAAATGTGCCCATTTGATGAAAACATTAAACGAAAACATCTAAATTTTTGACACCAAATAAGAGTATTAATTCCCGGAAATTTTAAGAGTGCAAAATTTAACCAAACGTTGTCTGGTAAAGAAACTGCAAATAACAGGGACAATTTTTTGAATTTGCAAATGCCAAAAAATTAAAGTGGCGGATTAAAACTACGAGTATGAAAATCTAAATTATTATAAACTTGATTGAAATTTTATTTTTGGTTTCTGACAAATTAATCATATTAAATTAAGCAACTGAATGACTTATTTTAAGTCTAATATTATTTTCAATTTACTGACCGGATAGTAAAAGAGAAGATGTGCAAGAAACACTTTGTAGTCATTTAATTAGAGATTATTTTTAATTAAAACTTTGATGAACATTGTTTTTTTTAGAACCAAATGATTGCGGTTTAAAAAAAATATATTCCATATACCTACTTCCCCGATAAAACTATAAACGAAACCGATAGGCTATAAATATAACACTAAGTACTCATTTAATATTTAGGCATTTCAAAAGCTTATGTGTATACCTAAAATGATAATATTCCACTTGTATACTTGACAAATTGAATTTATTTATTATAAACTCCGATATTGAGAATATAACTTATTACAAAGTACCAGCACGGTAATATGCGAAGTGTGTGGCGAAGAATAAAATCCAGCAAAGCCGTTAAAAGGCACCGCAATCCTAGAGGCTTTATTTTTAAAGACAATGCTCAGAAAGCTGCTCCTTTACGACCCTTTGAAGGAATATTACAAATTTGATCGTGAAGAACTAATTTTCGCATGCATATGCACTCGGTGCACTTGGGGAGATAATAATTTTAAGGCGAATTGCTCCTAAGTGTAGCATTAATTTGATCAGTGGAGTCATTAGAGTATTATACATTCACTGTTCATAGTGCTTTGTTGCCAAAAATCTTCCTGCTGTAGCAGTACATAAAGTTTAGTATTACAATGACATATAAATATGCCAATAAAAGAGTTAGGTATTTGTATATTATAAATGTGGCATTAATTGTATTACGTAAGCTTCCATAAAGATGTAAGCTTAATAATTTTTCAAATGTCTCGCTTTCCAAATTACATTAAAAATATATTTTTCAAATAATACTTTAGTAGAATGTTTCAAAACCAAAGAATTCACACTTTCACAACACAATAACCAACCAAAATTAGATACTGAAACTAATACTACTGAAAAATATTTTTGGATGAAAAATCTTTAAATACCTCTCTACTAAGCTATAAACCACTTCCTGTAGAGATATGAAAAAATGGAATAAAATTTCATTTATAAAAAAATATTTAAAAACCAGGAGAGAAATTAAATAACATTTAAAATACAATCTTTATTAAGTTTAAACTTAGTCCACCTCAACAAAGAATCCCCTGGTGAGGAGGTCTAAAATAAACCGCATTATTGCTCATTTTATTTAATAATATATTCTGTAAAAAATATTTTATTTAAACCGTTTTTTTTTTAATATCAACCTAGACTTGTTTATGTAACAGCAGCTGACACCAAAAAAACCTATGATAATTATTTACATGAACTTTTTTGTGTAAAATCCACAAATGTGGCTCTGTGGAAAACTGGTTCTTGTTTGGCTTTCAGTCAGGAGGTTTTTTAATTTTTTTTATAGTGAATACCGCACAAGAGTCTCAACTGCTCCCAACCGTCTAGAGCCAATAAGACTATAGCATCCCCATTTGGAGTATGTTGTGAGGCTGAAGGTAGTGGGGAGGGGAAGTAAATGTAGAAGAGGAGGGTTGGGACGTACCTGGGTATTGAGATCTGGTCACCAAACACGGCTAAATCAATTTCAAGGAACGTTTCGATTCTGAATGGTTGTCTTTCACCAGGGCGATACTTGGAGTATCTACCACTCTGGAACGTGCCGCAAATAAACTTTGCATTATTTTAAATTTATCAAATGTGTTATGACACATACTAATTAAATAAAAGATAGTAGCGCACGGCGGAGTAAAACCCGCAACCTTTGGAGTCGTAGTCGAGCGTCTTACCACTCGACCATGAAGGCCGTTACAGATTCATTTTACGTGCAGCGCAAAATATTAAAACAATGTTTATTGGCATTTAATGCATGAACTCTGATAGTTCTGGACCTTAAAACACGAACTCTCCATCTGTCGCAAGAAACTTAATACTATCAGAACTATTTTACTCGTTTGTCAATTTTTCATTAATTTTCCTTGGTATATATTATTATTTCAATATTTTCGGATTTTTTACCTGAAAATTTTTAGCTAATTACTAATTTGATATTAATGTATTAGTATTGGAACGAGCAACATTATTTTCTATTATATTTCCAACATATCAAATTATTTATTTGTACCTAGATTCCAGTCGTAAACAAAACACGTCAATTTGATCAAGTGATGCGTTGAATCAAGTGATTGATTCATTAACCTCTTCGTGTATTAGATTGCAACCGCCATTACCTAGATTCATTATTAACTTTGTAAGTTGTTATAATACTAGCCTGAGTTTTAAATTAATTTATTATTTCCTCCCTCCTTCAACATGGGCCTCTTCAAGACCCAAGTTCACTCCTTCCTTTCCTCAAAAAAACCCTCCACACAGCATCCCCAAAGATGACATAGGCCCTGAGGGAAATTTTTTTTCCTCAAGGCCTCCTGTGTGGAGTTATTGTAAAAAAATAAATAAATTAAGCCTAAATTATAACCATAAAAAACCCAAAAATAAACTTTCAAAATTCAGATAAATTCATCATTCAAAAGACGTCAAATATGTAACAGAAGAATACTTTTTTTACAAATACATTAAATTTTTGTGTAAATGAATACAAATAATAAATAACGAAGAGCATCAATTTATAAACATTTTCAAACTTATTTTTATGTGAAAAAGTAATGAAAAAATAACTTTTTTATAAGACCATGAAAATTATTTTAATTTGTACGACCGACCGGTTTCGCTTAGCCCAAGCATCATCAGGGTACAAAATCAAACAATAATTAAGTTTAATTTTGTACCCTGATGATGCTTAAGCTAATCGAAATCAGTCGGTCATAAAACACAAAATTATGTTCTTGTGATTGCTTTCTACGAAAACATTATCTTTTTTACAGACAAATGTGCAAATAACTCATATGTTGCGGTAACGCTGAAGTGTAATCTTGGGCTCAGAAGAAATTTGTCGAACTTGGTGACGAAAAGGTTAAGGAGTATCGAACTTCTCGGGAGTACCTACATAGTTACACAATTTACCAAGACACAGATTTGTGAAGCTGTTCATAAATTATCAAGAAATAAGTTAATCTTAAAATGGCGCATGTTTTAGCACGTTTGAGTGATCCGCGCATTGCAACAAGCAATAATATTATTATTATTGAGAAGCAGCACGGCCGTTAGCGGCGCGTTGTCCCACAATGATTATGTTTCGAGAGGCAATAGAGAAGTTGAGTGAAAAATATTATGACTTTAAAAAAATATGTGCATGTAGATCGAAAAACACAGATTCTGAATATATATGTATATTTCCATATTATTATTCCCAGAATTAATAAACCCTTCTTGAAAATTAGTTAAAACGCCATAAAATAGAAACGCTTCATATTAGTCGAACGTCAAATGTACCGTTTTCGTACGATGCGATGCCGCGAAGTAAATGGCGGTGAACCATTTTTTACGTAAAATTTCATTTCTTGGAATGATTGTAAATTGCAGTAATGCTTGTATTTTTACACATTAGTACGATGCAATAGCAAGACGTATTATCTCCTGACATTTAATAAGGTTTTTTTAAATTAAAAGCGGTAAAATTGAAGAAAAAACACAAAATAACAAATATGCAACTGACAGCTGGATAACGACAATGTGCGATGTCAAATATAAGTACCGTGTGGTGCCCCTTCTGAAGGTACAAAACGCGTCACGCACCCACCCCGCTCCTTACCTCTGAGATATTGCCGTTTTGGCGGCGTGTACAAAATTCAAACTTTGAGAATTAATTTAACTATAAAAACTAACTTAAAAAAAAAAAAAAAAAAAATACCTATATTTAAGTTTGAAGGTGGATATTGATAAAAAAATATTAAAAAAATGGACTCAACTTCCTTATTTTCATTAGTGCACATGGCTGCACTTTATTCAATGTATGTGCTCGGGTGAATGCTGATTGCTCTGAGAAGCCTATCCGTGAGTGAACGTGATTCACCTTTATACTCATTGTTGCTAATTGGGATCTAAAACACTCACGTCTTGCCAGGATATGAGCCTCGAATGGAGAACAGGAATATATTGCATTGCGAAGGTTGATTTGAGTGGGTTACATACTTGTATATTGAGTAATATAATCTCTACAGCCCAAAGCCAGTAATACGATAGAGTCTTCAGTAAGGAATATTGCGACGTTGAAGGAAAATAGGAGAACAAGAGGAAGATTTTGAAGAACTTAGTTATTTAGATACGGTAACCAACCCGGAAATTATCAAACTCCATGACTTAGTAATATTAGTGACCTTCCTAGGTGCACTGAAAAGATAAACACATGAAATGTGTTGAGGGCGTGCGTAAAATCTATTTTATATTACTTCTGGCGATTAAAAAATGATCAAACATTTTCAAACACAGAAATCCTTTCTAGAACAGATTGTCAATTTTATAGGCCTACCTGAGACTTAGGTGTCGAAAGGTCCTATATAAATTGGTAAATTCAGTTTTGTTTAAAAACGATGTAGAAACACACTTCAGATTATCTGTTCAGTGCCTACCTACATAAAATAATTTGATATTATAACTCATATTCCTAACATCGTGTTTAGTGTAGAATGGATACAGTGGCGCCGTGGCGAAAACGTTATATTAAAAGAAGAAGTATAACAAGCATTCATATTTCTAGAAGATGCCTCTATAATTCGTTATTCGAGTTATCCTTTGGGGATTCGAAACGTTACTACAAACACCTAAAGCTATTTTAATAAACGGTACATACAATTTAATAACAAGAAAATTCTTATTAATGTACGTTGTGAAATCAATGTAACCTTACCCGTATGTAATTATAATGATTTTAAGTTTTTTACAAAAATTGTACAAACAATAAAACATCAAAAATGTACAACAACCTCAATTTCAACTTTTTAAATTAAAATGTACGTTTTCCCTTCCTTCTTCTCAAAAAACTCCTTTCCTATTTCCTTTAACGTCACCACAGTCTCCATTCATGGGATAGTTTTACTCGTTTTGAGCAGTGTTTTTTTATCCATACGTAGGTATAAAAATAGCTGGTTAAATGAAAAATAGAAACCGCCTTAAAACGTAATGCCACATTCTTAAAGTATTTAATTACAACGTTACTTTAATTGGGAATTGTATGCCTTTCCTAATGTGAAAACGTACTTCCATCTAATTGTGCATTCTAATGCACTTGCATGTCTGTACCCCAGGATTAGTGGGCGCTTAATTATGGAGCACGAGTAATTTGGCCAAGCGGAGGTGCACTTCTATTTGTCCACGCGAATGCCCTCGGAAACCTAGATTCGCTGATGACTGTCTCTGCCTCTGTCTTTGAGTTCAGCGCCGGATCCGCCGAACGTTCAAACTGTGGAAAAGTCATAAAGATGTTGTTTGAATTTACTTAGAATATAACCGAAATCATATAAAAATATTACCTACATCATTTAAAAATTACCCGCACCATGGAATAATTATGCATATTTTCTATAGCGCTGGCAATATCACTGTGCATTCAACGTCTATCACGTAATGTGTGGAAAAAGTTTTTTCTCACGGAGGTTTTTAGTTGGTTGGGTGTAGAGTCTGTTTTTCTATCGTGTGTGGTACGTTAAATCGATGCGATCCAAAGTCAACAACCAATCAGCAAGCTCGTGGTTTTTTTTCGGCAATCGAAGTACACACTTTGAGATGGTAGATATTCCTATCGCGGCGACATCATACCGGTGACTTTGCGTTCATTAGATTTTGGAACTTGTTTGAAGAAATATGGGGAAGGGGTCGCCGTCGGCAGTTACTGCACAGGGCGTGAGATGTCGCGGAACCGGTTCCGTCTGGATTGGTCAGATCACAGAGCCAGACAAGCGAACTGACCACTGAACAGAAAGTCCCTAGAAATGTGATCTTTATCGATTTGAAAGAAAACTAGTGTCGCCAATTTTAAAAACACCAATAGACTTCCAGGCCTTAGGCAGGACAAGGAAATTAATTATCTAAGGAAAAAAATATCCTATTTTGAAATTTCTTGTCAATTCCACCAGAAGTTAGGGAATTCGACCTAACTTCGGGGCCACAGCACACTTCTGTCATTTTTTCTTTTCAGTGAAGAGGACTATATCAGTATCAATACAACATAATTTCTCTGTGAGAAGCTACGTACGAATGTGAACTTTAATAAATTGGAACTGGTGGATGTGTCGAAGAAATTATAAAAAATAATCTTTAAATTCAAACAAACCTACCTATAATATACATATTTCATCTCAGATTTCATTTGAAAAATGAAGTAAGATCCCGTGATTTTTCATGGAAGTGGTAATGTCGATATGCTAGACTTATTAGACATATTATTTATGACCATAATAATCAAGTAAACGCCATAAACATCAAATGTACACCTTAGTACTAAATGACTGAAATTGATTTATTAGCACCGCATTATTAAACAACGGGTTACAAATGTGAAGTCATGACCAAGTAACTACTTCTAATTAAGGCGTTTTTTTTTACCTAATATTGGACTACTGGACAAATGTAAGGTATATTTCCTGTAAACTCAAAATATTTCTCATTATTTTTTAATCACCTTCTCCGTCAACGTTTTGTCTCTTTCATTTTATATTGTCTGTCTCTTTCTCTTTGTTCCTTTGTTATAATTTAAATGTTATTCCATTGTTTTCCCACTGTTCTCTTTTTTTGTTTTATCTCCCTCTGTATGTTTATATATATATATACGAGTATTTATATAACCGCACACTTTGTATTTTTGTGTATTTTAATTTTGTACCCTGATAGTACATAGGCTAAGCGAAACCGGTCGGTCATAAAAATTAAAATTAAATCTGTGTTATTTTACAAAGTTGTTATTTCATTTTCATTAAATACATTAAACCACAAAGAGATTGCTTTCAAGTAAAATATTGTAAATTTACTTTAACCATCTCACCAGACAACTTGCCTAAAAAATATAATTAATAGTGTTCTATCTCAAATTTATAAACCATTTATAAATACGTTTATAGTGAGTCTCATGACAAATAACTTTGTTTTATAAAGACACTGACCACAAAATGTTCAACTGAATTCCTCGGTTACATCTATTACTTAATCTGGTGTGTAATGTTCTGTTAAGTGAACTGGAACTGGATTTTTTTTCCAACGGACATAACCGCACATCGGAAAAAAACACATATGTTGATCCTGAAAAAAAAACCTGTTTAGCCCTTTCAAACGTTTATTTTGACATCTTTTACGATGTCTTTTCATATAACAAGCCAATTTTAAAAACAATGAGTATTGCGTTCCAAGAATGAAACAACCGTTTTCTTGTGAGAATTTAAAAAAAATAATTGAAAACCACGTTAAGAATTTTTGAGTATTTGTTTATATTAATTACGGCTCCATATATTCCTGCGATTGCACGAAGCTCTTTATACAAAAGCTTTAAAAGGCTGTGTTTCAAATGGTAAGTATTTAATGCTTGTCATAATATTGCAGATTATAAGAGCGCTGATCCCTTTGAAAGGCATTTTAAAATTCGTTAAAAATATTAATTTGTCGACACATATAATATAAGGGATAGTATTAACAAAAGCTCTTCAAACGAAATAATTTTATTATTATTTTCATATTTTGTTTTTACTTTAGCTTAAAAATGCAACCTTTATAATTTTTTTTTTAACATATTACATTTTGATACATATCAAAGCTTCCTCTATAAAACGATAAACTATTGTGTTGGTTAAAATTTGACAAACGAAGAATGACAAGAAAAAATACACAACATGTTCTTTTCACGACAGCAGAGATTATCGTTTTGAAAGCGTATTCAAAAATATGCTAATTATATTGTGCTTTTTTTCGAAGTGTGTCTTGCAGACGTTGTTATGAGAAAATGAAGAAAATTAGCAAGCAAATAGGGTTTTTAGGACGGGTAAGTTTTTGAACGGTAAATATTGCTTACAGCTTGATACGAATAACTACGCAGTAGCTGTCTGTAAGTAAGGACGACAGGTTTTTTGTAATTCGTCGGCCAATATTTTCATTTGGGTTTCTTTAAACGTAATCGTTTTGCTTTTATGATATAAAGTCATTCATGTGGAAAACCAATGTGATGCATACATCAGTTTTAATTTGAGACATTTCATCAGATATTCTTAAATATTATTATTCATCAAATATTCTTCTAAATGTTTATTCAACTGATATTTTTCGATATTATTATCCATTTGATATTCTTCTTTATTATTATTCATCTGATACCCTTCTATGTTATTATCCACCTTCAATGTTTCTTTACTTTTATTCACCTCTTATCTCGTCCATTCCTTTTTAGTTCCACTAAGGCAAACATACAAAAATTTCGAAATAATTACTTTCACCAAGTGACAAGACTGATGACGGTATTATGGAACAATATCGAGGGACACTTTAATTAATAATTTGGAAATTTATAAAAATATTGGGTTCCCATCTTTGTGGACGTAGGCAATACGAGTATATGGTCCGGCTGATATTTGATGCGCCTTAATTATGACGCAAATTGCCATATAATGTTTTATTTAAAAAATGTAAATGTTTGACTATCGGTGTAATTTAACGTTAACATAGATAATGTGTATGTGTACTTGTATATTTAAAAAAAACATTGCGTCTAGCAATTGTTTTAAAATATGTACAGAAAATTATAAATACCGTGAACAGTCTGACAAAAAAATTAGAAACATATCGAGTTCGTTGCAATAGTTAAAATTGCTTTAAATGGTAACACAAAGATAGGTCAAAGAAAAATGGATATTACATTAAAAAATTAAATGTAAATATGTAAGTTCAGGTATATATTCATGACTTTTATTCGTACCCAACGTTCATCAATTTGTGACATTTTCCGAAAAAAATGATTCTACATCATGTTCCAATGTAATATATAATTTTTTTAACGATTTTATGAATTAAAAAAAAAAAAAATTAACAATATTCTCGTATATATACAATTAATCAAAAAAGCAAAAATTCCAAAACAAAACGTGATTAAATAGTGAATTTCTTTTAAATAGTTTAAAATTATTTTTTATACATGTAACTATTTTTCATGTACCCCATCAATATGCTCTTTTTATTTTAGCTTGAAACATGTCATTATTTACCTAGTTTTGATATCGCCGAAGAAAAAAAAAGGCAACCAAATAAGTACTCACAAAAAACAATATATAGAAATTACGAAAGCTAGATATTAAACATATGTAACAATTTAAATAATTATATGTTTTTGTAACAAGCAAAATAAATTATTTCTTAACATTATTTTGAACAAACTAAAAAGAGCACTCGTATCTTACCACACCTCTCTTTAAGCATTGTTTCGGTCTAGTCTTAAAACATCTCCTGTATTAAATACGATGTCAAACTTCAAAATCCCTTACTACGGTTTTTATTCCCCAAAAGATTTAGTTTGGAAGGCCAACTTTGGGGAAAATCACTGAAGAAGGCTTAAAATGTCACAAAAGCGACACATATCGATTCCAGGCCTGACTTAAACTTTATTATTCTCCCTGCTTGGATGTCTGAGAGGTGCTTTTCATTAAAATACAGTATATGTACACATTTATGGAGTGTACGTATAGGAATGAAAATCCGTACGCTTTTGCGTAGGTTTTCTAGTTTGGCTTAAAACCATACATTATACTTTTCGTGGGTGAAATGAAAAACTTTTATTACCCATCACCGCAACACGTAAGCTTTTAAAAAGGAGACTTTCTGTTATCTGATTTTACGTTATATATGGTATTTCGGCCAGTCCTAGCATCGTGCCAAATGATGCCTGAAGTAGCTTGCATTTTGGCACCCAATGAAATCAAATAAAGACATTATTTCTACCACAGTTTTAACCTGTGGTGACGTTTTGCTTATTGCGTGATGTCCCTTTAGGCATTTATAAAAATGCACTCGGGGCTTGGTTCAAACAAAACTTTGTTTTTATTTATAGTTAAAATACCTAACTGCACTAAAGGATCATTTTATAAATCAAAAGATATGACAAATATCAAGTATGCTCTTCCGTTATTTTTATATTTACTTTTGAATTTAAAAAAAATAATTTTTTTAGTTTCTGGCTTTTTCTTACATATTTGCGTTGAAAATTATTGAAATTATTTCATTAATCAATATCAAAATAAGAAGCATGAATTTTTAAAGTTAATTAAAATTTAATGTTTTTTTTTTTTTAAATATATTAAATAGCAATTTTGGAAATTATTTACGACTAAATATAAATTTAAAACAAAATAAAAAAAATGAAAAAAAGGCATTTAGTTTGGTTTAAATGTGAAGTCTATCCCAGTAGCGCCTTTGTAAGACTGGGCCTGCTTACGGTCTAAGCTTCTTCTCATCAAATATTTTCCACCGGTGTAGAACATTTTCAGGCTTTTAATCGTTTTCATGATATCAACCAACGATCCCCTTTTACGCCGTATTAGAGAGAAATTCTTTTATAATTGCGAACATTCCATTATTGCACGGAAACACCAATTTATAAACCATGTTCAGTATCTATTAATTTAGCTTGCACCCAAGCACAATAAGGGCAGTAAAGTTCCTATTTTAAAATAGCCTGATAGTAACTTCTGTAACGGTACATCACGAATACTATCAAACTACAAATTGGTACACATTAATTGTTCATTCTAAAACAAATAAATATCTGGATTATCATCATTTTTTAATTATAACGTGTTTGACACGACTTCGTTGTGTAATTAAGTAATATCTAAATTTAAAAAATAGACATACGTAAACCTGAAATATATAAAGGATAAAAAACAAAAGAAATGTGTTTCTCGGTTGGATTAAATTATAAGAAATGTATTTTGCGAAATTTGAGTTCCTCACCATAGTAAATTCCAGTGAGCGAGGTATTACAAGAAAGTCCATACTTCGCCAATAAAAAACTCAACATGAAGTACGTGTTCGGAAAACGGTTTTTGGAATGCTCGGTGTATGTTTGGTGGATCATTACGTTCTGCGGTATGCTTTGCGTTTAATGACATAAGTTGATGAATGTAGATATTCAGGGCACCCGTCTTATTAAACTTAACCCCTACCGACAAAATAACATCAACTTGAACTTGACTTAGTAACGCACCCCAGACTGATATTGTAATATTCCAAGTCGAGCATCAAATGCTTCTTTGAAGGAAAAAGCTTTCACGAGTTGAGAAGTAAACGAAAACCTTTTATGTACGGTTTTCAGAGATGAGAACAAAATTACGTGAAAACTTGGGAAGGAAATCATATCACAATTAAATTTTGTTAATTTTGCACACTTTTTGTGGATGTACTTTTTTTAATAACAAATAAATCTTTTGCAAAAAAGCTGCATTTCAAAAAAAAAATATCATAAACAAAATAATTCAAAGAAAACAATAACTTTAAATCTAAGATATAATATGTTAATCCTGAATTTTCAAACTTTTAGTCTACTCTATGAAATTATCGTTATCAACAATGAATTTCATATTGCATAGGCATATCACATTTGTAAGTCTATTCATATTTGTTTTGAAATATGGCCTGCAATTTGTATATCTTTGATGCGATAGATATATAAATGAGTTATCCAGATATGAAAAGCATGTTGGTGAACGACCCATTTATTAATTATCGTTGTAATAAACATCTCGATTTTCCGATAATTTCAACGAATTGGAAATTATCGTTCATTAAGACGTACTCTAATGTATGAAAACAGTTTTCTTGGCAAATAATTATGATCACAGTATGGCATATTTCAATTATCTCTGTTCCCCATGAATGCACACTTACAATTTAAATAGATTTATTTACAACATGTGATGAGATTATCTTCCCTTTTCCTCTGAAGAGATTGTTTTGATTTACAACAGTTGTTACAAATAGACCGACTCAAAAGTCTTTCGCCTACACGTTCCACATGTTAATATGAATCCGAGCATAAATAATATTTGATTTAATATTTTGTGGTCGCGGAAACATTTGGTTTTGGATTTCAGTAAGACCAGCTTAAGTTATTTTGATCGTATGCTGAAAACATATATTTAGAAAACATTTAAAAGGCTTCAAGACTCATGGAAGTGGAAGAATTTATTGGTGTGAATCGCTGATCGCAAGCAGATTTTTTCTAAATTTGCAAATTAAAAGATGATGGTTACTTTTTTATATCACATTTAATATTTTCCACTTGAAAAAATAAATAGATTTGAAAATAAGATTTCGCACGAGAATTCAATGTAAGATTATTATTATCTCATTTGAATGGTTTTACCTTAGTCCTGGAAACTGCTTCAAAATGTCATTGACTGGGATAACTATGGCGATTGGCCGATACACTCAATGGAACTATCGATTCATGTCGCAAATGGCGGGGTTTATTCGAAAGCCTTGTAGTTTATTTCAGGATATATCCAAAAAAGACTAGTGAAGAAGTTATTTTCTGAATCTGGGGTTGTATTTTTAACTAAATATCAGATTTTATCGTGCCACGCTTCGAAGAGCAAAATAATTTGTTCAAATTGTGAGGACGACTTTAAGAAGGTTGATTCTTGTTTGCGTTTCACCCACGTGTTCTTCCACTAGCAAATGATGATTATTCCAAAAAATGTAGTATTAAGCTAAAAGAAAGCTCATAAAAATAAGCATGAAACACATTGAAATCATCAAAATATATTTTTTAGATAAAGTTATAGTGTAAATACAAAGTTATTCTTTTATTTTCATTTTTTTTAAGTGTTAAATCATAAATAACGAATTACAGTTTGTCATTAAAAATATGACATCAGATATGGTATAAAATACGGCCTTTAACGTACTTGCAACAAATCAAAATAAATAATCACTGTATTTTACGAGTTTGTTTCTACAAAATATGCAGAAAACATTTTTTTATTTTTTATTATTATTTTTTTTTTATTAATATTCATTATATTTTTGTTAAATAACACAAACACTATTTGTTTTATCACAATATTTTTTTAATAATTCTAACCAAATTATGAAAACTATAGTATTTAAGTTTTTTTTATTAACCAAGGGGTGAGTATTTATTTTATAAGATTCGATAATAAAATATTTTTAAATGTATTTTTATTTAAGCATATGTTAACACGTGTTCATATTACTTAAAAGGGTTTTATTTATGTATGGAGATATTTTGCCTATAATCGAACCGACGTTTTTCACATTTAGTATTTATGCTTATATTTTGGTCAGGTTTTTATACTTTTTCAAAGGGATCTATTTATTTTTCCCGAGCAAAGCGGTTTTTAAAGGAGTAACCGATAAAACATTATTTACATTTATTACTATTATATAGTTCTACCAGCCATAGTTCTATGTCCGTAGGTGCTAAAAATCAAGCAGATTGTTGTTTTTTAAGTATTTTTTCAATAGTTTTTAAGCCAACGAGTATAAGTTTATCGATTTTTAAAGTTTTAATTTTTTGTATAAAATTTCAAACCATTCAAGAAATGCTGCCTGAAGCTTCATTAAGATAGGGAGATAGTGTTCTTTTCAAAGGCATTGTTCAAAATGTCAGTATCATTCTGTTTAAACTAGACCATTATGAACACTTGCCATTTACCATGCTCGGTCACAGTATCCACCATGTGTCCATTCCAATGAAAGATTGTTTCGTATATAAAAAAAGTATTTAATAACACAATTGGAATTCAAACCAATCGGGCCACGATTAAATTTAAAAAAAATGGTAAATACTACACTACACACTACACTACATTCACTGAATTTTCACAATCGGTTGCTGTAATATTTTTTTGTACGGAAATTTTTGCTATTATAGACATAATAAAGGAACAGCTGCCAATAATTGATGATAGGAAAATATAATTTATTTTCGTTTATTGAGTTTATCCGTTTCGTTTTTCCCATTTTTATTATTGCCGTCGAGCTGTTTTTTCACGATTTATCATGATGGTACAGACATAAGCTATTAATGATTATTATTATCCATTAAGTGGAACCTATTTTTATTTTAAATGTATTTCTACAGACCGAGAATCAATTTAAAATGAGCAATTTAAAAAATAATAGAGCGTGCAAAATTAAGTACGTTTTTCTGTTAATTTTATTCAATTTCTTTTTTTATTACAATTTGGTAAAGGAAAATTCTTTCCACAATCAAGTCAGAGCTACAAAACATGTGAATTGTTTATTAGAAAAGCATTAACTTTTCATTTGGGGCATGTAAATCCTTCAACATATATTTTTACGATGGTTGACTGATCATGTTTACCTCTACTTAAACACGATCAGTTTATTTATTCAAAACTCGGTGATGATACAATAATTGAACATTTCAAGCGTGTAATAAATGTAGCGACTTGAATGTACTATTACTGTTTCATGTCAATGTAGCACGGTGGAATTATTTTCTGAAGCAATTATCCAAAACGTATATTTTGGCACATTTTCAGCGATTTTTCTCAAAAACTTACTTAAAAAACCTTGCAGGTTGAAATTTTAGTTCAAAATCGATTCCATACAAGCTCTTGGCGACACATTTCAAAAGCACACATCATTTTAAATTTCATATTATTTATGACATTAAAGCTCGTTCAAAAAAATATTGGTTTTCATCGCACGCTTTAATAGGTTCTACATCACATAGGCGAATCCCTGTAGTCCTGTCATCCGCAGGCATAAGGAATGATGACACTCTTTAAAATAAATCAAAAATCATAAATATCATTTTTAAGTAATGAAGGCATATTAAATTTGTTTTCGTAATTCAAGTGTGAACATGTCTTATCGAAATAGGTTATCAATAGGTAGACCTAGGCACGTCAAGTGTTTGGTAATGTATTTTCATTCCTACGTTCCCATAAAATAATGAAGCTAAATCTTATACATCTTCATTTTGCGGTATATATTGTAGCCTGTTCTTACTTTTTTGGCATTTGGTAAAAGCGATAAGGGTTTTTACCCACAAACTTCACTCATAAAATACGAATCAGAAGCGCGTTTAAAATATTTAGTTTCAGTGGAGATTGTTTGATTTTAAATCTGTTGCTTTCTTTTTATTTTTATCTTACGCTACTTTCGTTTTACTTGAGCACATTATTATGATTTTGAATCTGTTGCTTTCTTTCATTTTTATCTTATGCTAGTTTAGTTTTACTTGAGCACAATATTGTGATTTTAAATCTGTTGCTTTCGTAAATTTTTATCTTACGCCACTTTAGTTTTACTTGAGTAAAACTCATTATGTGAATCATTATGATTTACATGAGTCATTAGATGAACAGTTATAACCTCTCAAAGCTTTAAAAACGTGTTCAATACGTTCATCAAACTAGTTGTTGTATAAGAGTCAACTAGTAAACGGATCAATAAGTCAACGAGTCAAGAGTCAAACAGTCAACGAGTTGAAAATATAAGTGGATAGACGCAGGGTCATTGCGAAGTTAGATCAAAATTCCCTTTATTCTGATAAAATTGATAAAAAAATTAAATTGGAAAGTTTTTTCTTTGACCGTTATTCGTTTCATTTGTCTCTTTGGAGCCTAAAAGTCGAACGGTTATTTATAATTCGATGATTTTTTTATGTTGATCAAGATAAGAAACTAACAATAAATATGTTATCTTAGTTTATTATTATTATTGTCAAAAAGTATAGATATCACTAGCAATAAAAATAAAAATTAAAACATCACCCCTTTTGTTCCATACCCTTCTTCGACCCAACCCCAAAATATATATTGAATTTCGAAAAGCTTAAGTCAAAAATCACAAATGAGCTGAAAGCGCCTAAATACTAGTACGTATCTCGCTTGTGGAAAAAATATTCAGTGTTTGGCGATTTTTCAACTCGGAGCGTTATTTATATGCGGTAAAATTGTGCCACACGGGAGCGCTGCGATAATTTTTTAAATGTTATAAAATGCCCAAGATGCTAGATTTTAATATTTCAGTACCGCAAATGACCAATCACATTTATTATAAAGGTCGTTTTTGTATAGCAGCGGATCTGGTTCGTACGTATGCGATCAACTTCACCTCATAACAGATATAATAATATGAAAATTACAAAATTAAATTTGTAGGGCGCATTTTATGACATTCTACCTTGAGTTATTACGTTTTCCGTAATATATCTAAATTTAAAAAATAACACACTTTCATCATGAAAAATAACGGTTTCATTTTAACAGAAACATTTGTATTTTGATAGTTCAATATGTAAAGGACTAATTCAAACGGAGTCTAATGTAATGTTTGTACCTACTTCATTAATAAATATCAATATATGCAAACATACATCACAAGTGCCTTCTCACTGTCGACCCAGGAAAAACAAATGATTAATTACTTTAGTGCATGGATTAGGTGCGAGTAGCCTGGGATGAATGATATTCCATTTTTTTAAATAATGTTTATTTTTTCACTATCAAAAATTGCCCGTAACTTATCACCAGATTAAGTCCTATATCTAAATCTGATGATTATTTTTTAAGTATTTATCTTTCAATGAAATTCAAATACGAATGCATTTAATGATCATTTTTTTATATTAAATGTTTTTGAAGTTGTTATTTCATTTTACATAATGTTATATGTATATTTTAGACAGCAAAATTATTTTCACAGAAATACAGTTTATTTACTAAAGGTATTAATTAAAAAAAAAAAAAAAACAAAAAAAAGCTTATACTAAGAACCATTTGATACTTACCAATTTTTTAGTTATCCTTCTCGTTACCATAAATATTTTATTGTTTTCAACCGTTCAATTAACATTTAGCACACTCTTTTTAGACGTGCACGTGAAATGCATTCCACCTGTTCCATTCCACAATTAATTTATTTTTTATATAAATTTTTAAATGATTAAATAGTAATGCATACTAATAAAAAATTCTTTAAATTAAGTTTTGTTTTCTCTAGCTATATTTTTCTAAGCAATTGTGTATTTTAAATGTTTTTTAAATGTTATAATTCGGTACCTATTACAAAATAAAATTTCAGCGAGATTTTATAATTTTAAGGACACTATGCGATTTGCAATAGTATCCCTTGTAAATGATAGCAGGGTACATGAACCGGTTTTTGCTCTATTTTATTCATCTCTTTATGTATATATAAATAAATATATATATAAACATAAATAATTATATATATATATATATTTATTTTAAGTACGTATATATCACAGGCAAAAAAAGGTCGTTTACATTTTTTTTTTGTATTTTGTCGCCCGACGTGCTAGAGATATGTAATCTAGAATTATTCCACATATCCAAATATCTTTCTCATTACAACCAAGCATCAAAAATTAAATGACATACCCCCATATTTGAGGAGAATAATTGAGTGGTGATTTATTCAACCATATTTCTACCTATTTTCAGTTAAATTTTCTAGACATGCAGAATGACCAGAATATGCATAAATGGTAGCATTTTAGGTCTTAGTGTTGTGGTGTTGATTAAGATTGGTAAACTCTTTAAACTGAATTTTCAGCTAAAGGAATATAACATAACGCAATGAAAAATAATTAATCGTTGATTAACGTATCAAAAAGTACCAACAATATTTTCGGCTTTCTCGTATCTATAACTCTTAACGAGCGCTGCTTTTAAAACGCGTTGCAAGACCAGTTAAAATCTAAATAACTCCACCCAGTTTCGGTGGTAAAATATATGACCAACAAAAATAATAAAATCAATCAACAATATTAACATCTAGGTAATACAAAACTGCATTTCAAAAAGATTTTGCTTAAGGCAAACATCCTTATCCATGTTAAAGTATAAGTTTCTAAAAATCTAATCAAAATATTAAATAGATGATTTCTATAGCGCCGTTTTAGAGGACAAAAACCACTTCAGCGGCACTTAGCGGTTAACTAACTAAGAGCGAAAAGAATCCAAGTACGAATAAAAATAAAGTTATCAGTAAAAATAATATTTTGTGTTGTTGGAAAATGGCTTCTTTCCCAAATTATTGTTTTCCAGCATGTTCACCATGGGTTTTAAATAGTATAAGATTTATACTTTGTAACTAATAATCTGTCAATAAGATTATCGCGGTTTTCGTTTTTGTAAAACAGGAAAACTTTCTGCTAAGGAACTTATATCAACCTGAAAAAACATGCAACCTACACTTCACTTTCATTTTCATCTTATGTTTTCTATTACTACAATATAAACACGTGAAAATATGAAACAAAAGTTAGTATTTATCACCGTTCTGTTAAATATTTTAATATTTCAGAGAATGACTGATAAAAAACGACTCTTAAAATATGCGTAATCAAATATTATATATTACAGCCTAAGGTTATTTATATTCTTCAAAATAAGGTTATGTTAATACCTCACGATTATCCAAAAATGATGAACAGCAATCTTCATTTAATAAATTCAGCATTAGGACTGCCATCGTATCACATCAATCACTTTCGATCAAGCCAGATCACTTCGTAGATACGCGAAATTACTACAGATAATGATGTTGGTGCATTTACACTTCGTAATGACGGGCACATATAATATATATTTGTAAACGAATCATTTTGCGATCAATTTTCTGCAAGTAATCTAAAGAAATTTGCGCAAAATATATTTTTTTACCAACATTTTAACATCACACAAGCATGTTGAGTTTCCAACGTGTTTATTCAAATAAATTTATAAACTGTCATAAAGTACGTAATCGCTCAAAGACATGAGAGATGAACTAATATTATTCATGTATCAACGCTCGGTACAATCTCCAAGATCCGGCTTATCTACATATCTACCGCGCATGCCCTCAAATGTAGTGGGAGATTTGAAATGTTTATTTTAAGGGGAACCGATCACGAGGTCAGCAATAATACTTATTTTTATTCGTGACCTAGGGTAATTATTACGACTAAGGCCATGCTTACGAAATGCCCCTTTGAGTGCACCTTACTGAAACGTGTGCTTCGAGTAACAAGACATTCAAAGGGGTATTCATTGGTTGAGCGCACGCTTGAATAAACATGCTAATCGAAAATGGAATAGAAACATTTTGACACTAAACTATTTATCGACGAAGTTCGAAAGAAACCTGCTATTTGGGACTCGGAGAGTCATGAGTACAGAAACGACCAACCCTCTTTTCTTACTCGATTGAGAGAGAAAAAACCATCTTGCAATAATCACACGAAAAACTTGTTTTGACAAAAAAAATCATAAAGAATTTCAATTAAAAAAGGTTCGTTATGTTCCTGGATTTAGCTTCAAAGAAAAAAATTCTTAAAAAGAGTCTTCCGAAAAAGTTGCGAAAATGTATTGTGCAACACAACCATCACATGTATCTTTTTATAATAATTTGAATAAATAAACCCAAAAAAATCATTTTGCCTGTTTTCAGATAAAATAATATTATTTTAGTCGTTCACGAAAAAAAAAGTTACCGCATATGTCAAAAACTTATACTGATGTCTTTTTTAAATTATCAGTCCAATAAACAAAAAAGGTTGAAACTTGCACTGAATTTTGGCCTGTCTGAGGAACGCAATACAAATTATTATTTTATTTATCACTACTCCAAAAAATGTTAAATCAAGGAACTAAAAAAAACGCTGATTATACAAATAGGTTTTAGATGTTTACGGTTTACATGAAAAGCTCTGAAAATGGGATGGATTTTTTCCAATAAAAATAATCTCGGAAGTAGAGGATTTTTTATTTTTTATATTGTGGCAAAAGGTGGATAGATTTTAGTAAAATAGTTCAAAAAAATAAACTTGAATACATAAATGGAACGACATGTATTCACTTTTACTAACTATTTATATGATCAATCAAATGTTCTTCACACATATCGTTGGTACGAAAATTCCAAGGATTTGAAAAAGTAATGCATAACTACTACATCTTTCAGAATCAGAAATCATATATTTTGTTCACAATAAAAGTTGCACTGCGTGCCTATAATGATATGGCTGGTACGGAATTTAGATTTAAAGTAAGAGATGAAAATGGCTTAAAAATGTTATAGCATAGTTTTTCTTACAGATTTCTCACAACAGCAGCTTTTGGATAAATAAGTACCTTATTTTTGAAAAAGTGAATTTGTATCAAACCACAAACAAATCTACTTTGATATCTTTCAAAATGTATATGAACTTTTATTTCGATAATATTTTGGTGAAGAATATGAATTTATGAAGTATGTGAATTTACATCAAGAAAATGAAATGTTAACAACAAAATCATTCATAAAATGAACTTTGTAAAAATATTTTGGGAAAACATCAATCGTATGTCTTTTGTAAAATGTGAAAGTAAATAGATTTTGAAAGAAGGTATTTTGTCTTTAGATTCTTTAAACATCAGCTTATTTATGGTTTGACCTTTGAAATTTTAGACATATTTTTGCTGTTTATTTGAACCGTATATAAAAGGCAGAAATTCTTGAATAATCTGTTAAATTTAAAATTGGATTCATGTTTCCCCAACCAAAAAATTATACAACACAGATTATTAACGAAGAGTATTGGTTTTATAAAAATTATAACTTTTTCTTAACTTTGTTATTAGATTAAATATTTTCCTCACAGCTTAAAAAAAACAAAAAAAAATAAGTGTTATTTTTCATTAGGTTTTAAGAAAAAAAATATTAAAACTCGAAACTGTATGGTGAATATTGTATTATATTCACAAATTGAACGCAATTCCCTTTCAGTTCCCTGGTGAAATACCTGAATTCTGAATGATTTAAGTTGACGTGTGTTCTATTTTTAGGTTGTCAATAATGTTTAATGTCGAACTCGTGTAGGTAGGTAATTCAATTCTTGTCTATGTCTTTTCCGCCCCATCTGCACCACATTTCCCGAGGGTGGCTGCTCAAAGAAACCATTGCTTTTTCTGATTAGTGTATTATTATACATTTACTATATTATTAACTATAAACAGTTTCCTTTGTGAGACATACGACCGTACGAGTGTGAACCTTTTGAATTATTTGAAAGTTTCTAATTTATTTATTTATTTTCAAATCTTTACCTACCTACCAAAGTACCTAGCCATAGTGTTTTCAAGCAGGTATATTTTTTGGCGATTCAAATTACATCATGTGATTTTTACCGGTAAAAACTAATATAGTTAAATCATATTATTTGTATTGAAACATAATAGAGAATGGTTGAGACTTTTATTATAATACAAATTCTAATGATATTATAAAAATGTTTTTTTTTCTAATTGATAAATACTTTATTGGTGTTTATATGACTAACGTAATACGTTAGAACAAAATTTAAAAAAATCTTATCACTGAGCGAAAAAAGTTCTATTTAAGAAGCTATTTGTGTTCGTATTTCGTACCACAGAGATTTTTTTCGTGTTAATATGTTAGTAATGAATATTTCATCTTGACACCTTGAAAGGATAAAGTTGCCTGGCGTCCCATCATCTCTGACTAATCACAATGATAAATCATAAACCGCTTGATAGATAGCGTTTCAATTCAACCTTCCCGTGTAAAAACGCGTACCCTATTGTTCCATGGTATTATTTCTTCTAGGAAAGTAAGACCAGTTTAATAAACTGTAGTAAAATGTTGTCATTGTAAACAGCAAGCTTAATTAGTTACGCTGATAAATCAATTTATTTTAATCCTGGGTGTTCAACATTAAAACAGTCATAAGTGTAAACGTTTTAAAGATACAAAAAACCACAATCCTCACTATTTTTTCACAAGCAATAAATCGCGAAAAAATTTGAGTTTTCAAAAATTATTAGTTTAATCAAAACGTTTCAAAATATTCGCTTTGTTCAAAAGTCATGAATTTTTTTTCAATACATCGCTATTTTTTTTTACAACACGTATATCAGCATCATTTTCTACTTTTAAAACAAAAAATCAGCCATCTGGCTAATTTAAAACACTATTAAATAACCTTGACAAAATATTATACCGTGACATTTTTTTCTAAATTGAGAAACAGTAAGTGTCAGCATTGAAAAACATGAAACTCTATTATGAACGGGATTATTATCTCCAAAATCTTATACATTTATTGCGATATTTTTTAACGGGTGATTAATAAAACTGTAATAGAATAAGCTAACCATACTTAATTATTTTAGCTATCGATGTGATAACGAATTAGTCTAGTAGTACCCTTTTGTTTTTTTACATGTTATAGTTTTTGATGTGATTTAGCACAATAATTCAATGGGTCTAGAGCCGGTAGGTATTTCCAATTAAGAATACTTTATGATAGTGGATAGAGTAAAGATATACGTATGTATATAGAGACAAAAGATTGAATAAAATGAAAAATGGAAATAAATAACCTATATGCTGCCAGAAGAGACAAAGTTTTTATTTAATTGTAATAAAGAATTTTTTTTTTCATAATTTTCAATCAACATCACTCACCTGGTAGGGGCCTGAGATACATTGTTTTAAAAATCCTTGCAGGAATCGAACCCGCAACATCGCGAAATTAAATTAAATGTACAGACCACACCGTTACATAGGCCGTTGAGCCTCGGGAAATTTTTAACTAACAGTAGATTAAGTTTTAAGGGTTGAAATAAAAGCCCCAAATTAGGAAAAAAGAAAGTGGTTTTAATGGGAAACGCACTGAAATCAGTGTGACTATCGGATCCCAATGTGGGTTTGAGAGGCTGAAAGTAGCATGGAGAGAATGAAGATGGAAAATGATGTTTGAAAAGTACCTGGTTATTCAGATCTGGTCACTAAATATGACTTGAACCGTTTCAAACAACGGATAACGTCTTGATTATTGAAACATTGTCTTTCGTCAGAGTGAGAGTACCTAGCACTACTTTAATGGTGTTTTGCAAGTAAATATTTTCTAAGAATTAAATAGAATTATCTGAATCACCTACGAGTGAAACATATACTCTTTGTGTCATTATAAGTTATCCTGGCAAACTGTGTCGTAACCAAATAGATTGTCTTAATAGGAATAACGAAATATTTCATCTCACCTGTTAAACAATTTAATTACTGAAATTAATTCATATATTATACAGTAGTTCAAAAGCCAGTTTTCCATTACAAGGAATGGAGAAACTATGGGGAAAGGGTTTCCTTAGTGGTAATATCCCGCAGGTAGGAAAAGACCGAACAACAATATACAAATGTTAAATTCAATTAAAAATTTACCTGGTACAATACAAAGTCTCAGTTTGAAACAGTCGACTTTGTAAGATATTTCAATAAATCATATCAGTCTCATAGTACTTAAGTTGAGAAATTCCCTTTGTTTAGAAGTATGAAGTAATAAATTAGCAAATTATGAGTAGAAATATTCCACCTCTTTGTGTACGTAGCAACACCAAAGGAAGTCTTCCCAACAAGTCTGCTGTTTTAAGATTTAGTTACGATACGTCAATTTCAATTCAAATTTTCTTTGATTTCCCTATTATTTTAAAGATTTATAGCAACAACATAAGTTGTAAATTGCTTTTAGAATTGATTTAGTAAGGGCAGAATTTATTATATGCATGGTTAGTTTCCAGAAACATTTTTGAAATAGTTCGGTAGTTTTAATAATAAAGCTTTGCTTCAGTATCTTCGTATTCAACTTTTTACCATTGAAGTGGTTAGAGCTAGGTTTCATTATTTTGAACCAATGTTATTATTGAACTTAATGTTATTATAATGAAATACTTTTAAACAAGGGCTTCAAAATGTGGAATTAAATTAATAAAAGTATTTGTTTCCGCTATGTACAACACATTATATTAATCTACACATAATATATCATGAACAATATTCCACGAAAATAAATGGTTGAAGTTTTCATCAAAAGAAACTTTGATGAATTCATATCTATAAACCCTACTCAATCAAAGTTCTATAGTTTCAGATATTTATTGGTGTTCTTACCAAAAAAAAAATTGTCAATAAAAACCAAATATTGACACCAGTTTGTCTGCATTGATTTTTACCATAAAACTGTGTTAACATGTACACACTTTTTTATTAATGTTGACATTTACTCAAGTTTAAAAACATTTTAAACATGAGTAAATGTCGAATAAACTAAACACATACTTATATTTACTTGGCATAAACATTTACCCATTCCCATCATTACACAAGTTAGTTGATATATTCGAGTTTTTCCTTTTGATGTGGCTAAAACTGCCCTACCGAAATTTTCAAAACCGTAAAGCTTTCGTCTGTCGCAAGCTTTGGTCTAATAACGTTTTTTTTTTCATAAGTGCTGAAATGTTAAAAACTATGCCAAGTAGAATTTTAAAAATAAGGTACCTTCTGATGTATATGTTTATATTTTCAGTTGAATTACCCTTTGAAATCATTGCACTGTATTATAATATTGATAACTGAAATAATATCAACAATCTCTCAAGAATATGAAAAAAAAAAAAACAGAAAAACAGAAAGAAGTCTTTTTCTATTTCAACGCTTTTTAAAGATTGTTAATATTCTTTCAGAAATCGATATTGTTATTGTTCAAAACATACAAAATAATCTTGCTACTGATTGGTTGTCATAAACAATTTATGTTATATTACAAGGTTGCCTAACAATTTATATTTTTACCAAAATGCTCGATTGCCTTGACCTTTCAAAATATTTATTTAAGTAAGCATATTATGGGTGACTTGATTTTTATTTTTTTAATATTTTTTTTGTTAATAAAGGCGAACGAAAAAATTTTAATCAAAAATTCTTCACTACAATATTTTTTTTCACGCATTTCTTTAAAGTCGATTCATTTGGATCACGCCAAATGTTGCTTAAGGCTTTATTGAAGGCCTTAAGAAACACGGACTGAACTGAAAAAAATAATTGTAGTAAATCAAAAAGAATTCTAAAAAAAAAGTAAGTTTCCATAGACTTAAAAAACGGAAGAAAATTAATTATTTTACTTTACTGATCAATTTTACTGTGTTATTATCAATTGAGTTTTAGGAACGCTTGAATTTCATTAAGATAATATCCATCTTTGTATTTATAAATTTTGTGTTTAATTTGAAGAACTGATTATATTTTATAACTACGATTAAATTTGCAAAATGAGTTACTACAGTCGTCTTCGGCGTTTAAGGCCAACATTTTAAACGCCGAAACTCAAACTAAAAAAAAAAACTTAACCATAACGCCGAATTTAAAAAAAAATAAAAAAAAATAAAAAATAAAAAATAAAAAAAAAATAAAAATCCATCTTTGTGGTAAAAATTGTCATGAAGAGTGATATATTGCAAACTACGATTGATACAAAATATACTACAGTTGTCTTACTTGCAACATTTTTTAATCAACTCCATTAACCGTTTCATACATCATCTCATACATCTTCGTTAACATTCATTCATCGTCTCATACATCTTCTTACATAGTCTTCTGTTATTCTGACTCTTCACATGGTTCATTTTCAAATATTTGATTCATTTGATAGTTTCATGTCTTCCTCCTGCATCCCCGACTTTTTCTTCCATTCACTTTCGCATCATATATTCTTTTCACACTTCTTTTTTTGTTCATTCGTTTTCAATATGCAACGATTGAGCTGTTTATTAGTAATCGAACTTAACTCGGTATTATTTTGTTATATTTTACCTAAATGCACGTTATTCACTTCGAAGAAAGTTGAAAAACAACACTAAAAAATTAACACATAAATTTACATAGCAAACTCAAAAATTGTATTTTTTCTTCAAAGCAGAAATAAAAAGCGAAACCGCCAACGTGAAATTCAAGTTTAACATCGCCACGTGGTTTGCTCCGTTATGGAAGGATTTAAAATTTAACGAATTTCCCGGCGTCGCCTATCGCGTCGTTACGGCTCGGCACGCAACGCGACTCGACCAACTACCAACTACCAAACTGAAGAGGCCAGAATTGCCAGACGAATAAAAGACCGGACATGGGGGATCAAATTGATCGTTGATACGTCTTTTATTTACCATTTGCTGGCATATCACCTTACAATGAATATCATTATCGTTTGTGGTAGAACGAAATTTAACGAGATCGGTATATGGTATTTGTGTGCGTTTAATTTGCTGTTCATTTTGTACAACTTGTTTGTTGTTATTTTTGTGATCTTTAACATATAAGAGCACTCGTTTATAAATATAAGAGATTGTTAGTTTTTTTTATCATAATATAGAGGTTAAATTGTTTTTTTTTTAATGCTATAGTTTTATTGGACTAGTCTAGTGGTTGGATCTTCCAAATGCGCATACCTTTTTAAAGTGAATTTTGCACAAAATTCCAACTTCTTCCAACCGTCGAAGCTAGCGGGACTATGTCCCCCCCAACAAGATATGTTGTAAAGCTGAAGGTAGTGGTAGCTTAAACACGGTTTAACCCATTTCAAGCAACGTTTTGATTCTGAATGGTGGTCTTTCACCAGGGTGATACTAAGAGTATCTACCACCGTATTTTTAATCTTTGTTTACTTTATATAGCATCATTTATTTTTTGTTAAATATCATCTGAAGGGGGCTGTATTAAAGTATACGCAAAATAATATTTAAATCTATACGCTACTAAAAAAATGTCGGAAATTACATCTGCAATCCGAATCACTACAGAAAGAGTCATCCACTGTATTATTTTATAATTTATTTTTAATAACTTGGGGCAACACAATGAAAATACCAGAAAAGTTCAATTTAGTATTTTGACCACCATTTATAATTATTTTAAGAAAGGCTTAATATCATTTTTATAAAAAACAAATATTTAATATTTTTGAACATTAGGTGCATCTGTTTTAATTTCATGAAGTATCTTACTAGATCACTACTGCGGTTCAACATTAAAAAAAAGAGTTTAAATTCCTTATGTTTTAATATGAAGTTAGTTTTCTTAACGAAATTATTACATATTAAAATTGGAATCAAATTTAAAGCATTAATGCTTACTTCTTATTAAATATTTAATTAAAATCAATAATTTGAAACATATCTTTGATTTAGATTATTGATATTATTTAGAAAAAATTACAGTTTTTGCTTTTAGAAAGAATAAAACATTTCAATTCATAAAATGATACTTTTATCATAAAATACTTATACCGAGTACCTCGGTAATACGCGTATGGGAATTCAATGACTCGTTAACCGATATTATTGCATATTTTATAACCCCATCACTATAAAAGCTAAAATTCACTCCAAATGAAATTGATTGTAACGTAGAGAGGTGATCACTTCCCATTCGAAAGTGCAGTCTCCATTCCTTTATGACATAGTCACCAAACCGCATTTTATATTAAAGATTTAGTTTTATGGGTTACATAAGCTACATTTTACAATTGTACGATTTGTGGTTCAGAAAGAAGATATGCAAACAGACCAGAAAATGTATATTTTTAATTAAATGGTGAAAGGGAGTATTATTCAATTTAACATTTTCAAACTATGTACTTTCATTGGATACACTAGTTAAGGATATCTACCGGCATTAAATAGTAATACCGTTTATCATTGTTTCTAGCTATGAGATAACAAACGATTTAATAAATTTTTAAAAAAAATGATTCAATGCCATGCTCACGCAAACACAAAACCTAACTTTAACCGCGACGTTTACCAATATATATAAAAATAAATGTATTTTTTGTCTTAGAGTCCTAACTGCTCCCAACCGTCTAAAACCAGTGAGACTATGGCATCCCTAATTGGGGTACGTTGTGAAGCTGAAGGTAGTAGGGAAAGGAATAAGATGGGGAAGAGGAAGATTGGGAAGTACCTAACTATTCAGATCTGTTCACTAAAAACGGATAAAGTCATTTCAATTCTGAATGGTTAATTGATTAATTTATTAGTTAATTTATTCGTTCAAATTCTATAATTTTAATACACAATAATACAACAAACTACACGTATCAAAAATACACTCGACAAAATCTTTGTACTCTTTGAAAAACGTTGCCTACATCTACTACAACAAATTGCCTGAAGAATATTGAGACATGTGTACGTTTAATACATTCAACAAGGGACCCGTAGAAAAGTGACTGTAGGTATGGTCAAAACTAAAAAAAACTCTTTAGCTATTTCAACATAGAATGAAATCCACCAAATGTAAAAAGGAAGGCTTCTCCTGACCGCTGGTAAGAACCGGCTGAATGTTATTACAAAAAAGTATTATTGTTCTCCTCGTTCTATCCCGTTAAACTACAATAAAGTAGTTTGACAACAGGATTACGCTTCTAACAAATCTCGGAATAATATTTAGAAATCTTATTTCTTTAAACGCTATTTGGAAAACGATTGATTATGAGTACTAACCCTGTTCAGAAAGCCGAAAAAGCAACAAAATATTGTTGTATATTTTCGTATATTTTGAGTCTTTTCCTTCTTTTATTTTATATCATATATGGTATACATAAAACCAAATTTGGACCAGTTTACAGTCCAATAATGAGTTTTGTAGATAACTCATGAAAGAGCAACTTGGTTGGATGTTTTATTTGAAAATTTTTTTGAAATAACGACTGTGTCACCGGTTTATTTCTAGAACATTTTAAAGGACGTTCAATGTTTTCAATTACTGTGGATTTTATATATTTATTTTACCGTCTGAAAACTTAAAGAAATATTATTTAGCGTGAGACATTAATGATTTCTGCTTGTAAAAAAATAAGGAAACTGCTAATCATAATCTAGTTATAATAAGCAGAAAAAATATTTGATAAAATCATTTTCTATCATATTTCTCGTAAAACTTTTATACGGGTAGTAGTGCTGTATTTACGGTGGAAATGTTCGTATTTTTTGCCAGGATTATGATGTCTACATAAAAAACTTTAATTTTATATATTTTTTGCTGGATCAATGATACGTACATTTTTCGGACGTCAAATCGCGGAAACATCTGTTCCACACCGGTCGATGTTACCATTAATCTAAATAATTTTATGCGCGAAGTTTTATTTAAAAAATGGGGATAGACGTTTTATTTTGAATGTGAATAATGGCGAAGTATACCATCACCAAAAAACACATTTTCTTAACACATTCACTCTAAGAACTTACATCTCGAAGAAGAATTTTCAGGGCAATATTTATTTCCTGTGTGTGAGCCTACATTTTCATTTAAGTTTCTTATTTTTTTCTAACAATAGTAATTAACTACAAATTGGAACTGACGGATGTGTTCAAAAAATTATTATATCAAGAAATAATAATTTTAAAATACCTACCTACCTAAATTGTTACCGAGCTTAACGTATTTCAGCAGACATTATTGTATATTTAAATAGCTAAATTTAGTTGCTTTAAATATATTTTTTTCTTTGTAAGTTAACTCGAGTCCCGTGATTCTTCAAGGGTAACAACTAGCAGTAGTTAATTAAAAATAATGATCTAAGCCTCACCTAGTGCTCTACCTACGCTTAAACCAGACTCAACTTTTACTTTTTTATGTAGATATATTTATTTTGAATAGGTGAGGTCGTGTAGGTTTTGTAGCTCACAGTGATTGCAAAGAGGTGTGATCTGGAGACGTTTGACATAACTTATTTAAGACGTTTATTTCGTAAAAAGAACCTTTCTTTATTTTTACCCACATCTTATGTTTGGTGTTACTTTTCAGTGTTTGCTTCTTTAATATCTAGAGCAAAATATAAAATAGTAGAGATTTTTTTTTCATATTTCTTAAGATTTTGTTGAGAAGAGAGTCAGTCACTACCCTCAGGGAGCTTCAAATTTGATCCTACCGACTACAAGTAAATATTCCCACTCACTAGGCTACTGACTACCTCACTAAATTAAATCTCCTTTGAACATATTAAAATTATATACTAACGTGTGTAAGAACCAAAAAATGTCAAACATTAACATCAAACATTTAAACAAGACCAACTTTCTTACGACCAATAATAAACCACACTTTTTGTATGCGAGTATTTAGAAAGTTAATTAAAAAAGATGAATTTACCTTGCGTGTACCCAAGCCGATACCCGATCTCTCGTTCCCGAAATGTAAGCACGTACGAGTATACCATGTGAAATCACAAACTGTCAATTTAACGACTAGAAAGATTCATTTTAATATTTTATTTTATTTTTATAAAAAAAACTTTAATGTTGCCGCTTGTTCCACTAATAAATAAAAAAATTCACTTTGAATCCTTGTTAGTTGCGAAAATATTACTTTCTTTTGATAGTTTCTCAGAACCTCGTAATAATTTGAACTTTTGCCTAAATGCATACCTGTATTTTTTTTCAAAGGCTTGCCAGCATTCTTCCGTGAATAAATAATTCCAAGAAAACATTCTTGTTTGTTAGGATTGCTTGGAAATGCTCGAAATATACTAAAAATAAACTTGGAGTATATTCTTTTTAAGGGCCAGGAACAGACCTTTAATTCAGTGAAACCTTTATTCGCAACACATTTTTTATTGACCAAAATAATATTTTGTCATCAAAATAATATTGGTATTTGGAAAAAACATCCTTGAGATATTGTTGCTTTTAATATATATCTTAATTAGCTTACGTTTTTTTTAATAATAGTTACAGTGAGTTTATTTTTTTCTAATTTCCCATTAAAATAAGTCCAATATGGCTTTTTTCTTTAAAAGTTTCAGGTGGAGATGTTTCAGTTTACTGTCTCGGACAAAGCTAGAGAAAACAACTCCAAAGGGCTGTGCGAGGTGAGGCTAAACACGCAGTGGACTAAGGTCGCTGAACTAGTACTGGGGTTGTCTTCTCGAAGCGATTGAGACAGGGAAAATAAAATTGACATAAGAATTGAGGATAAAATCTACTTGATTATTTTATTAGAATTTAAGTAATAAGTAAGCAAGTGTTGTGTCTTCTCTTTTATCGCGTTTAATCTCCCAGGAGATAGTTATATATATTTTACTGTAGACATTTTGAACAGTTCCAGGGAATATTTTTCCCTGGAACTGTAGTTAGAGGTGCATACATGAGGAGATTATCTTTTCTACCCAGTGAGTGGGCTGCCTTTTACTACTCTAGGGCTTTTTGTGTATATGTGTTTATATACAAGTACTTAAAGTGAATTTTTGTAGACTGTGTTTGGTGAGCTTATAGCAATCTTTTATTTAAGGCTACTCACCGAGGCTAGGGCGGGAATGAGATAGAATTTGAACGGAGATAAAGGGGGTCCGTACTGGGGATCCAGCGGCCAAGGTTGAAAATGGAAGGATTTGGGTTTGAATCTAATTTGGATCTAATTTCCGATCGTGGAAACCAACGATCTGGACATCAATCATATTTGATCACTCTGATGCAACGGCAATTTTCCTTCATGTTTCCTTCCTTCCATTGTGTCAGTATCTGCAATTCGAGTTTGGCGATCAACATGTTTAAAGTATCTTAGTATATGTTGTAAGCAGATAGACGATAGCCAGAGTGGATATATTAGTGCCCCGGCTGTCAACGGAAGCGAGAACGTCTACCCGTTTATATTATGTATGTCAATTGATTGTTAAGAATTAAGAAGCAGTTTACGCCTTTTATTATTAAAAAAAAATACAGCCTGACGAGACGAACTTGCAAAAGTATATAAATAAATGTTTATATTTAACTAGTTCATCAAATAAATAACATTTTATAAAAAGAGTTGTGTTTTCAAATAACAATAATTAAATTTTGCAAGGGTTTCAGAAATCGTTTTACGGTCAGTAATAATATCTTCGCGGGTATTTCTAAGGATTCATTTTCATTACGAAAATTACTGGGCAGGGGGAGTTTTTTTTATCTAAAGCGATGTAGCTACACAAAATTATAGGGCTTTAATGATAATTATAATATACAAAACAGATGGTTATAAAAACTCTTAGTAGCAAAATAAATATTGGTAAAAAGCGCTTATAAGATATTTTCTGAATGATTTTATAAATCCTGATATATCCTTTCTGTAAAACCTTTATCTGTGTGAAAATCTTTCATTTCCAAATAATGTTTTTGTAGTTAATCTTTATTCTTATGAGTCTCTTTTAATGTATTTAGTGTTTCATTCCATTTTTTTGTACTCCCTTTTAAAATTTGAATGTCTTTGTAAAAAAATAATTCCATTTTGTTTTATAACATTGCCCTTCCCGAAATTAGTTTTTTTCTCTAACTCCTTGGGAACAATATACCAATAAACGATTTTTTACAAATAAAATAATAAATACATCATTATATCAATTACTGAAATAATACCAATAATTCTTAACCTAAATATGAGACGGAAAAATAACGGTCGCAACTGAGACTCGAACTCGGAGCCTCTATCCTACCCGAGAGTAATGCTTCTACCAATTGAGCCACCCAGACCGTCTAAGAAGCCGGAATTTCCAATCGATCTCATTCTTCGTTTGAAAATTATTAATATCATTTTGTTCAAATTCTCTTCCAATTTGGCTGCCATCTTTGTATAGTATACAAAGCTCTACCCAAGCACATATAATATACCTAGATGTGGTCTTTTTAATTATTATTATTAATAATTTATTTATTGTTTCATATTTTCGTTGAGGATTATTATTATTATTTCAATAATTAATTAAAAAATAATAAGCATAAAAGCTTTAAAGTTAATTCTAATTTAATAAATACATAATTGCTACATTCATTATTTGATAAGCTTGTGTGGTTGACTAAATGGTGTTAATTAATGTAACCATATTTCTAACGTGATTTTGGAAAATTTTCGCAAATCATTGTCAACCGGTTCGAATAATTCACTAAATGCTGAGCACTGTAACTAGAATTCGCTTAATATAACCGACATATATTGATTCTGTCCATTTGATTAAGATTGATTGACGTGATGAGGTAATATTTTTAGCAAAGTGCTTGAAATAATTTTCCCATTTCTTTGCTAGTTTGTTTTAAAATACTGGCCATTAGTTTAATGACCTTTATCTCTAGATTAGGGAAACTATATTCACTTTGCTATACTTATACTACAGTTCGCATATTATTTATTCAATATTATATTTGCAGAATGTTAAAATACTGGTGTAAGACCACTTTTCAGTCTGAAAATGTTGCCTGAAATGACTAGCTGTTTTAAGAGACCAGATTTAAAAAATCCAGGTACTTCTCAAACATCATCTTACCTATCTCTTCTTCTCTTTATTTTTAATTTTTAAAAACCATCACCATAGCTTTCGTCGGTATCGGAATTTAGAACATAGGTCAACCATCTCCTACGTTCCGCTATTCTTCTTTGAAAATTCCGCTTTCCCGAAAACTTCACCTGAGACATCGTCAATTGTCTGAAAAAGGTTCGACAACATGCTTCATAGATATTTAAGGGATCTCCCCATCTTGACGATAATTTTTATTTTATTTTAGAGATTTGGTTAGTGAATAAACTAAATCTTTATGAATAGTTTCTTAGCAAGATTCAAAATGATAACGATTTGTAAAGATTTTTATTTAAAAGATACAGTGGGTAAGTATTAAATAATTTTCAAATTTTATAAAAGCCTTGAACTGTAGAATTTTTAAGAACTCCGAAACCATAGAGCATTTTTTTTATTCTTTCATTGAAAAAAAAAACTCCAAAGCACGGTAGAAAGAAAATTCGCACAGTTTTTTTCGTAAAAGTATCCTTCATTCATAAGAAATGTGCGAACTTAATTGCTTTAAAAACCATAGCCCTGAAAAAGCGTAGAATTAACGTTTACGTTCTAAATATTATCTATGGTTTCGGTAGCATTTTAGCGGAATAACGCATTTCGGTGTAGCATCTCGTACACGGCTTCCAGCAAAGTGACTTGAAATATTAATGCACAGCTTTCAGATTCCACTACAATGTCTTGTGTAGCCGGAGCACTCTCAGAATGACCTGAATTCCGAAACAATGTGCCGGGAGGCTGGAAGGCAGATGGTAGAAAGCTCGCAGTTTGCAACAGGTATGGACAGGAAATAGGTAGTGGGTAGTAGTCTTGCAAAGCGGCTTACCTACTCCCGTTGTTTTTGATATGTTATTTGTCTGATCTGGCATGAAACAGGTGTTCGAGAGCCATGCAATTCCAAACTTTTGTATACTTATCCCAATTGTCCACGACATTGAGTATGGGTCTTAATTTTTTAAAGGAGCATTTTTTTTTATATATGTCATATTACACATAGACAAATATTTGATTTTGCTTTAAGGAAACATGAAGTTATTGTGAATGCGTCAAAAATATGTATTTAAAAAAGTATCGCGAAAGCCTATTGGTCTCAAACACTCACTATGTGAAGGGAAGTCTGGACATCGTGATGTGTATTTAGAGATTCGATGAACCTTTAAACAAAATTTCATCTATATTCTTCTCTGACATCAAATAAGTAAAGTCACCGTGGTTGTTCAATTTGTACATGGATAATTGTATGCAAGAATTGAAAGGTGTGGGCTTGGGCGCGAAAATGAACAATCTGAAAGTATGTTGCCTATTGTATGCGGACGATGCGGTGCTGATTGCTGACAATATGGAAGATCTACAGTGTCTCGTGTCTAGGATGAACCAAGTATGTATGCAAAATGAGTTGATGATGAATGTAAGTAAGTCCAAAGTGATGGTGTTTGAAAGAGAGAGTACGATAACAGCGTGCAATATAGTTGTGAATAATGAATACTTGGAGCAAGTGGATGAGTTTGTATATTTAGGAAGTATGTTTACAAGAGACGGAAAGGCTGATAAGGATATTGCAAGAAGGGTGTATGCAGGAAACTCCATTAATGGAGGACTGAACGCTGTTGGGGCAAATAAGAAATTGTCGAAAGAAGCGAAGCTAGCAGTCCACAATGGAGTGCTTATACCAACCCTGATGTATGGTAGTGAGGCATGGAACTGGCAGAGGAAGGATGAAAGTAGACTGAATGCTGTGGAAATGAGATCTTTGAGACGGATGTGCGGTAAAACCATGTATGACCGTATTACAAATGTGGATATCCGGAAAGAATGCAAGGCTGATATGAGCGTAATGGATAGGATCAAGAAAAGGACGCTTAGATGGTTTGGGCATGTAGAGCGAATGAACGAAGAAAGGAGTGTGAAAAGAATATATGATGCGAAAGTGAATGGAAGAAGAAGTCGAGGACGCCCGAGAAAGACATGGCACGATCAAGTAAATCAAATACTTGAATCGGGTCATGTGAAGAGTCAGAATAACAGAAGAGTATGTCTGAGACGATGTATGAATGTAAATGAAGCAAGAAGTGTGTGCCAAGACAGAGTTGTATGGCGGTCCGTCCTCTCTGCCTACCCCTGCGGGGAAACGGCGTGATGGTTAGTTAGTTAGTTACAAAATATGTAAATGAAAATGAAATACTAACTTTGTATAAGACAAAAGATTATATTTATTTTTTTATGACCGACCGGTTTCGCTTAGCCTGAGCACCAGGGTCCAAATTAAACAAAAAAAAAATACAAAGTGTGCGGTTATGTATACATAAAAAGGGAGTACACAATATAAAATAAAATAAGAGAAGAGTGAGGAAACCATAGAATAACATTTAAATTATAACAAAAGAACAAAGAGAAAGAGACAGATAATATGAAATAGAAGAAGCAAAACATTAACTGAGAAGGTGATTAAAAAATAATGAGAAATTTGAGTTTGCGGAAGGTATTTCCAGTATTGGACTACTGGAAAAATTTGACTGATTATTAATAATATGACCTCCTGATCGTTTTTAGTAAGACAATTGGCGAATTGTGAAAAAAAAAAAATTAATGTAACGTAAAAATGCACCAGAAACTATGTAATCTTGAATTTGTGGAATGTTGTAGATAAAACCAAAGAGGCAAGAAATTAGAAAGAGAAAGAGAAAAGACAAAGTATCGGACTTATGAAATATCATAATATTATTATTAATGGCCATAAACATTTCGAGCCATATTTCGTTTTTGAATTGCAATTTATCTGTTAGGCGATGCTGAGATAACCTCTTTTTCTGAGAAGAAGAGCAAATATAACGTTTTAATTCATCACGATGTTGTAAAAAAACCGTAATACTTTAATAAATTGGGCATTATTTTTGGGATTTAAACTCGTGACCTCTATGCCTGGAGCCAAAGATCTTATCGCCGATAGAAAGAAGACTGCGCTGATTGATAATATTGTCAGTATGGCGTGTCTTTAGCTTTGTCTGAGGTGTTATATTAATTGAACATAGTTATGCAGAAAGCATCCAAACCCAATAAGATGAAACCGAGTAAAAGGCGTTTGAAAATATGACGATACAAAAGCATTAATATTCGTAATCGGCATTTGTATCAGTGTTTTTTTTAATTAATTTTTGAGAATTATTATACATAAGTAATTTATAATCTTTTAATGTATTCATTAAAAAAAATATATATATTTCCAATATTATTCTATATTTCAATGTTTTTAAGCTTCAATTTAAGTTATATATCTGAAATGTGCGTTGGTGAAAAAATGAATGACCAAAAATGGTTTTTTTTTTATGGCAGATAGAAATCTCGTTATTATCTATATTATAACATGTAAAACTCAATTTGGACTAATTGTGGGTTGGGGGTTTTCTGCATAACTACGTTTAATTTAGTCAGAGTGGGTTTTAATCTTGTGGCGCTACCGACTTAAATTGTGTCCGTATCTTGTTTTTTGAATTTTGAAGCGATCTGTGTCTACAGAAAGCAAAAAAAAAACACATTTTCAAATTGAAATAAAAGTGATAAATTTGCCTGCAGTTCCTATTTTAGTGAATAAATCAGCCCAGATAGTGAATTTCCCATTCAATAAGCTGGCGAATAAATCTCGGACTTTGGACAACTTATTCCTTTAAATTGGCGATCGACTTAGTTTGGCAAATTGATTTTGAATAAATGTATACGTCCAATACATTTGATTATCAAATGGTTTACCTATAAGTTTACTTAATGTTCAGTTATCTAATGTAACTGAAAAGCCATAAGTTTTAAATAAACAACGTTAATTTAGATTTTATTTTGCGTATCAAATTAGACAATTCGTAGAATACATTCATTTTTTTTGCTTCTTTTGTACACTTTCTAAATATTGGTATTGTTAGTGAGTTAAGTTTGTACTGCTCAAAGTCAGTAAGACTATGGAATCCCCAGTTGGGGTATTTTGTGAGGTTAAAAAGAGTGGGGTAGGTAAGGAGATTGGAAAAGAAAGGTGGGGAAAGACCTGACTATTCACAAAACACGGCTAACGCCATTTAAAGGTGCTTATCGGTTCTGAATGATAGTCTTTCACTAAGGCGATACTGGGAGTATCTACCACTCTAAAACGTGCCAAAAATGTACTTTTTATGAACTATTTTACATCAATATAATATGTAATGCCACATACTATTTTTTAAATTTATTTCCGCACGTCGGTATTTGAGTCTGCGACCTCTGCATTCGTAACCGAGAATTTTTACCACTCGGCCACGGAGGTCGTTATTACTTAAAATAAAACCAGTTTGACATTTATTTATTTATTTTTGGATGATTTTTATAGCGCCGTTTTTGTGAAAAATCACCTCAAGGGCGCTGTACAAATCTTAATTTCTACTTAATATTAATTCTTAGTTTAATGGTCAGTAGTCAGAGTCAGGAGCCGAGTCCAGCGGTGACCAAAGGTAACCGAATTCGTCGCCGGTGTCGGAAGGCGGCTTGGTGGTGGGCGGCGTCGGCTTGGGCGGCACGGGCGTCGTCGTAATCGTGGTCGTCGGCGCTGCGGCGCTGGTCGTGGTGGTCCTTCTCTTCTTCTTGCGGAAAAACTTGCGCAGCTGCCCAGGCATGTTTGTTGCTGAAAAACTGTCATCGGAGTCCTCCAGAGTCAGAGTATGCTGCGCTGGTGCGGAGTTCACCAATCCGCCATTTTTGACATTGAAACGACATCCGACAATCCGACAATCCGACAATCCGACATCCGACAATCCGACATTGAAACGATACTTTTGACATGAAACACATGTTCACAGTATCATTTCACGACGTTTTGGTCTTAAAACATAAAGGCTTTAAAATTAACGTTGACATTACATTAACCTTAAAAAAATTATTATAAGAATGGAACCTTTGTTTGCATTTAGAAAAAAGCCCTCTGTGGATTGTTTTTTTCAATTTTTTGTCTCTGGCTACAAGAAAGCGAAGAAACTAACATATTACTCTCGGGAATTGTAAGGGAAATCCAAAAAGGTAATTTAAGAGAGCCTTTTTAAATGGCACATTTATTCCTGAGGTTCTTCTGTAAAAAAAATCTTTCGACAGAGGTGGACTTTAAAGTGATTTTTCGTTTTTTGTTTTAGTATCTTAAAAAGTCAGCTTTTGTAATTTTCTTTGAGTTTATAAACAAATATGACAAAAATAATCACATTCTTAATAATCAGTTAAATTTGTCCATTAGTCCAATATTAGATTACTCATAAAAGATCTCATTATTCTTAAATCACCTCCTCAGTTGACGTTTTTCCTTTTTCAATTCATAATATCTGTCTCTTTGTCTATATTCCTTTGTTATAATTTAAATGTTATTCTATTGTTTTCTCACTGTTCTCTTATTTCATTTTATTTTTGATTCTCCCTCTGTATGTATACATATTCGCACACATTGTATTTTTTTAGTTTAATTTTGTACCCTAATGATGCTTAAGCTAAGCGAAACCGGTTTTTAATTTAATATGTCGAACCACAAAGTGATTGTTTCCTACGAAAAAATAAATATGTCTAACTTTAGTAAGCAATACACTTTAAAAAAATAGAGTTGTAAGGTACATGAGTTTTACTAAAAAGAGTTATTTCCTCACAACTCATAAGAGATATTTTCCCAAAACGCGTTTACTGGTTGATGAACAAATACCTTCTCAGGGAAACTATTTTATAGAGAAGAAGTGAATGACTTTTTGTCATTCCAACACAAAAGCCCCAACAGCCTAGAGCCCATGGGACTATGGCATCCTCAAATTGTAGTACATAGCCTGTTCAAAAGATAAGGTGAATTTTGAATTTTCGCGGGCTGTGTACATTCGATTATCGATTTTCTTGTTGTTGTTATGTTGGTACACATATGTTTATCATATGTTAGCATTATCAACCATTTTGGATTAGTGGTTTGTTTTTGACAACTGGAAAGGTTAGTCACGTTTTTGTGGGTTCTTCGATTTTTTTACTTTTGAAAAAAATGGATCAAAGAATAAAATCCATGATTTGTTTTTCCACAACTCCAGGACGCTCATCGTCATTAACATCCTCTCGGCCTTCTGTAGAGCGCTCGTACCACTTATAAACACTTTTTTCAGACAAAGTAGACTCGCCAAATGCCACAGTCAACATTTTAAGTGCGTTGGAGCACTTTATTCCATTTTTAACGCAAAATTTAATACATATTCTTTGATCCATTTTTTTCAAAAGAAAAAAAACGAAAAACACACAAAAACGTGACTCACCTTTCCAGTTGTCAAAAACAAACCACTAATCCAAAATGGCTGATAATGCTAACATATGATAAACATATGTGTACCAACATTACAAAAAAAAGAATCGATAATCGAATATACACAGCCCGCGAAAATTCAAAATTCACCTTTTCTTTTGAACATGCCTCTATGTTTACGAAAAACGAAATGGCTGATAAGGATATTAAAAGAAGGGTGAATACAGGAAACTCCATTAATGGAGGACTGAACGCTGTTGGCGCAAATAAGAAATTGTCCAAGGAAGCAAAGCTGGCAGTTCCCAACAGAGTGCTTGTACCAATCCTAATAAATGGCAGTGAGGCATGGAATTGGCAGAGACAGGATGAAAGTAAGTTGAATGCTGTGGAAATGAGATCTCTGAGGCGTATGTGCGGTAAAACCATGTATGGCCGTGTTAAAAATGTGAAAATCTGAAAAGAATGCAAGGCTGATGTAATCGTAACGAATAGGATCAAGAAAGGGACGCTTAGATGGTTTAAGCACGTAGAGTGAATGAGCGAAGTCAAGGGTGCCTGAGGAAGACATGGAACAATCAAGTGAATCAAATACTTGGATCGGGCCATGTAAAAAGTCAGAATAACAGAAGAGTATGAGACAATGTATGAATGTGAATGAAGCAAAGAGTGTATGCCAAGACACAGTTGTATGGCGGTCCGTCACATCTGCGGAGAAACGGCGTGATGGTTAGTTAGCTTACTAATTATTATAACTTATATTTACAACTTGATATTACACTATTTTGCTTTTATTTAAACTGATGTTAGTGTCACAGGAAACTACATTGCGGATTCCTTGGCAAAACAAGGAACGTCCAACCCTATCATTACTCTCGCAAATCACATCTATCCATCTAACTGGGAAAAATAAAGATAAAACCCGCAATGTTGTATAGAGTATTGGAACAACAATTTAAGTCAATCTAAAATAACCCACTGTTTCTCGATACAAAGAGCTATTCCATCAAAACCGTGGTTCCATCTATTCCCTCATGTTTCCAATAAAAGAATTTCCTTACTTATTCGACCGAGATTTGAACATTGTTCCGTTACCTCACATATTTTTTTAAATCCACCTGCTTGACTCCCCGCATTTCATGTTATGTGGTCTAGAAGTGGAACCTTTAGATCTCGTATCTTTTTAATCCTTTTTTAAAAAAAATCCTTTTTTCTTTCAAGCTTTTTCTCAAGTCGCCTCCCCCCCCCCCCATTTTACATTCCATTGTTTTAAAATCTGAACTCGACTCCAATATTCTCTGTGAAATATACAAATTTAATAAATTTAAAAAATAAAACCGTAATCGCCTATCCACCCACTACATGGATGACCCAGAACATGTTTGAAGGATAAAATCAGATACATTGTGAAAAAAACTCGGGCTGAAAACAAGTTATTTTAAAATTGCGTTTTTTGTTATAGAAACTAAATATATCTTAAAACAACTATAAGTCAAAGAGAATCATAGTGACAGGCCATCATACAAGTATTTATATAAAAATATTAACCGTTCTTACCTACCTACTAAACAAAAGTACCCACAGTTTCAACCTTTATGTGACTGAAAGGGTACCCGGGTAGCCTTGTTTGGTTTTCAACATAGATTTTTTTTTATGTCCTTGTAAGTTAGTAATCGGGTGAAACTTATAATTTCACACAGTTCGTTATTTAAATTGATTTAAGGTTTTTTTCGCAGTATATAATTTGCTGAAGTTTGCTGGACCACTTTTCTGACGTAATACATTTCAACTAAGTGCTTGAAGTTGGGGAAATGGATGGAAATTTCACCCTGTACCATCTTTTCTTGGGGTTTCTACTTCAATAAGTGATAAAAAAAGCATTGAGGATACCGGTGATGTACTTTGAACACAACAGTACAACATATTTATCCTTTTAAATAAGATAAAATGATTGACAAATATGTACAAGTTTCAAATTCCATATATAACACATGAGGGTACCCTTTCAGTTATATAAAGGTGTAGTTTTCTTCAGTCACATAAAGGTTATCCCGTATCGTTCACATGACAGAAGAAATCTAATTCATTTCCAATCGATATTGAAATTTGTCTTTTTGGAAACCATAATGCATTTTTTCTGGCACCTCAAATAATAAAATTGAAAATTGAAAAAAAGTTCAAATAACAGGGTGAAATATTTGTTGAAAATCATATGTATTTCCCTTTCAGCCAAATATAAATTAGCTATACTCGGCAGTGTCGAAACTCGAGTAGATTACAATAGTAACTGATTTATTAATATGCGTGCAGACGAGTTCGTAATTATGATCATTAATCAAATATCTGCTTACTCAATATCCGATAGTTACGTAGTAAACATATATTGGTTGTTTGCTTATTTGGAACATTTAACACAAATTGATCTCTTCATTCAATCAGTACAAAAATGCCGTAAATGTGTTTATTTATATTGCAGTTAAACAGCGTAGTTAAAAACTTATAAAACCACTTCTCTCACTGCCTTAATTTAATTTCGACTCCGGAAAAATAAATAAAGGTTTGTGTCAAAACCAAGAATAATATTTAAAAACATTGAATCTATCTTCAATAATTATTTCAAACCTAATAATACTTTAGTGATTTCACTGAGATACGATATATCCCAGATATAAATACCCATATATATATACACCTTCTTGACCGAACGGTTAAGCTCCTTGTCTCCGAATCCAGAGATCGCACTCCCTGGTGAAAGACCACCATTTTGAATTGCTTAGAATATTATTTTCGTGTATCTGGTGACCAAATAATAACTAAGAACTTTTGTTTACCATCCCTTTTCCATTCTACATTTTTACAGCCTCACAACATACGAGGCCTGTTCAAAAGAAAAGGTGAAAAAAAAATAAAAGTTATAATAATTAGTAAACTAACTAACCATCACGCCGTTTCTCCGCAGATGTAGTCAGAGTGGACGGACCGCCATACAACTGTGTCTTGGCGTACACTCCTTGCTTCATTCACATTCATACATTGTCTCATACTCTTCTGTTATTCTGACTCTTTACATGGCCCGATCCAAGTATTTGATTCACTTGATTGCTCCATGTCTTCCTCAGGCACCCTTGACTTCTTCCATTCACTTTCGCATCATACATTATTTTCACAATCTTTTCTTCGCTCATTCACTCTACGTGCTTAAACCATCTAAGCGTCCCTTTCTTGATCCTATTCGTTACGCTTACATCAGCCTTGCATTATTTTCAGATTTTCACATTTTTATCACGGCCATACATGGTTTTACCGCACATACGCCTCAGGGATCTCATTTCCACAGCATTCAGCTTACTTTCATCCTGTCTCTACCAATTCCATGCCTCACTGCCATTTGTTGGGATTGGTACAAGCACTCTGTTGGGAACTGCCAGCTTTGCTTCTATGGACAATTTCTTATATGCGCCAACAGCGTTCAGTCCTCCATTAATGGAGTTTCCTGTATTCACCCTTCTTTTAATATCCTTATCAGCCATTTCGTTTTTCGTAAACATAGAGGCATGTTCAAAAGAAAAGGTGAGTTTTGAATTTTCGCGGGCTGTGTACAATCGATTATCGATTTTTTTTTTGTTATATTGGTACACATATGTTTTTAATATGTAGCATTATCAGCCATTTTGGATTAGTGGTTTGTTTTTGACAACTGGAAAGGTTAGTCTTTTTTTGTGTGTTCTTCGATTTTTAACTTTTGAAAAAAATGGATCAAAGAATATGTATTAAATTTTGCGTTAAAAGTGGAATAAAGTGCTCCAACGAACTTAAAATTGACTGTGGCATTTGATGAGTCTACTTTGTTTAAAAAAAGTGTTTATAAGTGGTACAAGCGCTTTACAGAAGGCCGAGAAGATGTTAATGACAATGAGCGTCCTGAAGTTGCAACCACGTCAACAAACGAAGAAAACATCGAAACAGTGAAGAAAATGGTTTTGAGAAACCGTCAAATCACTATTAGGAAAGTTGCAGATGATGTTGGCATATCAATCAGCTCATGCAATTTTCTCGGATGTTTTGGGCATGAAACGTGTGGCAGCGAAGTTTGTTCCGAAATTGCTAAATTTTGTTTTCTCAGGAGTTGTTGAATGACGTCAACGACGATCCAGATTTGCTCAAAAGGGTTATGACCCTTTTGAGCAAATCTGGATAATCACCAGTTATGACTGGTGATGAAAAGTGGGTATATGGTTATGACGTCGAACCCAGGCCCAATCATCCCAATGGAAGCGGCCAGAAGAGCCAAGACCGAAAAAAGCACGCCAAGTTCGATCAAATGAAAAGGTTTTTCTCACTGTTTTCTTCGATTACAATGGCGTGGTGTATCATGAGTTCTTGCCAACAGGTTGTACGGTTAATAAAGAATACTACAAGGAAGTTATGCAATGTTTGCGTGAAGCAATACGGCTCAAACGATCGGAATTGTGGAAAAACGAATCATGGATTTTGCATCACGATAATGCACCAGCTCTCACATCAATGCTTGTTCGTGATTATTTGGCCAAAAACAACACCGTTATCATGCCTCAACCACCGTATTCACAGATTTGGCTCCCTGCGACTTTTTCCTATTCTCGAAACTGAAGAGACCAATGAAAGGAAAGCGTTTTGCCACAATTGATGAGATAAAGTCAGAATCGAAGAACGAGCTGATGGCCATACCGAAAATGCATTCCAGAAGTGCTTTGAGGGTTGGAAGAAACGCTGGCATAAGTGCATTAAATCTGAGGGGGATTACTTTGAAGGGGAGAAAATGGATATTGATGAATAAATAAATACTTTTCGAAAAAATTCGAAATTCACCTTTTATTTTGAACAAACCTCGTACTTCCTAAATATATACAAACTAATCCACTTGCTCCAAATATTCATCATTCACAACCGTATTGCACGCTGTTCTCGTACTCCCTCCTTCAAACACCATTACTTTGGATTTACTTACATTCATAATAATTATTTGTATTAAATATTGACAACAAGTATATGAATTATATTTAGATATTTCGTAAATTTTAATGTTCAAATAACTAAAATAAAACTAAAAACTTTTATTTAAAAAATTGAAACCAAAAATGTAATTCACTTTTTAGATAAGATAGAGAAATACGTATTTAGAATTCAATTAAAAGTTTTTCATTTCAGACCCACCAACTTCCGCAAAATAACTCGCTGAGATCGGATCGAAAAGTATCTTAAGGGTAATAAAATAAGAACATTTAATCAATTTTTAACTTTCGGAAAGCACCCTTAAATTTCTCCTTTATCATATGTTTTTATTAATATTGTAAATTCTATTCAAAATCATTTCTACAAAAATTAATCAACTTATTTATAACCTTTATTTTATATTTGAACAGTAGCCGAATATTTTGAGATTATGTTGATTAACAAACTAACTAACTAACATGCCGTTAACAGGTAGAGAGGATGGACTGCCATACAATTCTCTTGCCCCACACTCTTTGCTACATTAGCTTTAATACATCGTCACATACACACTCTTCTGTTATTATGACTCTTGAAGTGATACGACTTAATTAAGTATATGATTCACCTTGCATTTTTTAGATGTTCATATTTGTAACACGGTCACATACAGTTTTCCCACACTGCTTTCATCCTTTCTCTGCCAGTTTCATGCCTCACTGTAATATCGTTGCCGGAAAGGTAAAAGGACTGAAGCGCCATTTTGTAAAGCTTACACCTTAGTACTTTAAAGTATTTTTGTTTGTTTTACAATTAAATTCATAAGTCTTCAGTACAGAATTTGATTTTTAATAAAAATTAACTCAGGTAACTCAATAAGTTATCTGAAGAGACAAAAAGCTAAAAAGTCCCAAGCTAGTGTCGCTTGAATAAAGCCTTCTCCCAAATGGTAAATACATTTTAGATGACCGAAGGGGCACAAAAGTCTTCCAAAACGCTTCCAAATGAGAGTCAGAGCATTCTATGCAGAAGAAGTAATCAAAACTACATATTCAATTATTTTTTGACAAAATTGTCGCTAAGTACTTTTGCTTTGCAGCGCCGATATTGATTGCATTTTTTATAAAACGTTTATTTTCAATCTTCTCGGTAAATTATTGAAATAGACTTATGAGGTGTTTATGGTAAGACAGGAAAGGACCTAGCATAAATAAACAGTCTTGTAGTCGTATAGTGTATGTTAGTCGATTTAAATTATCCACACAATCGGTCATATTACATCGTTCTCAATTAAACTAAAAGCTTAAAGATCTTGGTTATTCATTCATCTCTATTTCACTTTCACCCCGGGGGTTTTTACCACCATCGAGCCAAAGGTGTTACCTTAACGCCTTGAGGGCCACGTGTAATTTATCCCTGTTTGTGGTGTGAATATGTACAACGCGTTCCACCTTCTAGAATGGCCCGGCAAGGTGGTAGCAATTACGAGAACTATTTATATCCTACCCACATTACGTAGGCGCCGAGTTTTACTGCCCTTCGATGAAAAATGTGGAATGTTACCACGCGATGAAAGACCACCACGAGAATAAATAACAGCACGGTTCAGAGTAAAGGTCATTTGTGATCTAGAAGCCGTGTAAAAAGAAAATTAACACGCTTTTTTATATTAACGAGCTAGTGATTGCGAATGATATATCACTTCGGTTACATATTTGCTTCTTGTTACCAATTGCTATAATATCGTTTACTTCTAAGAGCATTAGTGGGTATTTTTTTGTGTTTGGTTTAAAAGATATCTAAAACAATACCTACGTGAAATATTCTGTGAAATTTTTAAGGCACCTGGTTAGGTTTTTCCGCTAGTTCAGTACACGGGGTAACTGGTATTTGATACGAAATTTTATAGGAATTAATAAATAGTGTAGGGACGTACTCGTATGTTGTTGGCAAAAAGTTTTAGTTAGCAAATAATTAATCATCAACAGTTACATTTAAACACTATTATTCACCGGAGTAGTTGATAAACTTCTCTTCAAAAACACACTCATGCATTTAAAAAAATGTAGACAACGTATAAGAGTCTCTTGTATAAGAGTCCCAACTGTACCCAGCGAAACTAAGGAATATCCAGTTGAGGTTTGTTGTGAGGCTGAAATTTTTGGGGAGAGGAAGGAGAAATAGACGGGAAAGAGGAAGGTTGGTACTCACCTGGTTATTCGGATTTGGTCACCAAACATGGTTATTGCCATTTCAAGAAACGTGTCAACTCTGATTAGTAGTCTTACACCAGCGTAATACTGAAAATATCTGCCATACAATTTTAATCAAATTTATTTGCATAAGCCAGGATTTGAACTCGCAACTTCTGAATTCAATGTCGAGGATCTTAAACCTTGGGCCAAGGAAGTAGTCGGAATTCCAAAATATAATTTAATGAAAAAATATCTAATAAGTAAAAGCGATTAATTCTTAGATAAACTGGCACCTTCTGAAAACCGCGCCCTTGATTTAGTTCTTCCGTAGCGATATGGGTGGAATATTTAGTAATATTTATTGAAATCATATTGCTATAAAAAATTCAGTCAACTTGTATATTTAATTGAATCACCAAGACTTTGATACGTTTTTAATGCATTAATGTTGGCACTTAAAGCTGTCGCAACTTTGCCTAAAATACGAAATTTGTATGTTAGATAAAATTAATCTTTTTCAGAATTAATTAAGTTCCGGAAAACACAACCTAATAGTAAAATAGGTAATATTTTACTGGTTAATGGCATTTAAATCAAATTGTATCATAAAATAGAATTATCTTGGCGTTAAAATTTACTCCAGGCAATGCTAATTCTTTGGTTTAATTTGCCAATTCAACCAAAGAATTTAACAAATTATAATTGACTGCCAATATATAAAGGTTTCATGTTATTGTTCCTAGAATAGAAAAAAAAACTTTTGAAGTAAAATATGAAAATTTATAAATAATGCCAAAAATATACCAAGGAATGTACAAAAGGACTGTCCCATAGAAAACAACCTTTTATCTAAGATACCAAAAGAGTATATTTAAAAAGATAAAAAAAAATTCAAAAGAGAATCTAACAGCCATTTGTAAATGAAAAAAAACCTTTTCACATATTTTGTCTGATCCACCTTAATCTCCCATCGAAGAGTTGAAGCGCCCAAAATGACTGAACAATCTCTTTAAACAAAATGTCACTTCCCACGAGGCTTGGAATTTCTTTTGTAAAAGAAATTTGATTCTGTCTCCTTACCTAAATTACTTCTGATCGAATCACACATTTCAGGATTTCTATGTACATTCTTATGTCATAATTCTGAATTGATTAAGTCACAAAAACATGAAATCCTTTTAAAATTGTTTATTAAATATGTCTTTATGGATGCTTTTATCAGTAACCTTAACATTTTATTTACAATAATGTACCTCTTTCAAAAGCGGCACTTAAGTTAGAGTCTGGCTTACAGGAAAGGGGAGTATTTTTACCACACATGTGATTAACTGATTCACCTTTCATATTGATTATTTAAAAAATATTAATGATGAAAAAAAATATATAAAAGAGGTATTTAAAAGAACTGCGTAGTGAAATCAAGAACACGACCGTTCGGTTAGCGGTAAATCTGGGTTGAAGTTCATGTGAAACCAAAAATCAACTTTTAATATTCTTCATTATTTGAGTGTTATCAATTATTAATTTAATAAATATTATGTTAACCGTAGACCTAAAATAGTTGTAATAACATTAACCAATGCTGGCATGACTTGTTATTGATAGTATTGTTGGATCTGAAGCTGCGATGAAACACCGAATGAGTTTTCAGCTTTAGATGGCTTTAAAAAATAGTGGACTGTAAATGTAATTTTTTTTTAAATATTATAATACTTGATGGAAATATCTAATTATTACTGTGGACAGATAAGAAAAGAAAAGAATAACCATTCACTCACCGATAAAGTTGGGGTTCTTGATTGATGTTATTTTTACCCAATTTTATTCACTAAACAATGCACGATCCACGAAAAACCACATTTATCACAATCTTCTGATCCACGAAACACCACATTTATTTTATATTTTTTCAATAACAAACAAGGGTAATAAATCAAACAACTAGCTGAACGACGAATCAACGACCACGTTTTTTTTTCCTTTAGCACAACAAACTAATCTGTTTGATTTTTAATTGTTTCGAACCGTCGTCGTTTTATTAAAAACGGAGATACAGTTAAATGGTTAGGTAAGAAGGAATTTGGATAAGATACATGATGCCTAAAACTTAACTCGATCGCTTTAAAATCTAACAGTTATATTAATCATCTAACATTAATAATTTCTTCTCGCTTATTTCTGCTGACCTCTGAGTGCAAAACTGTATGTTTCTTTCAACTAAAATAACTGTATTTTTTTATGAAGTGACCTGCCAGGTTTGAATATTTGTATATTATTTTTTCTATACATAATATAAATAAATAATAACATGTCGCAGATTATATGTAGTTAGTTATAAGATGGAGCCTAGGAATTAAGATTTTTACAGCAGATTTGAAAATATCATTATTTACGCAATTCAAACCTCAAAGTGTTAAATTATCTCACAATTAATTAGTAAATTTTTATTTGCCAATTTTTGCAAAAAATACACTTATTTTCAGATCACACTCGTGACGTTTCAGCGCTCCAGTTGCTTCCAAGGTTGGTTTAGAAAGAAATGGTTCCAACCAACGAGCACTCGGGTCCTAATCTCGCTCTCACCACGGCCAACCTCCGCTGGGGGTAAATTAAAATAAGAACAAAGAGATAAACAAGAACCACACAGTACTTTTATGTTCATCTTACTACCGACTTAGCTTTGTTCCCAATTGGGACCAAACCGAGAGTAATCAGGTTATATACAAATGTATTACATTTAATGGTACAAAAGAAGAAAACGCAAACAGAAATATTTGGTTTTAACCAAAATTTCATCGTCTCTCTTAAGCTAAAAGGGTGTATGTAAGCGGTGGAAAATTTTCGTGTAGACGAGAAGAGTTATGTTATTTAACACTTAACTGGTATTCATATTTGTATCTACATAAACAGATACATGAGTTGACGAATATGGACGTAGTTATGCAGAAAGCGTCCAACCCCAAAATAAAATACAAAACTACGGAAAAGGCGTTTAAAAAATTGACGATAGAAAAGCGTATTACGGCATTTCTAAAGTGAGAATCAGTGTTTTTTTCTTTGTGAGAATCAATACACATAGTTGTATTTGTTAAAAAAATATATTATTTCCTACGTTATTCTACATTTTAATGTTTGGATGCATTTTACAAAATGTCGATATGTCAAAGAGTTTATTAGTACTAATGCGTTCTATGTGGGTTGGATGTATTTTATGAAATGGTTGACGGTGTATGTCTACCATAAGCGTACTTTTTTTTAACTATGTGAATAAAACAAACAGATGGCATAATAGATGGAAAAAACATGCTTCAAGTGACCATAAACTAAATAATAAAAAACGTTCAAGTGGTTTGAACTTTGAACGTTTTCTATGAATCATAAAATTTGCACTTTTAAAACTTACATGTAAAACGCAAAATACGTCCAACCTACATGGATGGTTCTAATAAATTATAAAGACGCATTTAAACATAATCACTGAATGTATTCACACCACTTGGATGTTTTCTAACATAAGTATCGTTAGTTGATATTTCATAAGTTAGAAACAGCAGAAAACATACAAACGAAATGGACGTTTTTTACTTCAATAAGTCAGATATTTGCAGTGTGGGTTGGTAAAAAAATGAATTACCAAAAATCTTTTGCATTTAAAGTAAGATGTTTTTAGCAGATATAAATCTGGTATTTATCTCTAGGAAAACATAAAAAACTAGATTTTGGCAAATTGTGGGTTGGAAGTTTTCTGCATAACTGCGTCGTTATTATACCCGAGGTATTTATTTAATTTGGTGTTCATACATATATTTAATTGTATATAAAACGTAGTCATCACAGTCTTTGCCATTTTCAAAATTCGCCTTGGGAAAAAGTTACACTTAGGCAACGCATGGGTTAAATCTAACCCGAGAGGGTCCGTAAGTACTCTGACTCCGAAAAATTCTGCTAACGCCAGACCTGTGTTAGCTAATAAATGTTTCAGGGTTCTATGCTTTTAGTTTCGTCCAGACAGTCCGCAAAACGAAAGTGAACCATTACCGATCAGCAAATAAATAATTTTGCAGTCAAAAGGGCGAAACAAAGTGCATGAAATCAATTGTGACAATATTAATGTATTTGGGTTTTTTCATAAATTTTTAAGTATTTATTAGCGTACTTGCTAGTTGAGTACGGCTCATGCGCCAAACTCGCGGTTTCTATACGAAGCCACTGAGAAGAACCGAGAGTGTGGTGTGTGAATGTTGAACGGCTTTTGACTTAAAATGGATCAAAGGTTCGTCTGATTCTTTTTTGACCCATGTACACCAGTCAAGGGTAAAAAAAAAAGTGTTTATTTGATTTTTTACGAACGGAAAATTTAAACAATTATGTATACTTTTATTTTTTTCTCTCTTCTTAAAAGCAGTGAAACTATCGGTTTGTTATATTTATGCTTCGTTACAGAAGGAAATTTACATGTAAGTATTTCCCTGGAGTTCAAAATCGTTCCAAAGAGAGGCGTCGGGTTGCTTGAAATTACTTCGCAATCCTCCCAATTAAGGGGCTTAGAAGCAAAGGCAGCAATCTCCAAAAACGGTTCTGTAGCATTGTCAACTTTTGAATGATTATTATAAATAAATGGACAATGAAGTACACAAAAATGTTAGTGCATATTAAACTAGAAACAATTTGAAACAATTATCTCTAAATTTATCAACATATTCACAAAAGAAAAGTGCATTAAACGTTAAATCAACTTTCCAAGAAATAATTTAAAATGAAGGAGATTGCTGCCTTTGCTTCTAAGCCCCTCAATTATAGTGAGAGTTAAATTATTATTAATTTTGAAACTGTCGATTCGTGGTAAAACTCCGTTTTGATGACTTAATAATATCATTTTTTTAACTTTACTCCACTATTTTTTACTAAGACCGGACCGGTTTTACCTTATAACGGGCATCTTCATCCTGGTACAATTGTATGTAAATCTATAGTACATATACTATTAATGTTCGGAATGGAAGCTTATTGAGTCTAGGTCATAGTAAACATCTGTGTTTTGTTTTATTGCTGACTGGGGCGGCTTAGCAATAACATTCAAAAATATCATCGGGTAGTTTTATTACCTTCTGAGAGACGAGTTACATGGTGATGCGTTAGATGCGCCTGTGGATTATTTTAACACAGATAATATATAAATAATAATAAAAAAACAACAATGACTAGACAGTTCAGTGCCCGAGACTTATTATTTCTTTACTTAAATTTGGCAATATGTACTTTAGAAAATGTGCAAACATGGCCTTTCAGCATAATATTGATCATTTTTCTTGTTAATAAGCAAAGCACGAACAAACAAGTAAACAAACAGTTCCTTAAGAAAAAAGTTAATTTACGTGGATAATAAAACAGCACACGTAAACAAAAGTGTTTGAATTATTAAACAATTCAAATAAACGCAGTACACTTCTCCGTCAGTAAAAAAATACTAAATTTGTTAAATTAGGCACTTACCAATTTTGATGAAAGTCCGGAACGTTCTTAGCGATGCCAACAACTATTAACTGTCCCTTTACATATAATTAAAAAGGTGAATTTATTTTCACGACTTTCCGCAGAGGAATGTTTCATCTTGAGGGTGAAAGGAAGTTTTCGAACATAGTAACGGAAAGGTTACACCGAGTCCAATGGATAGAGATTTCGCTGTGCGGCGGTGGGTACCAACATAGTAGTAGTTCCGACCTCCCAACCAAATTCATAATTTATTAACTGAGTTCGATGTCACGCCATTGTTCGAGGGAGGCGATCCACCATTCTGCCTTTAGCAGCTTTCTGTCCATAAATCTCAGGGACTGGGAGATTTTTCGCATTAGGACCGACCTTTTTGTAAGTATTTTTACTTATTACAAATAAGAAAATTGCTTTTCGCTTTTGTACTAATAGGTATAAATTTTAATTTTGATTAAATAAGTCATTTTCCTACCATCTGAATATTTTATCATTTTTCATTCAACATCACCTCTAGTAGTAAAAACATGTGCAAATACCAAGTAAATCATGTTTTTCAACTTCTATCATTCTGTTCGCAGTTACGTGATTTAGGTAAGAATTTACTAGTTTAAACATGTAAATATGTGCCATCAGTAGAAAGTTGGAGTATACACCATTTTTTTTTTCACATGTTGTTTTTTGAAAACCGTGTACAATAAAACCAATTCCCCACTCAAACTACTTATGAAACTACGAGCTATTCACATTTTCGCAGTAATTAAATTTGTCTAACGCCAAGCAATAGTATTAAGAACATTGTATGAGAAACAATACATATGTTCCGGATTTTTAAACCACAAAATATAAAGTTGTTTTTTTACAAAGTTTGTGAATTTAACATATAAACTCTTGCCGTTTGGATAGTAATAAAACAATTGGCTATTTTTTACAGCGCCGTTTTCGTGAAAAAAATATCACCTCAAGGGCGCTTAGTATGTGTTTATACTTAACTTAGCATTCCAACTTCGTGAAACCTCATCAAATTATTTTTCAAGAGCTTAGAAACGAAAATAAGAAATAAATCCTAGTTAAATGCTGCGAAAGTTAATCATGTTAGATATGTACATAATTTTTTCCAATTTTTTTTAAAAATTTTGACAGTTATTAATAAATTTTGGTTTTAATATAATATTTTCTAAGACTGTAATAACTGTTGACATGTAATAAATGTTGTTAAAATGTAAATGTTATATTTTTCGCTTTCTTGGAAGAAATTTATTAATCAAAATAAAAACAGAAGTAAAATATAAATAGTTTTTTTCGATTTGCTTACAATTCGTGATTAGATTTTCAGGTTAACCTCTGGAATGCCGAATTCTCGCGAAATACAATTTCCGTTGTGCCTTGCTCAATGTAATTTAGTAATAACTCACTTGTATTTTACAAAACGATGTTTTTGTCTGTGCTTTATTCTCAGATAATGTGCCTTTGTATTTTTTTTTTCAAATTGTATTATAGTTGTTTTTTTTAATAACTACTTATATTCAGATAATTGGTTTTTTATCCGTCATGGCACGAAAAAAGTTTAATTAAGAAATGTGATTTTTTTTTCATTTCATTCTTTTTTCGTAAGGCTGAATACATTTTCTTCCAAGTAAAAATAAAATTGCATGAGGTTTTCTTGTGAATACAAACATTAATGTACTTATCACTCGACTTGTATCAAACTTAACGCAATGCAAAATATCTTTATAGATTGATTACTTTGTTGACAAGCGATTACAGCTCATTTAAATATGCAAATCAGAGGTTTTAAAGGATTAAAACTCCTGAAAAGATAATCATGAAAGTACAGTGACTATTCGTGCCTCTGGCACACTAGAGGTTAATAAGAAGAATAATCGTTGTACAAGAATCACTGAGAGAAATTAGAATAGCAATCAGTACAAAAGGGTTAAATATAACATTGTTTTATTTTTGTTGACTGCGAATTCGACTACGAGACTACCTTTCATAATCTCGTAAGGTCTTCTCATTGCCATCTTCCTAGCGTCCCCTTCTATTAAATACTCTCTGAAAAAAAAAAACTGTGAAGTGAAAAATCCCGCAGAAATTCTTTAGAGACTTACACATCAAGAAAAAAACTAGTTTAATTTGATCATAAGCAACATAATATGTTATTAGCTTGTTAAGTATGACCATTTTTTGTTTGAAAACAATTAAAACTGGCTCTCCGGAAAATACTGGTTGCTTCAGGCGCTCTAAGAGATTAATCTAAAACAACCAAGCGTATGCCTCTTTCTGACATTCCAATTTGTTAAGATTGTTTTCACTTTCTTAAAAGTGAATTTATATGCAACGTTTACTTGTTTGTTAGCCCGTGGTGTAGTTAATATGCTTTGTTTTTCAATTATCATTTAATTGTTTCTTCTCGTCAGCAAAATAAATAAATTCTAATTCGATATTAAATTTTCGCCATTATTTTACTTTCGAATACATCTTTAATGTTGGTTTTTTTTTTTTAATACACGATAATAAATTGAAATCGACGGTGGCCTTGATAATCTTGCTGATGCGTTCTTGACCGAATTTGACCGAATACCCGCTAATTCCTTCAAGCTTAAGATTGGTATTCGTACCCATGCCAGAGTTTCAGAAAAAAAAAAACAAATTAAAGGCATCTTTTATTTGCACAATCCGAGTTTTAAGCCCACGTTCTCTGGGGTACAGATCCTGTGATTAAATGAGATTACCGCTCTGTCACAAAAATTGTCAAACCAATGAGAAAAAAAGTAAGACACAGATAAAGAATTTCCAATTTTTTTAATCATCGTAATGGGACTTTTGAAAGAAAAATTACATAATACTTAAGTATTCCTGTTTGTGAGATTTGATTATAAACTTTTTGAAAGTTATCCAATCTTTTCGTTGAAATTATATGGTAGCTCTGATAAAAAAGTTGTCAGCATTTTCCAATTTTTTAGCTTTATGAAATTAATATTCTCTGAGATTCCATTATGAAACAAGTAATTGCATCACCATCCATTTGGGCAATTTTCAAGCCAACTGAGAAAGGCGGTACAAATTGAACAAATATTTTTACAATATCAAAATAAATTTTGTCGTAAAAAAACCATAATTGTTGGATGTCTTAATAACTTGGCAATAAATTATCCAGCCCAGTTTAATTTAGTTGTCATAAATACCTCAGAGTAAGTTCACTTAGTGAAACCGGTCCAGTTTACGAGGACTTAAATAAACATTGCAATAAACCTGTATTGATGAAGCTTCAGTTAAGATAAACACTCGTTTGGCAAGAAACATTAATAAATAGACGAAATTATTATTTTATGTTCATTTAGTGTCACGCCAAAAAGTGATTGTTGTTTTCAATGAAAATAATTTTAGTTATGGTTGATGGATTTAATTTTTTTTATTAGTGACATAAGAAAGTCAATATAGTTTGTTATAATATACCACAAATCCAAAATATTTCAAATGAAAATAAGGGTTTGCCCGGGGTTACATACCTACTTGTATTATTTGTTTTGCAACTGTCACATAAAAGTTAGTAAACATAGTTATGATAAATCAGCTGTTGGATACTTTACATTAAAATATCGCTCCTTAACCTAAAGCGATAGCTTTAGTATTAAACAAAAATATATAATAACTGAATATTTTTTAATAGGTAATTTTATGGAAACAAACAGATATTTGCAAAGCGTTAATTTGTGAATAAACTTTTTCAAACAAGGAGGTACTTTATAAGAAAGTAATGATTTGAAAATATTGTTAAAATTATATAATTTCAAATGACATCAGTCCTATATTTAAACAGTTCACACTCGTATATTTGTACGTCCGTACTCATAAAGAAAATTATTCAAATTTTATATCTGTTAAAATAAATCATAGAAAATCTTAGCAATTTAAAAATAGTAAAAAAATAATAAAAGAAAACCTACCTTTTAAAAGTTTTTTTTTTATTTCTAAATTTTCTGAGCACACCCGAAAGTTCCCATTTTTTAAACTTCATACTTGAACGTATGTAAGTACGTACTCGTAAAGAAAATTATTTATAGATCACTATACGCAAATTATGTAATACACTGTTGTTAACCTTACAACACCTTCTTAGTAATCTAATTAGGTGAATACCGTAGAAAAAAATACGAATCCATTTATAGTTGAATAAAATAAAATAAAACAATTTCTTTTGCATGATTCTTGCAACGATATACTAATAGTACGACTAACTTGAATTTTTGAATAAAATTCAAAAATATTTTTTGCTTCTCACCCCTCTTTTCAGCCCTCCACTACCCCCCTGTGACGCTTCACCATTCATGTCTGAAAGAAGTGGTCTCTTTAAGATCCATTTTATAGGAAGGAGGAAACGCAGAGGTAAATTAAAATGGAAATGATGCAAGTTATTCGGAGCATCTACCATTGAAATACCGGTAGACCAGGAACAGCATCCCCACTCAACGTCTGTGCTCCATAGGTTGCAATCCGTTTGTTAACATAGGGGAATCTATCAAGCCAACCGCCCGTTTCTGCACATTCGAGGGTTTTTTCAGGTATCTTGGGACTGCGTAATTAACGGCACATTTGAAGGGCGTTATTTCACCCTTTTGGAATCAATAATTTAAACTATGTCAATTTACGAAGGTCAATCTTAAGTTGCAGTTAGAACTACAGCTCAAATACTACTCTACAGAGAAATTGAGGTCTTATGCACGCCCTTAATTGGCAGAGTTTGTTCTCAAAATAAAATCTGAACTCCAAGTTGACCATGACGTAGGCGATTGCCTAGTCTGCCTAGGCAATAACACAGAATTGGTTAGAACCCTCGCATGCCAGTAACTTGGTAGTAGTCGGAAAGATATGAAATTTCATACAGTTGCCAACTAATATACAAAACCCTTTCTTTCTTAATACGGTGGAGGTTCGACCCGGAAGTTAAAACCCTGTCATAATGGATTTGCAATGAAACCGTTGATAACACAAATAAATCAGTATATTGTCGACTGCTTTAATATTTAACTGTAGGGTATATTTAGTAAGCTGGGAGTTTTATTTTTACTTATTATAATATTACAAAGGCCCCAGAAGATGCTGATTTTCAATAATATTTTAGAGGCAACATTGGTAATAATATTTGTATTTTCATAGAAAGCAATCACTCTGTGGTTTAACATATACAATGAAAGGAAACAATTACTTTGTATAAGACTACAGATTACATTTTTTTTTTATGAACGACTGGTTTCGCTTAGCCTAAGCACAATCAGAGTACATAATTAAACTAACTTCATTTCATATCATCTGTCTCTTTCTCTCTGTTTCTTTGTTATAAATTAAATGCTCTTTGTATTATTTTATATTGTGTTCTCCCTCTGTATGTATGAGTATATATAATCAAACACTTTTAGTTTTTTTGTTTAGTCTAATTTTGTACCCTGATGATGCTTAAGCTAAGCGAAACCGGCTGGTCATAAAAATTAAAAGACAATCTGGGAACTCATACAAAGTTATTATTTAATTTTCGTTAAAAAAAGATCATTTGGTTTAGTTGGGCATTTTAGCCGTAAAACGAAAACATCGTATTCTTGTGCACTAGGCAGTACTTTACCCAAACACGTCCGATCATAAAATAATTAGCAGTATATCACGTGCTCAAGATATATATCAAAATAAATAAAATAATGATTTTCGCATTGAAGCGGTAAAGTTCTATTTTTCCCGCCAGATTCCTTTCTTATCCATACAATATCCAACTTCTGTGTGGCATTAATATCTTCCTCTCAATTTCTTTTCTCATTATTCTTGAAAGTTTTCTTCGTTTTTTTCTTCACTTTTCCCAACGAACTTGGCCACAGTCGTTAAAATTTGGTTTTGAATCAAACATTTCTCGTTGTATTTTTTTTAGGTAGGTATTAAGATTGAACGAAATTCATATGAATAAATCATTTCTGAAAAACAGATTAAATCAGACAGTTTAAATCTCATAAAACGTTATTGAAGTGTTTGTGATATTGTGATGAAAAAACGCACTTCATTAAGGCATAATTTGCGATACCATTTGAGCTCCCGCGCTACTACAGCGCTTCGTTTGAACATATTTTGGCATTAAAAGGGTCTACTGACAAGGAACGGATTTGCAGCTTCGGCAATTTCGTGATGAGGTAGATACAATACGAAAGCATCTATTCGTCTTTAATGAAAATATATTACAACCCTTTTAAATAAGTATCAGTTCATCATTTTTTCATTTATTGTAATTTAATAGAATATTTTGTATCCTACCTACACATAATTTTGTACTTTTATTTTTATTGATAATTTTTTCAGAGTAGTGGGTTCTTTCAGTATCCAGAACTGAAACGTTGTATAAAATGAGTAATGTTTGATGATTATATCTGAATATAGTCAGGTAGTTTCCAACCTTCCTCATTGCCATCTCCTTCCCTTCAGCCTCCTAACGTACCCCAATTCGGATTGCCATATTCCAATTAATTCCGGATAGTTTGAGACATGTAAAACTCTTGTGCGGTATCCACATTTTTATTTGTAAAATGCATTATTTATCTTTGATAAGTAGGGCAGGTTTTGTGTGTCATACATCACAAAATTCTGCTGAAATAAAAGCTGTATTCACGTAAATTACGCTTTCCGACATATATTTATTAAATATTTAAAAATTGTTTATTGAAGGTACGTACCTAATAAACATACTGTTTGTTTGACCATCAAACTAAACAGACATCCGACCACTTATCGCGGTCGCTTTCATTAATTCAACTGACATTCGTGTTTACTGAAATTGCTGCGTTTTTTTTTTATAACATACATAATCGCTAAAGTTTTCCGTTCGGCTTGTATTTTAGAAACTTTAGTATTAACTCTAAACGATTTCATCAATGTTCAGTAAAAAAAAAATCTAAGATAGACGACAACTTGCGAATGAAAAAACCTTAGAGCTCATTATTATATTATGTTACATAAATTATTTATCGATTAATCTCCGAACAAAGACGTTAATTTCTGAATGGGATCTTTAATTTTGTATAAGATCAATTATGTTGTGTATTTAAGCCCGAAATCTTGGTGTCCCGATATGGTTGGTGATAGGTAAAATATCTCTAATCACCTAACCTATTGTATTATGTATTATATTTTTTTCGATTTCGTTATCTGCTGGCTATTGTGGTTATATCGGGAATAATACTAGCAGTAAATACACCTTCAAACCAAAGAGGTCAACTACCAAATACATTTAAAAAAAGTCGCAATGGCAGATGAACCCGACTGAGAAGATATTTTTTCATGTACATCCTTTTAAAGTGTCTTTATTAATTATTTTTTAAAAGATGTCACGTTGTTTTTTAAGGCTCTACCGAGTTCTAAAATAGGTACATGCCCATATTATGAGAGTCGTAAATATATGAAGTTATACAACACAACATGTAATGTCGATTACATACCAAAAAAAAATCATAACAATAACTTAAATAGTAACAAAATAAGGAAAAATTGCTTATGCAATCCAGACAATGATTGATTCACATCATAGAATGAAAATCAGTTTTGTATCTAGTTCTGTTTTATAAAATAAAGTTATTTATTTATTTAACATTAATTAAGTCCATGTAACAAGCATGATGCCCAATACTAACATAGATGAGTGTTTTTTTATTTTTTAAAGTACATTTAAAAACAATGGTAAATATGGAATTAAGTATAAGCTAAACAAAAGCAAATGAATAACAAACAATAGATATGTAGATATCAAAGTACACAATAACAGGATAATAAGACCGCAAAATATAACAAAATCACATCAATAATGTACAAGAACTTATGGATGCAATAAGATATTGACATTTATTTTTTATTTAATATAAATATTTACCAACCCTATTTAAAAAGTTCCTAATTCCTTAGTCCAAATACTTATTACGAAAATATATTAGATACATTAGTTATGAGATTCATTAAAATATAACGTTATAACGTAATTTCTTATTTTATGATATTTACTAGCTGTCTCTGACCCGATAACATTTATATTAGAGATTTCAGCTCTCCTTACCGATATTGATTATCGGTACATTATATTATCGGCCTTTAGTACACCTAGAGCTTAAGTGCCCTTTGGCGGGGAGAAGTGTGGGATTGTAAAACGTCAGATGTTGTTTAATGTACGTATCTAAAGATGCGCAGAAAAAGAGTTTTATTTTAGATGAGTTTGGTATGAATTTATGTATATAATGAGCAGTGGCCTGCACAGAGTTTTTGATTGAAGTAGGTAGTAGAAAAAATAGCAAATTAATTGATTATAAAGAAAGGTACCAACAGATGTCACTGATTGTTTTTGTATTTGTTACGTAAAAGCACTGCCCAGATACTAACACAAATGAGTCACTTGAAAACGTACACAGCTCACAGCATACATGCATACATATTTTGTATAGTGTAGTGAACATAGAATAATCTACTCTGACGTTGACGGCGTTTGGGCATATATATTTACTGCTTTTGACACGTGTAGTATTCACGATAGAACGGTCGTTGGGGAACTCGCAGCGCATCGGTGCGATTAGCTGAATTTCGCGCGTATGTATGAAAGTGTAGATTTATTTTTGGTAATGTAATCCAATATAATATGGCGGGGTAGGTAGTGATTATGTACCTATATAGAGTGCACGCCTCTGAGAGTGAGGTAGGTGGGTTAATGAATTTTTGTAAACGATATCGCCATAATTTTACTTATTTCTATGCGAAAGACGATCCTTATATTGATTTTATGTGAGTCCTCTATATAAATTCAGATATATACACAATGCAAAAAAATTGATGGTCTTAACATAATTACAAATACAATGAGCCTTTACATCATTGAAATAAATATGATGTTTTTCAATTATAACTTAAAACGTTGTGTGTGATATACGTCTTGTTCTAGAGTGGAATATACTCTTAGTATTGCCTTGGGGAGATACCATTATTCGGAAACGAAGCGTTGCGTGATGTTTTTAATAATAATAATAAAGTTTTATTCCAGAAGGTATGCACGAGTAGTGCAATGCAATACCTTTCCTTAAGTGATATTAATACATAGTAATATTAATATCAACATAAAAGTTGTAATACACATAATAAATAAAAATAAAAATGAACAGAAATTCTTGAAAAAAAAATTGAAATAAAACAAGTAAAAAATATAAATGGAGGATATTAGGCTTGATTTTTGCAAAATGTTTGTATCTAGTTATTTCTCATCACCTCCCCTCCTCCTGTTTCTTAAGATCACCATTTCTATAAATTTAAAAACATACTCCCAAGTTATCATAGAACCTTTTGCACCGGGGTGTAAGAACTATTTTACAGTTTAAAAAAAACCTTAGAAATTAATTCTAATCTAAATATTATTTCTTATCTTTGTAAAAAGTCAAAAGGCCTTCCGTAAATAAAAATGTATTGTCTGTCCAAGACACTATATAGTTGTGCAACAGTAGTCAGGTAAAGCTTTGCATACAAATACAAAGATTGCTGCCTATGTTGCTATAAATTACGAAAAAAATAATAGTATCAATAATTTTCAAATAAAATATGAGATTGATAAAAATGAAAGTGGAAAATAACTTGCGATAACAGTCAACATTATATGGAATTATATAATTTGATGGATTAACCAGACGTTCAGTTGCTGTAAACTTTTAGTTTAAATTCTCGTACAAAGGTATCGCCTTAGTGAGATATCACTATTCAGAATCGAAACGTTGCTTGAAATGGACAAAGCCTCACGTTTAGTATCCAGATCTGATAACCAGGTACTTTCCCAATCTTTCTCTTCCCATATTTTAACCCTTCCATTCTCTTCAACCACATAGCATACTCCCATTGGGATGCCATAGTTGTAATGGTTCCAGAGATTCGGGAGGAACTGGGACATATTTTGAGGTACTTTTATTGAAATATATGTACGAGAATATATTGAATTCTTAGTAATTACATTCTCAGTTGACGTTTTGTCTCTTTCAATTCATATTATCTGTCTCTTTCGCTCTGTTCTTTTGTTGTAATTTTAAATGTTGTTCCATTATTTTCTCATTGTTTTGTTATTTTATTTTATAATTTGTTCTCCCTCTGTTTGCATATATAACCGTACACTTTGTATTTTTTGTTACGGTTAATTTTGTACCCTGATGATGCTTAGGCTAAGCAAAACCGGTCGGTCATGAAATATAAAATATTATTTCAGTATTTTTTCATTTCTTGAAATATATATAGGTAAATATTAATAACGAATCACTTTTCAACAAAAATGTTTCAACTTATATTTTAAGTAAGAATAACTATGAAGTATACAAATACATGTCAGTGCATAGGCAACTGTTTACAGGAGAGAAAAATAAAAACTTGTACAAACGTGTATTAATAAATCTATCATTTCATATACCTACGCATTTTTACATTCAAATTCCGGCAGTTCGCGTGCTTTCACGTTGTTATTCAAACAAACAATGATTTATTTATATTTCTAGCTTCACTGATAAAGCTTCTACAGACTCTGGCTCAGATACGCTGGCATCCTTCCAATAAAGTGTCGTTGAGTTTTGATGAACAGGTCGTAAGTTAGATTACAACCAGACAGATCCATTACGATTCTTCTAGCACGCGTCGTATCTCAATAAGCGTATCTTACGTAATCATTACGTGCTGCTGTTTATTTGTGCTCGTTTGAGGTACCAAAGCAAAAAAGTTTAAAAAGAAAGTTGAAAAATGCCGTGTTGGCATATAAGCGATTTTGAACAAAATATTAGTGTAATGATGCTTTTAAGTTGCATTGCACGGAAATTAGGGCGACAAAGAGGCGATTATTCCTATACTGAAATCGAACAAACAAATGAATTGCTGTTCCTTAATCATAAATCCACTAATTATGGGTATTATTCTCCACTGTCCAGAATGTCAAGACTTGTTAATTCAAGCTATGGTCTTGAAATTTTTGTTACCAGTCTAAATGAATTTTGTCATTCTTGACGACACAAAAAACCTTGACTTGACCTTGGCTTTGACTTGAATGCTCTTTCTAATGTGTATTTTTGTCATCGCATATTATGTATGTGCTGTTCTTTCTCTGTTGCTCTTTTTTCCCGTTTCGTGTTAGGTTTTTTTTTGTAATTTACAATAGTTCGTTAGTATACAAATAAATAAGTCAGGAAAACGACTTGACAATGCTTACTTTGCGGTTAGTGGCATCGCTGCGATAGATATTGGAAAATCCAGTGAAAAATAACTTCTCGAACGTAGGTTCCATTTAGAACCACGAACATTTTTTAATGCTTAATTATTTTTTTTAAATTAAAATTAATTATTTGCAAAGCGTCAACACGAATACAAAAAATAGTAAACAGAAATAACAAATCGATAATAATCTTTTTTTTTTGTGATAAATTATTTTCTTAAAATCTGATAATAAAACTTTGACTGGTTGCAGCATATCTCATTATAATAATTGAAACTTGTTATAGGTTTTCCATGAATGTCAAAACCTGTTGTGTGTATGAGTTTTCATAAGTTTTCCATGAATGTCAAAACCTGTTGTGTGCATCAGTTTTCATAGGTTTTTCATTTGTACTGTTTTATGTAAATTTTGTTGACAACCGAACAACAACAAAAAATATTACGTCTTTAGTTCCCCTTATGGCTCCTCTTATCGTTAGACGCAAAACTGTTAAAAATAATACATCAGCTTTTTCTGTGTTAATAATTGTACGAGTATAAGCAAATAAACTCATACATGCACAAACGTATAACAGAAAAAAAATACATTTAGGATATAATTTAGTAGATATTGGTCAAAATCACTGAAGAGACAAACTGATAGTGTTATGTAGGTGTGTTGGGTGTGCCTAAAGTAGGTTAGCAAGGTTTTCCCTTACTTCAGATAAAATTGATCAAACCACATAAAATATCTAAATTATTTCTTTAGTAAATAATCAATTTTATTTTCTTGTTTGGGGCCTAAGAGTCAAAAGATCTGACGGTCTATGTAGTCGAGTGGTAAGACGCTCGACTACGAATCCAGAGGGCGCGGGTTTAAGCCCGGCGTGCGCAAATTATTTAATGAATATGCGTCATAACACATTTAATTCATGCAAAATAATATATTGTATATTTGCAGCACGTTTTATAGTGGTAGATTCCTTAAGTATCGCCCTGGTGAATGATAACCATTCAGAATTGGGTCAACTGAGCGTCACGCCAATGATAGTAACTGTTTCGATACTTTGATTTTGAAAGCGCGGCTCCTTTGATTCGAGGGATACAATAGCTCACTGAATAGATGAATATTAATAAAGTTACCAAATATATAAGTTACTAGAGCAGTAGAACTATATAACATTGTTAATCGTATCTTTTAATTAAAAGTTATTTGTGGAGCCAAAAAGTGTGTTATCATCAAAAGTTTTCTTTCCCGAAAACACATTCTAACAATTGAAGGTAAAAAAATAATATAGGCGAAAGCTGAAATATAATCTTATTAATCTAAAAAACGAAAACTGATTTGATATTTTTTGGATTGCAAAAAAAAGTGCTGAATACCTCGTTTATAATGTACAAAATAAATAAATTTAAAAAATAATGTTTTAAGAATACTTTTCAAATTCTGAAAAGATCATGTCTGAAATTATTTGAAAAAAGTCTGTTCAATAAACAACTTCTTTGAGTATAATTGACAATTAGTATGTTTTAGATCTAATTAAGAACTGAAGCAAAATGAGAAATCTATCTCCAGACCGTGCCTTTTAGGATAGAGATAATTCCCAACTTTACACAGTCGAAAATACAAAAGGTTGGGAAATAGTGTCATTTTTATGACCTTTTCTTACTTATCTTTAGTAAGCAAATCATTTTAATAAACCTAGCCTTAGAAATATTAGAAGGCGATAAAGCGATGTAAATTTTTTCGTGCAATTTAAAGTAGATTGAATCTTACTATTGTTGTGTGTTTTGGTATTTAGCAATCTGTTATGAATGTACAGGTATATTGTACTAAGAAAAACATTACATGTTAGTTAAGTTATAGATAAACATTACATGTTTTTCTATAACTTAACTAATCCATTGCAGTGCAATAGTCCTTAAGCATTTTAAAATAATTTCCAGATATCTCTTACTCTGCGGTACCATGTTACTGTAGTTATTGGTATTGAGTAGTATTTAGTGAAACTCATAATTAAACATAAAGCGTTATTTTGATTTGATAAGTATTTGGAAAAAAAGTTTTGTTAAATTAATATTACGTTATTGTGTATGTACAGCCTACATCGCGTGTTGGTGGAGTCTAAAAGGTTCCAAGTAAAATAATAATCCTGATACAAGGTCGCCTCACACTGACAAGGAAGTCTTGAAACAAAGTGTTATTTCTTCCAGACGAAATGTCCGAAGGATCTACAAGCTTGAACAATTTTATTTACCGCGGCATGTTAATGACAAAAAGTTTATTTGATAAAACCTCGTTTGGGTCGAAATACTATGTAAGTAATATTTAAAAGGCATTCAATGTTTCCTAAAGTTTTGTAAATCATAGAAGTAATTTTAACAGAAATAAAGTTTTCAAAATGTACCATAATCGTATCACGAGGTGTTATAAAGTTATTGACTTTCTGTTTCTGGAAACATAAATCGTTTCTTAGCATTATTAAAAAAAAACGTTCTTAACTCTGAACTAAAACACCATTCAAACATGTGAATATACCTTCAAAATTAATATGTCCTTGTTAATCCTACGATTTGTTTTCGCTCGCGGTGAGTTATCCCAAAGGCAAGTATGTAAATGAACAATACAGCCTGTCTGTGCCTCAAGACCGGCCAATATGTCTGACTCTTTGAGGAAGATTGTTTTGTCTACATTTCCTCCGAGGACTTTAAGGTACCGTGATTAATACGGTGTTTTCCGGCTGATGGGTTGGGCAGCCTCCGTCACCGGGGACCGTTTTGCGGTATTTCAGCCCACCCCCCTCCCCCGGCTATAAACCTACATCTTGACATTTGTAATAAGACCATTGAGAATGCTAGCTCAATGCTTAACGGAGTAAAATAAAATACCTTTTCATTTCAACACGTTAAAATGTTACAGTCTATTTTAAGCCATATCAAGTGTTATTTTTTTGATTAAATTCTTTGTTTAATTCACTTTTAAATTTTTAACAAAACATAAAATAATTCTAAGCAATAAAATATCATTTTTGTTTTCTAAGAAATCAGTCAATAATAAAATAATATCAATTAATAAAATAATACTTACAACATAATATTGACAATTGTATATCTGTTCTTTGATTGGTTCATATTTATTTTACATATTCGTAAAAAGCATTTACTTTGTGGCTTGCCATGTTTATAAATAAAACTGATAAACATTGTTTATAACCACTTTATTATTCAATATTATGTCTACCGATTTCGGAAGTACCCTTCCATCATCAGGACAATATTAAAATTAACCTAAAATACAAAATGCTGAGATATATATACATATTTAGGAGTTGGAATGAGAAGGAGAAGGGGTAATTGAGGGGATTATGGGAATAACAGAGCGGCTTACTGGAAATATATCTAGGATAGGACTATAAGATAAATTTATTTGATTATTCAAAATACTACACTGACTATTTAATGATTTAATAATTTCTTAAAAAAGAAATAGATTATCAGTTTTATTTATACATACTTACTTTCCTGATGAAGGTTAAAGATTTATGAAATATGGTTGACTCACATTTGTATAACAGCGTCATTTAAAACAAAAGTACAGATAATTTTTTTTCGAGTGACAGCTAACCAAAATAACCATGTTTATCTTTTGAGACAGAAGGAAAAGAGATAAACATAAGGAAAGGGTAAGAGAATGGTTGGGGTCCAATCTTAACAATGTAGAGTGTAGAGTAGTAGTAAAGTATTACAGGTTGATGAAGCGGTACTGAAATCGGTGTAGTAAAATAAATTTACCAAATAACTAGTTGTAAATTATTCCATCAAACAAACAACTTACTTACTTTGTTACATCACGTTATTAGCAAGTGCGAGTGTGATAGAAAAAGTGTCTGTTCGGAAATATGAAGGTTGTATTCTACCTTCATCCTCTGTAAATATGTCTTCCTGACCCCCAAAACACCTCCTACCCTAGACCGTGGAGTGACTAAGCATATGAATGTGCCCAAACGCCGACGCGGAGTAATACGTCAAGTGTGACAGCCCTACTTAGAATGTCCATTTGACGTTCATTCTCGACTCAGTTCGTTCATTTATCGCAAATTCATCTATAAAAAAAATCTCAGACGGGTTCTCGGTCAGTTGTAAAAGTCTATATTATCTTCAACGCATAAATCTTCTCATAAGCCGTTCTCTCATTGCAGAAGGTTAATTGTCCCGATGAAGCAGGTTTCACAACTCCTCACGGATGACCGAATTCTCGAATTATATTTAAAAATTTAAACAGGTGTTCAAAATGATTGTGAAACCAAATCAGTTCTCCGTGCGTAAAAAATAAATAAATATTAAAATTGGAATTTACTTTTAAACCATTAATGCTTATGTTTCTTAAATATTTAAATAATATCATTAATCTACAACACAAATATCAAACAGAAAAAGCAAGAAAATAAAAGACAATGGTCACAACCGAGACAATAAAATGATGATATAATATTCTCGGTTGTGACCATCGTCTTTTTATTTTCTGACTTTTTCTGTCTCATATTTGTGTTTTAGATTATGGATGTTATTTAAATTAATAAATGGCAGCTAGCTATTAAGTTTTTTCTTTTATTTATATATTTTCAAAATGACAACTGATGTTGATCTGTATATTGAAATAGTTTGAGCACAATTGTTAATAATTTTCACAAAAATAAATCGCCTTAATTTGACGATTTATTTTATCATTCGTCCTATCCGCCTACCCCTACGGGGAAACGGCGTGATGTTTAGTTGGTTATTTAAGATTTTATTCACGAAGAACTAATACTGTTTTTCTTACAAATGTGCCTCTATTTTTTTTTGTTATACTATAACACATCGCTTTCAAAACCATCTTAAGAATTTATAAAAAAGAGATTTTATTTTTATTTTCCTTTAATCATTTAGTTATCGGTATGCATGATAAGAATGAAAGCTTTGAAACTAAAATGATTTGTCTCGATATTGACACGTATCTAGCATCACACCGCTAGTGATATATAGCGGCTTCGCTCTATTTGGTGTCTGGGGAGGCAAACAGACACTCTCCCTCAACCCTTTTCATGGAAACCAAAGACAAAAGCTCTACATGTCATCTCATCAAAATTGAATCTAACTGATTGAATTTTTCGCTAAATTTAAACTCTTCACTATGATAACGTGTTTTAAGAACGACCAGTTGGTATAGTTGGAAGCTGTTAGATTGATCTACACATGATTTTCTTAAGAAAAAAGCTTCAGAAATGGATGTACGGTAAACTTGAATGTTAAAGATATGAATCAGTGTCTTTGTTGCTCTTTATACGCAGATGTTTGCAAGATTAAACTTTACATGATACAAACAGCCAATCTTAATGCCAAGACATTTTATCTTCACTTTTTTGCGTAAATAAACTATGAACCTGACTATTTTTCGTCGCTTTTTTTAGTACTCTAAAAATATCACATATTACAAAGCATAAAAATTTAATTTTCCCAGAGAATCAATCTCTAAATAATAATTTATGGAGACATAATATTTTAGCGTTAAGCCATTGTCGTTTCTCCTGCCTACTATACATAAACGGCAACATTCCTCATGGAAACATTTCGACATTTCGCGGGGCAACGATTCTTACACTTTACTTTAATTGGTCACTTGGGATGAAGCACACGTAAGATGACGAGGAAAATAGTGACACCAGGCCAGATGAGCATGCCAACCACAGTGTTGCACTTGGTCTCCCTCGGTTTATGTCACCGAGAGTGTAAAGCGTCCATCAAAAAGCACTAGGTTTGGAAGTGGGCATTAACAGCAATATGTGTAAAATCATCTTGTTTTTAATTTGGAGATCTTTGACCAAACTGTAAGCACAGTTTAGGGGTCCATTATTGAAGTGACTTAGAGCGAAAAACCACGAATTCGGGCGAGTGCGTACTGGTTGTAACCAGTCATATATAACAACATGAACGATGTCCAAATTTTATTCTTTCCTACTTCGCCTCGTCTGTTTTGTGTTTAAGTAACCTTTTTGCCATCTGAATGTAACAAACAGAAAAGTCCTTCAGTTCTCGAGTGAGGCCACTGAAACCAGTGGTTTGTATATTTCTTACTGAAAGACCAATACAAGAACTAAAACGTAGGTAAAATTTCTGCACTATCCTTTAATAAGAATACTTACAAAACACTTGATTGATGATGGTCTCAAATAATTCAAAATATAATTTAATAAACACGGAGGACTTAAACTAAAATAATTATTACAACAATTTCTTAGAAAATAAATAACTTCCTCCCCCATTCACACAAGCACAGCCTTTTTGTGAGTGTACAACTTTTTAATGAAAACTTAAATTTTAAAATTACATTTTAGTATAACACTTTACAATATAACTTATTATCTCTGCTTTGCATCATCTATTGTTATATTTGAATAAATAACAACAAAAACATTTAAAAATTACCAAAGTTTTTTTTTATATGAGTATGTTGAACAACATTATGCTTGAGAGAATGGTTAACTTTATAAAACATGAATAATATTCTTACCATGATCTTTTTAAAGTAGTTGTAGGTACGTAATTTTTTTGTCATAATTGTACACTGGCTCAAATAGCAAGCCAACCAAAGAATCCTTGCAAGGCAGTAAGCCAATAAATTAATATTACCGCTTAAAAATGCGGAGAAATTTTTCAACAATGGATATCCCAAGTTCTTTTAATAATGCGCAACTACCCACCTATTTTTCTTTAAATCTTCAAACTGATTTGCTGTGAAAATGCTTCTCGCCGCAAATATCACTTCTCGAGTCAACATTTCTTGGTGCGTAACATATTCGCCCCGCAAATAGCATAGGTACCGCATTGAACAACACTTAATCTCCATGAATAAATTCGTCTAGACAAAATGATTAGTACACGTACAGTATTGTGCGTAATGTTTGCGAGTCTATTGATAAGGCTGGTTTAATTTAATATCAAGATTAACAGGGATGTTTGTGAACATTTCAAGTGGCATATGTATAGAAATTTCGTTAATAGCTTGTTAAGCTTCATGATTTATGCGAGCGAATCAAATATATGGAGGAAAAAGAGCATAGCCGTTGAAACTTTTTATAACATGGGATTAAACTTCACCGAGTAGATAGTAAATAATTTGATTTGATGATGATTTACAACTACCCTTTATATGGACAGTTAATTAAATTTATATCGACGTAGTTTCATGAAAACGATGATTTTTACGATTTGTGTAGATTTTGAGGCGTGAAGTATACGTAGGCATTATGTTATCACCGCTTGTAAAATATAATTTTATCAATGTTCCTTACAAAACTTGATTTTTTTGTTTAAAATCTATACAGAGTGATAAATACTATAAGAATCGTCTTGGTAAAAGAGCATCATGCATAATCGAAAGTTTGCTTTATGGCAATTGCCGTGTTAAGTGAATAGATCTGAATAGTCAGATACTCCCCGTATTCCTCTTCCCTATGTCATTCCTCTTCGTAATATTTTCAGTGTCGTAACATACGGGGATAGTGTATAAAACGTTGGGGATAATATAGTCTCCCTAGCTCTGGACAGTTGGGACTCTCTTGCGTTATTCACATTAAAAATCATCAAAACACCAGACTGCCAATCTGCAGCTCCAATAGAAAACGAACCGGCAATTTTCCTATTCCGATCAAAATCGGAAACAATTATATAAAGGTCTTAATAACAACTTTATAACCTCCATAGTCGAGCATTAAGATCCTTGAAAACAAACCCATATGTTACGGGCTTAAATAACGGGGTGCACAAATAAAGCTCAATCAATGAATGTGTTTTTACACATTTAATAAATATAAAAAAAATATATAATACATTTTTGCGGCTCTTCCCAGAGTGGTAGATACTCTCAGTATCGCCTTAGTGAAAGAGATCACCATTCAGAATCAAAACGTTGCTTGAACTGGCAATACTTGTAAACCTTTTTCTTCCCTATCTCCTTTCGTATTTCCACTGGCTCTGGAAAGTTGGAAGCGGTTGGGCTCTTGAAAGTTTAAAGCAATTTAGATTTGTAGATAAATACGTGTATTGTTTAATATAACACGACACGATTAAGAATTCAACCAAGGGTAATAATGATAATAAGGGGTGATAATACCAACAATGAATACTTCCTTTGGACAATGATTCCATATCGTCTTAGCTCTTAAAGCGTAAAATGGATTCTATTCACTTAAAAAAAACTAACTACAGTGGCTAGTAGAAAGTGGACGATAAGAATCGGAAAGCTTTCTCAGTAAAATCATTTTCTGATCGAAAAAAAAAATCAACAGTTGCTTAACTCTGAACACGGAAATTACGTGAACTAATCGCTTTGGACGTGGAGGAAGTATTTCCCTTTACACCGTTTTTATTTCTATCACATATTGGATTTTGCTATCATATTGTGTTCGCTGTGGTCCATCATGACATTCTCGGACTTACTTGATAATGATGTTTTTTATGCTGTTTTAGATCTACTTATTGAGCAGTATGAGTTGTATGATAGTTTTTATATAAAATGCAGATTACTATATTATGAGCATATGTCTAGCTTGGGAGGTTGTCATAATATGACTTAAATATTTGTGTTTTATTTTTTAAATATTTCTCCTTTTAAAAAAAAATGATAAATTTTGCTTTGCAATGAACTCAAAGAAAGATTTTTAAATTTTTTTATTGAAATGCTTTTGTATCATCATCGGATCGTCATGATATTTCCGCGCGTGTGTTTAAACTTTATTGTCAAGCATCATGTGTTTGGAGAGACACGCTGTTGGATGTACGAGTATTCCATTTAATGGTAAAAAGAGGATTGTCACGTGCACACATATTGATTTAGTTGATTTAAAAAGTCACAACAGATTAAAGCTGGATTTACACCAACGTCCGGATCCGCTCAATGACGATATTGTTCCGCATGAGAGCTTATTGATATGGTATGAATATTAATCAAGGAGTATGTGTCAAGACAAAGTTGTGTGGCAGTATATCCTTCTGCCCACCCTTGTGATATTTAACTACTAGTAATAAAAAAAAAGTTTTTAATAAAAAAAATCTGTGACGTAAGTATTTTTACACTTCAAAATAATTATTTAACTAACTAAGTAGTTAAATATCACAAGGGTGGGCAGAAGGATATACTGCTACAAAACTTTGTCTTAGCACATCCTCCTTGATCGATTTTCATACCATATCAATAAGCTCTTATGCGGAACAATATTGTCACTGAGCGGATCCGGACGTTGGTGTGAATCTACCATAAATTGATAAAGTCATCTCAGCAGAAATACCAAATATCGACATTGATCAAGACTTATTTGAAGTTGTCACCAAAAATATGATTCGTGATCCATGTGGCTTACTCAACAATAATTCACCGTGCAAGTCTAATTGGAAATGCACGAAAATAAAACAAAAACAACAAAAAAACTGAGTAGGTACCAATTGTGTTTTCCATCAGTAGCTTATCAGAGCGGTATATCTATGGGCTAACCTAAATAGAAAATTGCGAGTTCAATGTTTTTCATACAAATTTTGAAACGTTATAGAAAAAGTTTTTTTAAATATTTGATTTCATTCAAACTACTCTCTAAACCTTTTCGTCACTAATAAAAACAAACTTTGCCATTTTCAGCGAAATTGGTAGCGTAATCTTTGAGGAAATCGAAAACAAAAAGACGAACAGACAATCAGACAAACATTCATTTTTATATATAAAGATTAATTGAAATAAATTAAATTAAAAAAGAAATTTAAAAATGTTGGGGTATTCGAAATAATTTTCGATCATATTATTTATTTTTATTAACAATGACATAATATCAATACGTAAAAGCCTAACTCTATGTCATTATCGCGAATTGTGTTTCAAAAAGAAGCTGGTTAATTTCAAATCATTCATTTGTACAAATTACAAGGCATCCATCCTTCTGACATTAGTGAGTCGAATTATCTGCTTTCCTTGCAGATGCCTTAATAAATTAACTGTTATTTAATTTCACGCTATTTCCCCGTGAGTGTCACATATAAACATCAGTTTTCGAGGGTACGTGCGTTTGTACGAGTCCCCGAGATGTCACCACCGTAATATTATTTAAGGCTTGTGATGTCATTAGGGGGATCATTTAATGTCGTCGGAATCAATTATTTTAGGATTAACCCCTGAAGTATTGCTCGCAATTTGCAAAAAATCTACTGGCCTGGTAGTTAAACTCTTTTATTTCATTATTTGTCACAAATTCGCCCATCATTTAACGTTTTTTCTAATGCTCACCAAACACACGACTCTGCATAAACTATTTTGATTTTGTCTTAATCGGTCCAGAATATGTTGAGATATTTTATGATATATCCACAAATTACTAACGCATACAAATAAATAGTTTTTTTTTATATTTTTAAGAAATTAAGATTTAACAATATAAGATTATCTAAATCTATTAAAGGTTGAAGTATTTCACTCAATAACGGTAAATTATATTATTTAATAGTAGTTGTTGCCCTTGAAAAATTACGGGATATAACTTGACTTGCCAATAAAAAATAAAAGTTCTATTCAAAATATAGGATAATGTTTTTATAGTACGTAGGTACTTCATTTGGTAGGCAGGAATTTAAAAGGATAATTTTCGAGTTTGATAATTCCACCCTCGTACGTGCGTACGTACTCTACAAAGTAAATTATTTGTAGATATTTTTTTTTTCAGAACAGAAGCCAATCATCGTATTGAAAAAGATCATACCTTCAATAAAAGTACCGGTGATCATATTCTTCACAAAAATGGTCATGGTAATAGGTTAAATTATTTAGAAGCACTAGAAATAAAGAAAGCCATTAAAATGAATAATAATATTTTTAATAATCACTTATTTTTTTCCAATATTAGGTATATTTCCTATAAAAAACAAAAAAAAACTCTTATTTTTTAACTAACTTCTCAGTAGAGGTTTTGCTTCTTTCATTTCATATTTTCTGTCTCTTTTGCTCTGTTTCTTTGTTATAATTTAAAATGTTAATCATTTCTTTGTTTTATTATTTTATTTCATACTGTGATATAATCGCAAACTTTGTATTTTTTATTTGGTTTAATTTTGTACCTTGATGATGCTTAGGCTAAGCGAAACTGTCGGTTATTAAAATTAAAATTAAATCTGTGGTCTTATATAAAGTAAATATTTCATTTTCATTATTTATTGTTAATTATATTAGGCTCAAGATTGTAATTCATGATTTTTTTTTTGCGGTACTGTAGGTACTTGATAGAACAATGCTTCAAATTCAGGCCTAGGGTGCATTTTTTATCTCCGAGATGGGTTGATCTTAATTAGTATTTTGAGAAGAACCTTGGGCGTTTATTTTTAAAGCATATTTTTAATTTTGGTCTGAACCGATTTTCTTGGTATTACTTTGTGAAGCACCTTAGGCCACATGAGGTTATATAGTTCTGTCTCCCTTTAAATGACTATCCACACAGTCATATTTGTGTTTGTAATGCACATATATATTTTTGGAAAATTTTTAATATCCCATGGTATTTATCTCATTCTCAGTGCACTAGGACTTGCTTTTGCAATTAACGGTCAGCACCCACACACACACACTTATGACTTTATAGTACAAGCAATACTACACATGATTCTTTACGGGTAGTTAGAAAAAAGTCTACATTTTCCAATGAATACAATTTTTAAAAAAGTAATCATATACATTATTTGTGAAATGCATACTAGAATTTTAGATAAACGTTAAATATTCCATTGTTGGTTTTCAAACTGCATCTTTTACTGGCTTTTAGTATTTTTTTCATAGAATTTAAAAGGTTACAGTTAAAAAAATGTATTCACTGGAAACCTCAGATATTTTTCTAACTACCCATGGAAAATTTACAGATATCATTTATAGTATTGCTTGTATTAGAATGCTAGAAGGTAATGTTTAGCGTCATTCTTGAGTGCTGACCCTTAAAGATCGTGTAAAACTAAAGTTATTTCAATATTTAACCCACAACATTTTTTGTTGATAATGCATTTACAACCCTTTAATGTGTTAAGAATTTAAATCATTATAAAATCCCCTGCTGTAAACCACGTAACACCGGCGCCGAAACCGTAGATGCAATAGATAGGAAATCAATAAATTTCCACTTGGGCTTAATTAAACCAGACCGCTGTGATGTGTTCTACTGACAGGCATAAACATAGGTTTGTGTTTGGTTACAGTTATGCCATGGGAGATTAGAGCTTTATAACATTTATTTATATCATATATCGTACTCTCGCGTACAAACTGTCGCAAATTAAAATCTGAGAAATGCTATTTTAAGCTTTCAATCTTTACTACATATATGAATATATATTGTAAAGATGAATAAAAAAAAATGTGTATTACAATTTAAATGAATGAATTATGATGATTTTTATTGAAAATGGAATAATAATTTTGTACAAGACTACAGATTTTATTTGATTTTTTAATACCGAAGGGTTTCGCTTAGCCTAAGCATCATCAGGGTACAAAATTAAAATGAACAAAAATACATAGTGTGTGGATATATATACTCATACATACAGAGGGAGAACACAATATAAAAAAATATAAAAAACAACACTAAGAAAACGAAAGAATAATATTTAAACTATAACAAAGCAACAGAGACAAAAAGACATAAAATATGAAATGATGATTCTTAGGCTAAGCAAAACAGGTCGGTCATAAAAATTAAAATTAAATCTTAGGTCTTTTACAAAGTTATTATTACAATTAAACTATTTTTGTCAAACCACAAAGTGATTGTTTTATACGAAAATATAGTTATTAGTTATTATAACTCGCACTTGACAGTTTAGCAGAATCCAAACAACAACAAAAAGTACGTCTAAAAATTCTTACTAAATTAAGTTAAAAATACAAATCAACATCTTCAAAATATACAATAGTACTTTTCTTTTAACACGGAAGGTTTTCGGTTTTGCCTAACCCGTCTAGATAGTGGTTTGTTTCGCACTAAATAGGTATAGCGAAGAAAGTGGAAGAGATCTGTGGAATGAAGAGATCTTCTTCGTCCAGTGAATGTGGGCAATATTGCTAATGAAAAAAAATGTAGTTCCGCGTAATAGTGTTAAGGCTTAATTAAAACTACCCTCTTCACATGAAGCTCACCATTCTAGTTTTATTTGTAAGACACCGATATCATTATCTTCTTCGTGTTGTTCAAATATTTGTTTTCCTTTTAGATCAGATTAATTTAAATAGAAAATATACCCTTTTTATTTATGTAACTAGTCATTTCCCGTGAAAAATCATTGAAAACATAACAAGCTAAGAAAAATATTAGTTGATTCAATTTCGAATACAGAATAATGTCTGCTAAAATATATTATGGGTATGTACTGGTCTAGATTCGGATAGACCATTTTTTAATTTGAACACATCCGTCGCTATAGTTAATGATAACTCCCTTCAGGCGATTTAACAAAAGTAGCGCTGTACAAATTATCCATTTTTAATAATAATATTAATGTAAATCTTAATATTTATATTTTATTTTTTAATCACACTGTTTTAAATATTAACACTTAGTGTGTTTTTTGGTACCGCAGGAGAGTTAAAACTTATTTTTACGTATATTTTAATTCATATCTATTTTTCTACAAACCTTAAAGATTAAACAAACTTTAAAAAATTATATTGATCAATATTTTCACTAATTCAAACATATTTTTAAATCTTAATCAGCAAATTCTAAATTCTTTACACCATTCCCCACGAGCAATGAAATATATAATTATCACTAGAAAAAATATAATTCACATCAAGTAAAAAAATATTAATCCTACTTTATTTAACTAATTAGTTTCGCTTTAAATTTTTGCAATTCTTAATATGCAATGTTTATCTTTTAAAGAACATTTTGTCACACCAAAAAATATATTCTGTATGCGCTATTACATAGTAACCAAATACTTACCATGAAACGAGGCGCAGTAATGGCGGTTGGTTTGAATTCATTGTGTTTAAAACAATGGCAAATTCCTTGCTATATTTTACATTGATCGACAGGAAAATGTTTTGCTACGAGCTCTCCTAACAAACTACCGAAAGTTGTTCCGAATAATAATTCATAGGCCGCCTGAAACCATCGCCTTTCGTAAATACAATCGAGTAACCTATACCCTTGAGATTTTATAACCGTGCAGAGAGTAGCAAATCGTTGAGAGCTTTTATTAATTTGAAAGTACAGGTAGTAGTTGACGTTCATATTATCAAATACAAATATAAAAATAAAATAATTTTTTTTTTTAACTTTAAATCGTATTGTAGTAAATTTTTTTATTGGTTTATGGACTGTTTTTACCACTCATTTTGAAAATGTTCATAAAATTACTTTTTTATTACTATTAACTGCTTTCAACCGTCTGGAGCCAGTGAGACTATGGCATCTCCAATCGGGGTATGATGTGAGACTGAAGGTAGTGAAAAGAGGAAGGAGATGGAGAAGATGGAGGTTAGGAAGTACCTGGCTATTCAGATCTGGTCACCAAACTCGGCCATAGCCATTTGAAGCAACGTTTCGATTCTGAATGGTGGTCTTTCGCCAGGGTGATACTAAGAGTATCTACTACTCTTAGAGTACACATATTCATATAAAGCTATAAAATTTAAATCACTCTTGAGGTGATTAAATAACGACACATTTGTTGTAGTTAAAAAAAAATTTCAAACTGGTTTTAATGATAGTGAAGAGTATGATTCCATCAAGAATGAAAATTAAAAATTTAAATAACTTTGGTTGTAATAACTCCATATTGTAAACAACCGATGTTGGTGCTTTTGACACCAGGCCAAATATTGAATTGAAGTTATCACGAGGAACATTGGTAACCATTTCAACACAGCATTAAGCAGTTCAATCATCATTATTGAGTCACAAGATAAAATCAGGTATTTTTATAGTTTTTTCATCTTGGTATAAACTGGCAACAAACAATTTGATGTCTATTCATACTACACCCGACTGTTCGAACACCGCGGGCAACTCCTACTTTCCTTAACAAAAGCTTTATTTCAGTTTTTCTTGTATGTACAACCATCGGAATTTGAGAACAATATCCGTGTTTAGGTTTCTCGAACAAATTTAACATTATTTAAACCTTGAAGTAAGAATATATATGGATAGAGAGCTAAATATTTTTACCCAACCTATACAAATCTACTATAAATCACTTTCGAGTGAAATCTTTTGTGAGAGAGAAAGAGTCAAGACAAGTTGTCACATAATATCGCACTACTTTTAGGTATGTAATCATGTTTTCCGTCTCCCTCATCTCCGGCAACTCCGCTCACTATGATTTGTTATGCGATATAACTCAACGGTTTTTGAGGTTATATCCTATTTTTCAAATAAACAAAAAACTATGTTGACAAGTTCATGGATGTAAAAAGGTGTAGCCATGAAAACTCTAGCCACACCCGAGTCGGGAAAAACTCAACACCCCTGATTTCGCTATTTCGCAAAGCTATCCCTGCTGGAATATTAATAATAATAATAATATTTGGATAATTTGTACAGCGCCGTTTTTGTGAAAAATCGCCTCAAGGGCGCTGTACTTATTTTCTAGTTGATATTATTTCTTAGTTAATATTAATATTTATTTAAAGAGAAAATATACAGAAACATACTTACATGGCAGGTCCCGCGTCATTTAGACACACTTATTAAGTTAAAGTCATAATTACGATTTTTAATTTTTATTTTATTTACATTATTGCTCTGAGATTTAAACAAACTGAAAATTATTGTTAATCCTTTTTTTACACACTCATAACACGATTTTACAACTATTGATGGTATTTAAGTTGACGTTATATGAAACAGTTGCGGTAATATTGAGTCTAACATAGCCTCTTTTTAAAAAAAAATAAATAAATAATTTCTTTCCTAGAGTAAATATACAAGTTTAATTTGTAGGTTATAAAATTACTTCATCTGTATGTCAAGAATATTTCTGACATGCGCCAATAACGCATTTATTACATATGTCTTACTTGTCATCCAACGGTTTCCCTTAAACATTGACTGGGTTGTATCGTAAATAGTAATAAAATGATCATTATTTTTTAAATAAAACACATACACTTTGTTTCTAACCACTTTATTATTTAATATTACGTCTACCGGTTTCGAAAGTACCCTTCCATCACAAGGACAATATTAAAATTAACATCAAATATGAAATGCTGAGATATATATACATATTTAGGAGTTGGAATAGGAAGGAGAAGGCGTAACTGAGGGGATTATGAGAATAACCGGTAGACGTAATATTAAATAATAAAGTGGTTCTAAACAAAGTTTTTATGTTTTATTTATAAATATGGCAACCCACAAAGTAAATGCTTTTTACGAATATTAATTATTATTTTATTTATTTTTCTGTCATCTATCGTTTGTATATTTATTGGCTCATAAAAGCGAGGGTTTTATTTCACTTCATATTATTGTAACGTCAAACCAAAGAACGTGGTTATCTTTTCATGAATAATTGATAATTTCTATCTACACATCACATTAACCCTTTTACAATGATTATACGTTACAATGGCTGACTTGACATCATTTGTTTTGAAGACACACACTATCGGTTTTTGCGAGAGTTAGGCATTTATATATTATAAAATAATAATAATCTTTCTTTCCCTTATTTATAGTGAGTGGGATTTATTTTGGGTGAAAGGCTAGACTTGTTTTTTTGATAAATATTTCATTAAAGTTTTCTTAAATATAGAATAAACTTCAAACGTTCATAAATACGGTCTCAGATGATATCATCAAGTTATAACTAACAACAACTGTGTCTTTTCTACATATTATATCATAAAATATTTAATCTGTGAATTTCATAATTTCACATGAGGTTTTTAAATGAATATAAAAAGAAGGTTGCTTTAGAATTATTGACTTACCTACGAAAAACAGAATATATATATGAAATTTATCTAAATTCTATAAAGTAACATAAAATCTTAAATATTAAGGAAATTATCCAAGTAGGTAATGAATGTTATTAAAAATTGACAATAAGTATCCAGCAAAAGGAGAAATTAGAAAAACATTAAAATGAGAACCTTGTAACTTAGATGCAGAATTTAGAATTAATTCAATTAAAAACCATAGCAAACCAACCATCAACATATATTAACAAAAAATCTCTATCAGAAAAATATAATATGAATAAAACAATAGATTTACAGTATAAATAATACAATAGATGTAATAATAAATAAAGATATTTCTTAAAGCTGGTAACCAAAAGTTTTTTTTTACAAAAAAAAACCAAAAACCTTTTTATGTCTATTCGTCCTTGTAATTATTTTTAGTTTGGTTTAGCTTATGATAAATTACCTTTCTAATTGAGAAAATTTTCGTGCTTAAGGAGAAGGTACTATCATGGGTTACTTGAACTTATTTTTTTATAAATAAAAATGAATACCGTTTCAATATTTATACATTTTATTTTCTTTTGGCGAAAAGTGTATTTTGCGTTTGATTCTGGTGGGTTTTTGGAATATAAGCCCATTTCTTCCAAAATTACTAAGTTAACGCGAGAAACTTCCGTCATTTGTATAATGAATTATGGGGTTAAACTATTAATAAATACCAAGACAACATATTTTTCTGACGTCATGAAGTTTGCACAGATTTTTGTGAGAAATCACTAGATTAATTCAACCTTTATGGTGCTTTGAAATTGCAATATCTCTGTCACAAAATAAGATAAGACGTAATATCGTCATGCCTTTTATAAAAGGTTCAATTGAAAAAAGTCGTTACTCGGGCGAAGCCTAGTAGAAGCTACTAGATTATTCATAAAATGTGGATTAGCCAAAATACTGGGCTTACATATTTTAATTAATATTTGAAGTTTTTAATCACTACTATCATAGAAATATAATTTAATAAAATGAGATGATCGGGCGTTGAATTAAATAACCAGTATTACTTCCTTGGCTTAAAATTGCATAAAGTTTCCACTTTATAAAATATAATCAATATAATCATAAATAATGTTAGATTCGTACTTGATAATGGATTCTTCTATAATTATGTCAAGCACGTGTTACACGTTGAATAATGACGAAATAAAATTGGTTTACTGACCCCACGGTTAGAAACGGGAAAAAAAACTTTGATTTCTTCTTAATTTATCGATTTTGTTAAAACCTTCGATTAAATGTTTATAGGAATTAATTAAATTAAATTTTAATATAAAAATATATTAAATTTTAATAGGCATTTTTGCGTTGGATATTACGCAGAAAGTCTTATCTTCAATAAATACAATAATTTATTGAGTTGTTTTTATTAATTTCAGCACGTGACAGCTGTTTTTACCACCGTAAAGTTTTTAATGGTGTTAAATTCTAAAATTTAACGAAAATACAATTTGTTGATAGTGAACACTTTTTATAATTAGTTTCTTTACTGGTAAACTATTAAAATCAATAACATATTTTTGAACGAAGCACTTAATTAATTTTTTTAACATTCTGTTTTCGGAAGCAATCGTCTCTTCTTAAGTTTACTAATTAAAATAAAATTTAAAAATGCACCGAGAATAAGGAAGACTAAAGACTATAAAAAAAAAAAATTGAATATTTCTATGATTAATTGGGCATAATTATTATTAATAGGCATTTTTGCGTTGGATATTACGCAGAAAGTCTTATCTTCAATAAATACAATAATTTATTGAGTTGTTTTTATTAATTTCAGCACGTGACAGCTGTTTTTACCACCGTAAAGTTTTCAATGGTGTTAAATTCTAAAATTTAACGAAAATACAATTTGTTGATAGTGAACACTTTTTATAATTAGTTTCTTTACTGGTAAACTATTAAAATCAATAACATATTTTTGAACGAAGCACTTAATTAATTTTTTTAACATTCTGTTTTCGGAAGCAATCGTCTCTTCTTAAGTTTACTAATTAAAATAAAATTTAAAAATGCACCTAGAATAAGGAACACTAAAGACTATAAAAAAAAAATTGAATATTTCAATGATTAATTGGGTTTTCACATAAACCCTGATGCTGTTTTAAGTAAGATTGTTCGAAACATTGACTTGGTCGTTGAACTTGAACTTGACGTTTAAATTAGGAGGAAGAAGAACACACCTCAATACCAACGATTTTATGCTTCGGAAACAAATTTATCGGGAACCTAAAATGATATTTATTTTAAGGGTTTTAAAATGTTCAATGAACTCCCTTTAAATGTTAAAGAAGCTAAAAGTCTTGCTTTTTTTCGAGGATTGTGTCTCAATATTGTGAAATCCATAATATCAATTCATAGGTAATATATTGTTATGGTAGGTTTTAAAATTGTAAAATATGAAATTTTATAACTAAATATTATAAAGTATCTATATATTTTCAAATTCTACCAAAGACAAACAATTCATATATTTATATATATATATATTCACTATCCTTAAATCATATCACAAATAATTGTGGTCGTTATGTTGGATGCGAAAGAGAGAGAAATAAAAACAGGGACAGAAAATATGTAATTTGTTTCGTCAATAATAATGATTCTGAAAAAAAAAATCATTTAATTTTTTATTTAAAAAAAAACCAATTCTGTTCAGTTAAACTTAAAAACTAAGAATTACATAGTTAAATTTATCAACTAAGGCATGTTTTAAATAAGACTAGATTTTGGTTAAATATTACGAATCATTCAAAATAATTACACCTCTTGTCATGCCACGCTATGCCATAACACTTGTCCAACAAGAAGTCATCATTCACCATTGTTGTGGTAAACGTTCATTATTTATGTCTGTATTATATCAAACACCAAAAAAACTGTCATTTGTATAATAAAACTGGCAAAAACAGTAACGATTTACATATTCTAATTCCGCAAAACCTTCTGAAAATACATTTTTTAGTTCTGCCCCTTCTATGGATATATGATCCACTAGAACACCACTCCGTTCTGCTCTAAAATATTTTTCTAATTTAATATTTTGAAGCAGTAGAAAAAAAGAGAAAGAAGTTTTTACTATATTTGTATTGATTTGAAAAAGGGAAGGCGAAATATTTTAATATCATCAAGAAAAAATATGTGAGTTATTTGTTGATGTAAATACTATGGAAAGCCGCAATATTAAAAGGGAGAAAGCCAATTTAAATAAAGCTGACTGAAACAACGAACATTTGTTTAAAATAAATCAAACAAAATAAATTTAGTGTTTTAAAAATACATAAAATCATGATTATTATAAGTCAAGAACTTATATGCTAAAAATGTTAAAATGAACAAAGAGTTTTTGTGAAACCAATTCTGGCAAATAAGAGAAGAAATTGTAACTTTTGAAATTTATCGGAAGTGGTCAGACAAATATTTTACCGCTCTCTGATTTAAGCCACAGTTGCCTCTAACTGTGGACTAATATTATGCTAAAGTTTGTGCGGGACTGTCTTCGATCACCAAGAAATTATCATTCGAGGTTAGAGGGATACAATTGGCAAGAGTAATGGTCACGTTGGAAGTATTTCGCTTTGCTTGTGAGCCTGCAAGTTATCTGATATGATTCTGTGTCTGTCAGAGTATCCAGAAAAGATTAAAGAATACAATGATTTGTAGAAATTATACACTTCGCAGCATTTTACTTTAAATTATAAATGCAATCAGACTTACGGTTATTTTTCCTAGTGCAATCTGTATCCATTTTCTATATCAATGGAACATGTGATTTCATCAAAAGTGTTTCTGTATTCTGTGAATATTATTCGAAACTCAATGCCACAGGATTGATGTTACGAATAGGGTGAAAAGAATAGCAATTTTGTTACGTGAAATTGAAATTCTTGGAACTTTGCCTTAAATGTACCAAAAACTTGACCAAAAAATCGAAATTTCTTTACAAAGATAAAGAGATTTTCTTGAGAAGTATTGTTATTTTGACTGAGTTGTTAGGAATATGTCCCGTTATAACACCTTGAGGAAATGAAATGTAAATGATTGATATCCCAAGAGGCCTCGCTCACGTCACATGGCACGTTAAACTATATTTCTCACAGTATTAAAGTACACATTGTACACATTTCAGAATCTGAAAGGAAAAGTTGTCTCCCGGGACTGAAGAACATTTCTCTCGCGAGGAATTTGGCGCGCGTTAACTCTTCGTGTGGCAGATCGTGACAGATAAATTTGAGACGTTTTCGCCCGTTGATGGAAAAGCTAAATATAAACGGCGCGTTTCCTTGCTGACTGTTGGAAGCACGTGTCTTTGTTATAATATTTATTGTCTTTTGTTGGTGCATTCGCAAAAAGAAAGTGCCCTTACGCATCAACCCGAAATATAAAAAAAGTATTAATTCACCTTTTGAAATCGTTAATTTTGTTGTAAAATACCATTATTGTTATTTAGTAAAAAATACTAGTTCATATTTAAAAGTATAAACCTTTTTAGTAATTACAAAGCGCTTAACCTTCTTGGATCTGGCCTTTTACGTCGTAGGTTCAAAAAATTCTTGTTAAAAATTTGATCAAAAATTTAACATGGTTGCTACATTTTCGCAGCCTTATCAAGAGAATTCGCCTCAACACATTCTCAATATCGACTTGAAAGGTGAAATATCACACAGAAACTCAAAAACGAAAAGTTGCATTAAATATCATAATATCCTTGCCGAGTGATCAGATCTGAATTGGCAGGTGCATCTCAATACTCCTATTTTACTTCTCCTTCCCGTCCTCTACTTGTTTCAGCCTCAGAACATTTCTTCTGCGGCTCTAATGCGGTACCAAAAACCCACAATACATATTTTTTTAAATATGAATAGTTAACGTTAGAAATAAACCATTACTATAATTACAAAAACTAAATATTAAATCATTATTATATTTTGTAAATTAAAAGAGTTACAATATCACATTATAATTTAAAAGAAAATATTTAGTGTAGCGTCGTTTTGCATAAAATTACTTAAAGGTTTTATTTATATATTTTTTTATTATTCAATTGAATTAAATTTATTATTAAAATAGGAGAATAATTATAATATAATAATATTAAATAATAATAATAATATTAAATGATATTAATAATATAATATAATAATAATAATATATAATAATATTAAATAATAATAATATTAAGTTTAATTCAATTAAATTATATAAATAAAATCATCTCAAGGTCGCTTTGGATGGACGATAAAATATTAACATTTCTAAATTCTCTCAGTAAATCGACCCCTTCCCGGCAAAAGACCGTGAGCGGTAATTTGTCGATTTTCGTTTATTCTGCCTAATCCGTTAAAAATACATATCCGCTTTGACTGGCAACATATTGTAAGGAATGGAGCAGCCGAGGTCATAAAAATATGCATGTTACATTCTATCGTATGAATAATGCTTTCATTTTTTGACCAAGCAAAACTTCGTAAGCGTCATATAGGAGAGTACAATCTAATCGTATATGTTCCAAAATTCACCGGTTACGATAAAATGCGTCGCAAGCATGTTCAGACAATATGACTGTATTTCTTTCATCTTTGTTTCGTCAGTTTATATTTAAATTTGAGTGCGGTAACGATTGTTTTAAAATTCACCAAAAAAGACCGTCAAAATATTCACAAGCATTACTGGGGAGTGGAAAATTTGTAACGCCTGCGAAATTGGTCACTATCTTGTGTAAAACATATCATCACGAGGGTGCGAAAACCAATCTGAGGGGCGTGACACATCTTATTGCTATGAAATTACTAATTAATAATGTAAAAAGGTTTGTCGACAGTTCCTCTCGAAAACACATAAGATACACTAAAGGCACGCAAAAAACACAGCTAAAATTGATTCCAGAGGGCGGCACGAGCCCAAAAATAAAACATCAGATGTAAAAATTAAAATTGCAATGGAATTTTTTTTAAAGTTACCTGCAGTCTATATAGAAGCAGTAAGAAAAACCCTTCCCACGGAATTCATAAAATCACAAATGTCCATATGTATACGTATAATAATATTTAAAATATATTTGTCCTTAGAGGAAAAGACTAAGCATATTGTCAGTTTCTGTGTTTTTCGTAAAAAAATATGATAAATTTAATTTAGGTTTTCATTTGCCAAAGAAGGGTAAATTTTTCTTTTGTGAAAAAAAAAAATAATATTGCACCAGAAAATATAGAACAACAAAGCTGAAATTTTAAAAACCATTTAGCTGACAAAGATAAATTTAGAAGTCGTTTTTAGCTAACAAATTTTTTTAGAAGGCCTGAAGTGATAATAATATTATTGTTTTTCGATTTTAGTTAGTTTTTTTTTCAGTCTTTTATTTTCATCACTGAAATGTTATTACTTCAAGCTGTTAACTAACTACTAAACTATTATTTTGTTCAATTCTTTTATTTTAGCGGTGTAACTTATTCAATTTCATGAGGAAAATCGTGCATTCTCTGATTGTAAATCCAGTTAACTGAATTTATTAACAAAATAGTATGGGTACTTAAAAAAACAAAAATTCTCAAGTTAAATAACTTAATTTAATATTGTTTACTTCTTCGTGTTTGGAGTGAACATTTTCCACAAAACAACGACTTAATACGAAAAATAATAATTTAACCATTTCATACTCTGCAATTATTTTATTTTATTTTTATATGCTATAATTGATTTGTAAACTAAAATAAATAAACAAGGGAGTGATACTTTTTTATAACAAATAAAAATAAACACAAAATAAATTTCTTTAAAAAGTACTTGAATGTGAGACAATTATAAAGTTTTAATCAAACCGTATTATAGGTAACAAATTAATATACCTACGTTATTCATTTTAAATTAATTTTCTAAGCACAACTTTAAGTATTTATAAAAAACCTATTCTTAAAAAAAAATATTTTTACGCTTACGATCTTTGGCCAGGACGAGCCCTTCCCGGCGTGGAAATAAACTGGGCGCGACAAAACATCGTAAGAGCCAAAAGTTCTTGAATATGAGACAATTATCAAGTTTTCATCAATTTGTATTATAGGTAGCAAAATAATATACATACGTTATTAATTTTAAATTAATTTACCAGACACAAACTTAAATATTTAAAAAAAAAAACCTTCTGAACAACGCAATTTTCACGCTTACGATCTTTTGCCGGGAAGGGCTCGATATAACGTAGTTAAAACGAAACATTGTCATTCAGATAAGAAAAACTGAACAACATGGTTACAAATTTCGTTAGATTCTTAGTACAGTCTTATCATCGTAAGCCAGAAAGTGTAACGCGAAACCTTTTTATTCTAAAGAACGTAAACAGATAAGAAACAATAGAAAGAGTTGTTAGCTTCGTCGAAATATATTCAAAATTAAATTTTAAATAAAAGTAATAAATAAAAATACATATTTGTTCAGCCCTGAAGAAGGTTCAGGTAGAGCCGAAACCGGTTGGTTTATGTATCTAATAAATTGGTGTCAAAACAAAGTTACTTTTATTTAAAATTTAATTATGTCTTTCCACAAAGTGAGTGCTTCATGTCAAATATTCAAAATAACTCCCAGTTACTGGCCACCCGGAATAGCTCATTTACACCTTGAACACTCGCTTGCTGATGGATGTTCCTCGATACAGCATTTAGCGTCTTGCACTTGATATAGCGATATATATATGCATTCTACGTGTACGCACCATCAATTTTTTAGAATAATGAGTCAGTGGCCTTAAAAAGCTGTAAAAAAAAAATATTCCACAATACTTTTGACCTTGTACCAGAAGCCAAGGTTTTTAATATATTTTTTCCACAAAAATAATAGATATTTACCGAAAAACACACAAAACTACAGCCAGCATATATACCAAAAATATGTTAGTTTTTGTTTTTGCGTAAGTACAATAGAATGATTATTTTGAGTGCGACTTTTAAATTTAGATTTTTAACAGAAGCGTCATGAATATGTTGAAATCCTAATATTTATCCCACTCAAGTAACCTGAAATGTGAATATTCAGAAAAACATCGCTATTCCTTCAAAAAAATGATCAAATTCATGCTTCGGTATAGTTCATAAAGTACTATTTAATTTAAAAAGTTAAAATAAGGTTTTTTTTTGCTAATACACAGTTCGATAATGCCCTCAGAAGGCGAAACAGCTGTCACGCGTAAAAATAATTATCCAGCATAACTTTTGACCAAAAATTGTATAATAATTATTGTTTAAATAAAATTGAAAAACCCAAAAAATTAAAATGGAGTAAGTCTAATTCTATTTCTGGAGTTTTTGCATGAAAAACGGTTTTTAATCAAAATCGTTTCAGAGGTAAAAATATAATGGAAACGAGGCGCTTGTCTCTCAAATTTTGTCTGGTAATATGTTGAGTGTCATAGAATGTACGATTATATTTTAATTTGTTTTTCTTCTGTTCATTTGGTGATTCAGGTAGAACTCTGGAGCCGGGTCGCGAATCGACAGAAAGCTTACTGTGGCCGAAAATCATTAAAAAAGTGCCATGACATTTTTTACAAAGTGCCACAAAAAATAACTCTAGCTTTGTTGAATTACCTTGATAAACTTCCAGCTCAAATAATTGCTTTTCAATAAAGCCATTTCGACTGCAACACTTTATTTTCATTTAAAGTAAAAAAAACTTCAAAATACACTACAACAACACTTGTTCAACGGTCTCAAAATAAGTTTTGTTACTATGCCACCGACGAGAAATAGATACAATATAACCTTAACTGATTGTAAAAATATTAATGAAAATCATATTTTTGGATCACGATACTGAACATATTTGATATGTTTGCTTTTATGACAAAAATGTTTTTGCCGATTATTATTTTTTATGCGTGTCAGCTTTTAACGTAACATCCTCGACTACACGATTGGGTACGTTTTTTCACTTCGATTGCCGAAGGAGTTATATGAAAACTCCCCCTAAATAAATAAGGGTTTATGTGCTTATCTCTCACATGTATGTGGGATGAATACCTACAAAGAAACGATTGCTTATGCGTGACGTAGTTTCAAAATTGGTCGCATCGAAACGTGACACATCAATGAATTTCATTGTTGAAATAGAATTTTTCCCGAAATAATTTTGTTGTCCTTGAATTTAAATGAATTATTTTAATTGCGTAATTTATTGGAGTCTGATTCTGGATAATTTGCATGAATTCAATGAAAATATTCAGGATTTTAATTTGGAGACATTTTTAATATTTTTTTTTTACGTCAAAGAAATCTCAAATTTCATTTTATAATTAAAAATATAACCGATTCCTTTCTTTAGGTCCTATCTATGGCACAGCAATTTTTTCAACCACATTTACTGTTAACCCAAATTTTATTAATTTTCAAACTTAAATATTAAAATTTATAAGACAGTAATTATTGCTCAACTTTTGTTTATTATTGGTCATATGCAATTGACAAAAATAAACGCAATAATTTGCACTCGATATTTAAAAATAAAACCGTTAATAAAATGTTAACCAGCATTTCTGAAATCACCACAACGTACGTTAACCAATTAGCGCAGGCACGGCCACTGAGCTAATGCGACGGAAAGTTCTCGAATAGGCAACCTTGTTAGATAACAGAGTTACCCAAATATGGAGTTTCTTAGCGTGGCGACACGAACAACGTTAAAGTGGTTGGCATAAATTCCAATCGCTAGCACTTGCCAAGTCAATCGATCTCAACCTGCTTGACAGCGAAATCAATTTGTTTCCAAGCTTAACTAAAGAGCTTTCAGACTCACCACATATTGTCACGAATTGGTTTACATTAAAATAGCATTTTACTATTCGAACAACATGAATTTTAAGCACGGCTGATAAAACATGAAAATATAAATATATCTCCGCTAGTGCGCGACACTCCATATTTCATCCCCTAACGATTTCAGACGATGTGACACGCTAAATCTAATAAATCCGCAAATTTAAATATAAAAATTACAACCAATTTATTTTATTATCCTCCACCAAAAATCGCCTATCATAATATTATAGCTTTTAGAATTTATTTAAATTTAAAAAATCGACTTTGTCTGATAATTTCCAGTATTATAAAAATATCTCATAATAATATCTAACATAATACCAGCTTTATTTTAAATTAAAGTAGAATTATTTATTTCAACAAAAACACGGCTTAAGCCATAAGGTATATTATAATAAAATAAAGCATGTTAGCAAAGTTTTAATGAACAATTTAATAATCTTTGATCAAAAGTACCTAAAACCAAATATATAATTTTCTTAATTAAAATTATTTCACTTTCCGTATACGGTAACCGTTGTAGATTAAATTCCGTGCATAAAGTTGTTCGTGTAAATAGCGTATTAATACTATCAAATGATAAAAAACATTAAGAAATTCGAAAAGAGCTATTATTCAATATGTCATGGAGTGTTGTGTTCAGATTTATGTTGGCATCACTGGACGCCACCTGTGGGCAGTTGCTTAAGATTGTAACACCGGTACGACACTCGGTCCGAGACATTGTTCTTTCAGAAAGTCAATAATAAAATATCTAGAACATAAAAGTGTTTTTAAACTCTCGTTCCGTGTGGAATTTTTAAAAATATCCCTAGACGGACAAAGAAACCAATTTAGAAATTCTCCATCTAATTAAAAAAAAATTGAAAATGGTCAGCAAAAATCTTTCGATGGAAAAAAGCACCAGACCAGAAAAAGAAGATATAAAACTTTTCTTGAAATAATTCTCATATCATAACTGTAAAACCAACTGTACTTTTACATTTAAACTAGTTTCACCCGTTAAAAATCATAAGACGTAACTTGACTTTCTATCACCAATTTCAAATATAGAATAGTGTCTACTAAAATACAATATACGGAAGGGGTAGGAGTGAGCTAGGGGAGGAGTGAACTATTGACCCTATAACTGTGAAATACCAACAAGCGTGTCCAAATTTGACCAACGTATCGTCTACAAATGATCCTTCACCACATGCAATTACCGGCCGGATCTTAGAGCGGCTGCATGTGTTGTCCACGGTTTTCGGTGTTCAACTAAAATTTAAGTACTTTTTATAGAGTGTTTTACACCTTTCTGATTGGTTGTAATCAACGGGAATTGATTCAAAAGTAAGTTATGTAGTACCTATAAATATATGTTTGTGGCAAATATTAAACTTTTTATGAGAATTATTTGACTTATTTGGGGTGCTTGACGAGTACTGAACCACCTTTGAACGGGGAAGATTAAGTGTCGATTCACATCAACGTCCGGATCCGCTCAGTGACGATATTTTTCCGCAAGAGAGCTTATTGATATGGTATGAATATCAATCAAGAAGTATGTACCAAGACAAATTTGTGTGGCAGTATATCTTTCTGCCGACCCTTGTGATATTTAACTACTTAGTTAGTTAATTAATTATTTTGAAGTGTAAAAATACTTACATCGCAGATTTATTTATTTTTTTAATCATTTTTTTATCACTAAATAATATTCTTATTCATTATTAATTATTAAAAATATTATTTAGTGTTAAAAATGATGGTTTAAAAAAAAATCTGCGATGTAAGTTTTTTTACACTTCAAAATAATTATTTAACTAACTAAGTAGTTAAATATCACAAGGGTGGGCAGAAGGATATACTGCCACACAACTTTGTCTTGGCACATACCCCTTGATTGATATTCATACCATATCAATAAGCTCTCTTGCGGAACAATTTCGTCACTGAGCGGATCCGGACATTGGTGTGAATCGACATTAAACCGTGTTTCATTCCTACCCGCAGTAACTTTAAACAAAAATATTAATTTGATTATTTCCTATTTGTTTGCAGGTTACAACGATGCCTCGAATAAAGAAAACAAAAAGACAACACTGCCATTACAGATTGTCGGCTCAATTTGATTGTATTAAGGTAAGTATTAAACATATAGTAAGTAATTATTATATATTCAGTATGTGTTTAATATTTATTTGACTTAATTTTTCTTTTTTTCAAACATTTATAATATTTAAATGAAACGTTGTTATAATTACAGCTGGTCGCGTTTAAAAAATAACAGAATCATTGCGAATGGATAATTATTGCAAGATGCCCATCTTGTGATAACTACCTAACCAACTAACCATCACGTCGATTCTCCGCAGGAGTATGCAGAGAAGACGGACCGCCATATAACTCTGCCTTGGCACACACTCCTTGCTTCATTCACAAGCATACATCGTCTCATAAATAATCTTCTATTTTTCTGACTCTTCACATGACTCGTTTCAAGTATTTGATTTACTTGATCGTGCCGTGTCTTTCTCGGGCATCCTTGACTTCTTCTTCCATTCACGTTCCCATCATATACTCTTTTCACACTCCTTTCTTAGTTGATTCGCTCTATATGCCCAACCCATCTAAGCGTCCCTTTCGTAATCCTATTCATTACGCTCACATCAGCCTTACATTCTTACGGATATCCACATTTTTAACACGGTCATACAAATTATTCAAATTATAAAGAAACTTTCAAGTGTGACGAAATTTCTTTTTTTAATACCATCACAATTGTAATAAACTAAGCTAACTTTAGCAACTCGGAGTGATTTATCTTTTGTTTTCTATCCCAAATAAAACCATTTTTTAATGTGGTTCTCTCCTACCCGTTTTCTGCTTCTTTATTAGGTAGGTAGGAATTTAGAATAGATTATTTTTTAAATTTGGTAATTTCAAATAACATCAGTTCCAAATTTTAATACTTTTCACTCGTACTCACAAAGGTGATTATTTAAAGACGATATTTTGAATACTGAGGAAACAAACTTTCTCAACCAATGATAACGTTCACATTATAGAACACGGTGCTATAAAATAACACCAACCCGTTGAAATTTTTCTTGAATCATAATATTTGCACGATCTCCTTGGGTCGTTTCTAACATTGTTTGAACGCAAACAATGTGTAATATATACATATAATGGTGAGCAAACTAAACCTTCATAATGCGGAAATTGTTAAAAAGTTTAGCTCACTTTGTGGCGGCGGCGAACAGCTGTGCTCACAGAACATATTATCTGATATTGAAAGAATAAAATATATGAGAAAATTCCGCTTAACTCGTTCCGGAAGTCACTTTTTTATATTTCAGAAATTGTAAGATCCTCTACAGACATGCAAACATATTGGTGAAATTGAATATGTCAAGCCACGTGGTAGGTTGTTACTGAAATGGTTACACGTGTAACTTTTTTAATGGACTTTGTTCCAGAGCCAGTGAATCAATGTGATCTCCAATTGAGGTATTCTGAGCGCCTTAAGGACATAGAAATGGAAAACAGGAAGGTATGGAAGTATCCGGCTATTCAAATCTGGTCAATAAATACGGCAAGAGATATTCAAGATACTTTTCGACTCTAAATAATGGTTTTTTTATCATGGCGATACTGAGAGCATTGACCACTCTGGAACGTGACGCAAATATATAATAGCATACATTTTTTAAATTTGATAATTGTTGAATGAAGTAATAATATTTTATATTTTCGTATAAAACACACAAATCACTTTGTGGTTTGTCATATCAATGAAAATGAATTAACAACTTTGTATGAGACCACATAAGTTTAATTTTGTTTCCTGATGATGCGTAGGCTAAGCGAAACCAGTCGGTCATAATTTTTTTAGTAAAAACTGTGGTCTTGTACAAAGTTATTATTTAATTTTCATGAATAATATTTTATTGTGCACAGCGGGCTTAAAACCCAAAACATCTGGATCTAACGCCAATGATCTTAACCGCTCGTCCACAAAGGTATGTTAAAAAATTATAAAAGTATATATATAAATATAATATTGACTTTGAACAGGCTTGGAGCCAAATTCGTTTGGACCTAGAGCAGAGGAGCTCTTGCAAGCTTTATTGAAAATATAAAAATTCAATTTGTTATTGAACTATTAGCTTGGTGATTATTTTTACAGTTATCGACGGACGGATGGAAGAAAAAAATTTGCAGCTTTCATAGACAACGTAACGGTTTTTAGTTTTTTTTATAAATTGTCTGAATATAACAAAAAGTGTTTTCTCGTTATGGTTTATCCTTCCGATTACAGTTTTTCCAAGGATGGGCATATGAATTGGATTTCAGGTACCTAAATAAATCATTGAAGATTATGAGGGTTAAGTTTGCTCAGTGGTATACAGGGATTGATCGACTTTTAAATATAAAAACGCGAATTCAACCATTTATTTGTGTACTAGTGAAGTAAATATCTTATTGAATTTCAAATAAAAACCGAAATCATAAATATCCGGTTTCACGAGAAAATAATGATACTTTGATTGGAAAAATGGAGAAAAAAATCTATTGTTATTTGATACAAATTGAATTGACTTTCTACGAAAAACGACGAAGTATCATATTTCTACGCATATTTTTTTATTTTTTCTGATTTTTGCCTTTTTGTGAGACCTTAATTCAATGTTTCTTATATATTATATATTTCTGCTGATAAAACGGTCTTACTGATAGTTTGACCATTACTTTGAAAGGTGAAATAGTTATCACGTGTAAAACAAACAAATATAACAGAAAATTACGAGGTCCTAAAGTATGCAAGTTGTTGTGTTGATAATTATTTCTAGTAAAATAAGGTATCATACATAAATAATGATTTGAATTATATGTATCTATACACCTAAGTTAAACATTGTGGTGCTGTTTTTCATTCAATTAAAGTAATGAGATAATTAATTAATTAACTTTTCAAAAGAGAAGTACGAATAATTACTTCTAAAACTGTGTCAAAAGTTGAAAATTCAAAAAACAATTGTAAAAATGTTGACTGTGATCAAGTAAAGAAACAGGCCGAAATTGTATTTATTTTACAAAAAATCTACTTTTTGACATAATTAACGTTCCAAAGAAATAAAAATACAAATGACAATTGAAACATTGTTCGAAATGATATATTTTAATGTGCTATGTTAACCTAGAAAATTTTCGTTTAAGTAATTATAAATAGTTTGATAATAAATCGTGAAGTTTCCGCTACAAATGAATGTAAATTTTGTTTTGTGTTAGTAAAATAGCTCTTGGGAAATGTATACTATCGGTTGAAAGAAAACATAATTATATTAGAGTCGGATAAGTAAATACCTCAAATATTCCTGTTTAATTAAAATTCATTGGTTTAGTTTTTTAGTTTATTTATTATATTTTTGTATTTTCCATTAGAACCGTCGTGTCAAACATTTTTTTCCTTTTTCAGGCTCATATCCTTTATCAGGCTCATATTTTTTTTAATAATTTGTATGATTGAACTAGTATACTAACTGTTAGTTGGGTTTTTTGAATTAGTATTTTAGAATAGCACTGTCCGAGTGGGGAAAGAAGATGACCCCTGAAAGGGGTAACACAGACATATTCTTCAATTTTATTTTAGTACAGCGCACTGATGACGACCTGCATGGTCGAGTGGTTAGACACTCAACTACGAATCCAGAAGTCGCGTTTTCAAATCCGGCGTGGGCAAATAAATTTTATCTAGTTAATATGTGTCATACAACATTGAATGCATAAAATATAAAATAATATTGTTTATTTGCGGCACGTTCCAGAGTGGTAGATACTCCGTGGTGAAAGACCACCATTCAGAATTGAAACGTTGCTTGAAATGGCTTTAGCCGTCAAATCTGAATAGCCAGATACTTCCCAACCTTCCTCTTTCCCATCTTCTTCTCCTTCTCCCTGCCTTCAAGCTCACAACATACCCCGATTGGGGATGACATAGTCCCACTGGAAAATTAAAAGCTTGTGGTGAAATTTCACATAAGTGCCCCGTAGAAAGACAATGTTATTTTTATTATTGAATACTTAATTAAAAATGACGATTTAAAATAAAAGTTGAGTATTTCAATATTAATCGAAAAAATAAAATTAATTTTAAACTATGCTTAACTTTACGTAGGACCAACACATTCCTAAAGCACCAGACTTGTTTCAAAAGATAGTAGTCAGGTTGCTTGTTAGAAAAATCTTTGTCGAAATACGAAACACTATATAAATGTAACAATTCACAAGATTTTACACAAATTTTTGCAAAACAAATAGCTGTATTACGACTCATAAAAAACATAATTATGGAACATGAAACTTATTGAAACGTTTCGTTGTGATATTAATTATTAAAAGAGTATAGAAAATAAATCTTCATGCAGTTTGAATTGTGCTCGGGTGTAATTTTATTTACAAATGTGAAGATGTATGCAAAAGTGGAAATAAAAATATATATTTCAAAAACACTAAAAAAAATAGTGATATTTCAAGTTCTCTGTATATTGTTTATATTGTTTCGAAAATTAATTAAATAAGATATCACTAACGAATCCTTGAATAAAACCGTACCATATATACAATAACAAGACAACAAAACAACAATAATTTCTCCCACGTAACAATTGGAATTGATGGCTTTAATATTATTATTCATTAGTTGCAATTGAATCTAATTTTTACGTAATTTTTCATGGACAAGATTTGGTGATGCACAGCAAAACACGAGAAATTTAATATTGAAAGAATATAAATAACACGTATAAAACACAACAAAAAAGTGCATATCGTCACCGGAAAGGCAAAACGTCTGAAGCGCTGTTTTGAGAAGTTAACAACAGAGTACTTTAAAGTTTATTTTGTTTTACCATAAAATTCATAAGTCTTTAGTTGCAGCTTGGATGTTTCTAAAAAAATAACTTAGATAACTCAATGCCCTCACTGAGTTACCTAGAGCGACAAAAAGCTAAAAAGAGTCCCAAGTTTGTGTCGCTTGAGTCAAGCCTTTTCCCAAATAATAAATAAATTTTACATGGCTGAATGTCCACAAAAGTCTTTAGAATCAAACGAGAGTCAGAGCATTTGAAGCAGAAAAAAAAACTGTACTTTATTTACCAATGTGTCGCTTACGCCCTTTTGCCTTTCCAGCGACGATATGATTACAATGGAATGTTGATAAACATATGCGCCGCTATGGGAATTGAACGAAACCGCGAAGGCTTCAAAGAAATGTACACAGATAGATGCTGATTCTCAAATGAATGTTGTAATCAAAATACGTGAAACAATAATTGTTAAAATGAATGCTGATCACACACAGTACCCGTGGTTTTTACCATACATATCGCGAGGCTCGCAAAAAAAACAATTCAATTATCTACCGAACGAGTTAATAAATCATTCATCGATGGGGGATTTAATCATGCGTGTGGTACTATGTGAAAGGCGGCAGTGTTTTCGCGTGCTTCGTACGAATCAACATTAGCCGTGGGGCGGTGGCTGTAAATAAGGTAGTCGGGACTGCCTCTTGCTCCATGTTTCGACCACCCTTGAATAATGACCTCGGGGATGCAATGTTCACATTGAAAGTGGCGCGAGAGTATTACTTTCCCCATACATTTTCAAATTACGTAATTAGAGCTTGGGTTATGTTACAAAAGATGAAGCAGAATGTATTACAAATGAGGAAACTAGAGAATTCCAAGCATTATTTCCCACTTGAACTGAGACGAAAACTTAACAGACTTAATTGTGCGACGAAATCATATCCATTTGATCGAGACTAGCACTCCACTGTGGAGTTCTGATACCAACTCTGATGTGTAACAGTCGATGGCATCCACAACTTTCTAAAATCGTTTAAAAGAGTGATAGATACCCACAGTATCGCGCTGATGAAAGAGCATCATCCAGAATAAAAACGTTAAAATGACATAAGCCGTGTTTGATTCTGAATCTGAAGTACTTACCAGCCTTTCTCATCCCCGTTTCCTTCCTTTCTCCACCCTTAGAGTCTCACAACATACCCTAATTGAAGAGAGCGTATTCTTACTGGCTTCTCGATGTCTGAACTCTGATGCGGTATTTTACATTAAAAAGGGCTAGAGACACAGCACAACACATATATATTCAAAACTAAAACGAAAAAAGGAGTGCTCTCACCAAGAGCTCTGTTTTTCGTTGTTCTGGTTGGTGGAGATACAAAATTATATCTGATGTTTAATAAATAGTAAGACACTAAACTGGCAGTAGAAGGACGAATGCAGTAGAAATAAGATCCCTGAGGCGTATATGAGTGTGTACCTAAATCGAAGAGGCACTCAGCGATCCAAAGATAAATTTCATGCCTTTGACTTACAAATTTTCCATATCAGCTGTCATTGGCTCTAGGTAAAGAGAAATATTGTAACATGAATTAGAATTGAGATCCCGATACAATGAGGAGATTCGGCAATATTGCAAGGTTGGTGTAAACTATAAACAAAATAAAGAAATAACGCTTCGATGGTTTGAACAGGTAGAAGTGATAAACACGTGACGCATAAGTGGTTGGAAACGATGTTGGGGATGCTCCAAAAAACCTGACAGGATCAACTGAATCAAATACTCCAGTCAAGGGTTATGTTCAGGGTCGGAATAACAGAAGAGCATATAAGAATGGGACAATATATGAATATAAATGAGGAAAGAACTATGTCCGAAGGTAATATGTGTAACGTTCCATCTTATCTGCCTTTTCTTAAAGGATATGCAAGTAATATGATGCAGAGTGATGAAAAATAAATTTCTTTATATCTGGGGAAATTGTTTAGAAATTGTTTTGGAAACTGTTTAGAAATGTTTTAAAGCCTTTAATTATTTTCTATTGTTGTAACTAATAGTGTTTTATGAACATACGAGGCCTGTTCAAAAGAAAAGGTAAATTTTGATTATTCGCGGGCTGTGTACATTCCACTATCGATTTTTTCGTTGTTGTTTTGTTGGTACACATATGTTCATCATATGTTAGCATTATCAGCCATTTTGGGTTAGTGGTTTGTTTTTTGACAACTGGAAAGGTTAGTCACGTTTTTGTGTGTTCTTCGATTTTTTACTTTTGAAAAAAAATGGATAAAAGGATATGTATTAAATTTTGCGTTAAAAATGAAATAAAGTGCTCCAACGCACTTAAAATGTTGACTGTGGCACTCGGCGAGTCTATTTTGTCTCAAAAAGTGTTTATAAGCGGTACAAGCGCTTTACAGAAGCCGAGAAGATGTTAATAACGATGAGTGTCCTGGAGTTGTGGAAAAATAAATCATGTATTTTATTCTTTGATCCATTTTTTTCAAAATTAAAAAATCGAAGAACACACAAAAACGTGACTAACCTTTCCAGTTGTCAAAAACAAACCACTAACTAATCCAAAATGGCTGAAAATGCTTATATATAATAAATTATATGTGTACCAACATAACAACAAAAAAAATTGATAATCGAATGAACACAGCCCGCGAAAATTCAAAATTCACATTTTCTTTTGAACAGGCTATGTTTGTGAACTATTATATACGAGTATGTGGTATTTCATGGTTATTTTTCTACGAGTTTGATATTTCTTCTTAAATTTCAAAATATTGAATATATTAAAAAAACTGTTCTCAAATTTAAAAAGCAATAATCGTCTTGGCATCACCATCCCTTCGACTGTGGAAATCATGGCACGTACTGCACGTAAAATAGAAGTCGTATCAGAAGTTTGTCTTCCCTTGACTACCAAGTCAGCACCTTTTTATATTATTTATCTTCGGCGTATTGAACACTCCTCTGTCCTGCAATATAACTGTTTGGTTATGTGACCACTACATGAGAATTTTAACAGGCCCAAACCAGGAGAGCTAATAAGAGATGTGATGGAAAATATCAAAGAGGAAAGGATGGGGAGTACCAGGATGGTTGGATTTAGACGGAAAATTTTCAAAAGAAATATATATGTACGTATCCGGGACCGAAAATAAACAACAAAATCCCCTCAAAAATAACCACTGAAACCTTCAAATCGTCATAATATAACCAAATGGTCAATTTGCTTGGGGAGAGAAGAGTTTGAAAATTGACTTATAAACATACTTTAAAACGACAACAACAGAATACTTCGCGTCGCTAAAACATTTGGTTCCTTAGAACATACAATATGCTTAGCTAGGAACCAATTTTTAAAAATGTATCGTTTTTTTTTTCCCTCACTTTCACTGTAATTTGTATGCTGATCATAACTTTGCACCTCACTTTTTATCTTGATATTTACCGTTTACCTTACTTTTCTCTTTGAATGTCGATCTTTATTATGTACTGTATACCTTCTTTGTTTTAACATTGTTTTTCTATTTTTTTTTGTTATTTTAATTTCGTTGTTTATGTATGTATCCATTTAAATCAACATGTTAAGTATGATTAGTGTTTCAACAGGGTGATACTATGATTATCTCACACTCAAGTTCCTTGCATACATGTTTTTTTTTTGTTTTCAACTACGCCGTGTGGTCTACACAAAAAAAAACCCATCGTCTACGTAGCAAATGAAAATAAAGTCTCGTAATCTATTTCACTATTAAAGTAGTCCACGGACCAAACGAAATGCGAAAATTTATGATTATTATGTTACGTTTCGGGAAAAAATAATATGCGGCGAGACACGTGACGATAAAACCCCCGCTGACTGCTTCGCCGTCACGAAAGGGGACATTTATCTTACTTTGGGAATGAAATCTCACATATACTGAATTTGCATAATAATACATTACATTCAACTAGTTTTTTCTATTGCGTCAAGCTATCGCGTAGTATGTAAACCGTATTTCAAAGTTTTAAACACATAATCCAATTCAACCTATCAGAGATATTATTTAAAAACAAATCACTGAATTATTAATTCTCATCTCATCCTCCGTTTAATATTTCAAGTTATGCCCGCACATACGTAAATCTATAACTGAAATCACTTGATTCCAAATTGGTATTATCTATTTCCATCGTATTATCTCTAAACAATTATTCAGATACGGTAGATACTCAATCGGTAGGTGCTCATTAAATGGAACAACTATCTCAAACATTTGGTTAAGCAGTTAAGAGGTTACAAGAGGTAAGTACTAATCAGAAGATATTGGCAAAGCAGGTAACTTAACGACCTACGTCCCGCATTCTGAAATCTCGTGTCTGCGGTACATTTAAATTCCCTAATAAATTATCCATTCAATTGATCGAATACTCTCACGTAAAGCTTTTTGTATATAAAACATCCATCAGAATCGAATTATATTTCTTGCTCTTTTCGAAAAGTATAATATTTTCGTCCGAATTCCTGATAAATATTTTTGGATTTTCATCGTTACATTACTTCCAATATTTCCTGGAAAGCGTTGAAGGTGTTATTCGTAACGTCCTTCCACAGAACCGACCAATTTCTTCCATGAATTATTACGTATTTTAAAATACAATAAAATATCGGAAATTCAGTTCTGCTGCCTTAACATCAAAATATTTTTCTGTTGATTTCCGTGTTGAAATTCCAGTCGACTCATCGAGGTAGCCCAAAAATGTTAAGATGTGCATCTTAAGATATTTAGCGAAAATGAATTAGAAATGGAAATTGATATTAAAAAAAACGTTTTCATGTTAGGGTTGCAGAGTTGCATTTTCAATTTTCAACTTAGATATTCTAATAAATCTTATAACAGATGATTAAGAATTCAACGTGTAGTGTGTGACATTTATGATACTAGAATGACTACACCAAAAAAAATACAAATCTGATGTCTTTCTTATAATAAAGACCAGATTAACTTTCCGTCAAAAGTTGAGATGTAAGTAGGAACTTACTTACTACATCTGGTAAATGTGAAAAAAAAATTAACCTATTTCACGGAAAATAGTGAACATAACAACAACAAAAACAGATGTGTTCAAAGAAATAAAACTATTAAAGTTATTTGCAAAATAAATTTTTACATGCAGGTTTAAAAGCAGTCGTGAATCCATCGAAATAATAAATCAATCAATATAAAAGTATGTGTGAGACGATTTATGAATGTAAATGAAGCAAGGAGTGTGTGCCAAGACAGAGTTGTATGGCGGTCCGTCCTATCTGCTTACCTCTGTGAGGAAACGGCGTGATGGTTAGTTAGTTAGTTAGTTTAATATTTTGGAAATAAAATTTGCGATGTTATATCAAAATAGTTGAACCATGATCACAAATTTGATCTGGAAACTGGTCAAAATATTAAAAAAAACTCTGCCACGCAAGTTTTTAAAAATAAAATACCAGAAAATAAGTTTTACATTGTTACTGGGTGGAATTATTACATTGCCACTTTATCTTTCAAGGTATGCATTCCTTTGCTGGTTTCAAGCTGAAAAGCCTACGGACGGTCGTATTGCATATTAAAGGAAAACAAGTAAAAAATACTAAAAAATTGCTCTCAGAATATGCTGCCAGTCAAAAACGAAGCACGAGTAAATAACATAGCTACATCTTTGAATAACAAAGAAAAGTTTTGGCAAAAAGGTCAAACTTTCCAAAAGCAAAGTTCCACTATGCGTCAATAATATATTTTTAGAAGAATAAAAACATATCCAATGAGTTAAGAGACTTTTTTTCTCTAAGCCAGGACCAAGGAGATTCCGCGAAACCTTCTCGAATAAAGTGTCCACCTGCGGCCAACGATGGCCTCGTCATGAACGTCACACCTTTGCAGGTTGCAGTCGCGACTAAAGAAACCGCTCTAGGTGAGGCTCCAGGGTAAGACGCCAAAAGTATCGATCATATAAGGTACGCAGGAGATCAGCTCTGTACCATTTTAGTGGCCCTATACTCCAGCCTTCTGAAACACACACACATGCCGGTAAATATTTTATTATAATGTGTAATTTAAATTTTGATGAGTTTATATTTTTTTCCCTAATGATTTTGAAAATATGCATTAAAATTCTTAATTTTGTTTTATTTAATGGCATTTTTTGTGTTATTTATCCTCTTTCTTTCTTTTCTTTTCTCCTCAAATAAAACTTTTTACTTCATTTTTATTTGTCCATCATTATCCTAGCCCCCAACCTGTCAAACTCATTTTCCTCAGGTTATTAAGTAGGGTTTAAAAATAGATCATTGAAAAATATCGATGTACAGGTATGGCGGCCAGAATTGAGTCGAACGCAGCACTCACACAGATTGCTTGCATACATCATGTTTCAAATTTGTTTATCGAATTCCGGAAAGAAAATTTAGCGAAATTAAAAAAATATATATACGTGAGAAAAAATATTTGGCTGTAGAAAACTAATGAATAAAACTAACGCTATTAAAAAGTTCGAGTATTCAAAATACGAATGCAAGTATTTGTCCGTTTTACGCTTATAACAATTAGAAGGTGTAATCAAAACAAAATGCTGTTCCTCAGTGACGTTTAGCAGGAACATTACTATCGGAAGTGAATTTGTTCCCAATTACACACAATCCAAAACTTATGTTTTTGTTTGTGTATTACTATTTTAGTGACGTCAGCCCTAAACGGACAACCTGTAGGTAATCTAATTCTAAATAATGGGCATCACTAACTTATCAAATGTACTCATTGCCAATACAGCCTAATCATTCCTTTAAAGCTTTGGGTCGATTTCTATCGTAGTGCGATGATTGCTTGACTTTTTACCCAGGAGTCATGTTATCAAAAACATCGCAGGGAAAAAAACTAAGACCATGAAAAAATCTATTGAATTTAATGCTCTTTCTCTTGCGAGGTTCTCTCAGTTTTATCTCGATGAGGGGCTACCATTCAGAATTGAAACGTTATCTGAAAATGGCTTAAGCTGTGCGTAGTGACTGTTTGAGAATATCCTATTCTATAATATGTTTGTTTATATTATAATCTTTTTAACTTGGATTGTGTTTTTGGTCTTATTTGTAATCATCCGACCTATTTTAATACTTGTAAGCACTCCAACATAATTTTTCTGTTATATTTGTTGCACTGTAAAATAATATCTGAATGAACATCTAGTTTTTTTCCGACCTTCATCTTTTTCCTCTTCTACCCATTTCAATCCGCGTTATAACATTCTCAAGTTTCTTATGCAGAAACAAGTAAGAAAGGGAGATATTTTAAATAATTAGAAAAAGTATTGCGTGTGATTTGAATGTTAAAAATGTTCCAAATAAAAGACTTAAAGAAAATTTAAAAAATATTTTGTACAAGACTACGAATATTTTTATTTTTTTATGACCGACAGATTTCATTTTGCTTAGCCTAAGCATCATAAGGGTAGAAAATTAAACTTAACAAAAAATACAAATTGTGCGGTTATATATACACACAGAGGGAGAACAAAATGTTAAATAAAATAACAAAACAATGAGAAAACAATAGAATAACATCTAAATTATAACAAAGGAACAAAGAGAAAGAGACAGATAATATGAATTGAAAGAGACAAAACGTCAACTGAGAAAGTGATAAAGAATAGTGATAAATTAGATGAGTTTACAGAAAATATACAGAATATTGGAATACTGGACAAATTTGCCTGATAATTAAGAATATTACTAATAGTTTTATTGGTTTTCTTAATTTTTTTTACAAAATTATTTTTTCATTTCTTTAAATATGTCAAACCACAAAGTGTTTTCTTTTTACGAAAACATAAAAGATTTTACTTACCACTATTTTATTTTGGAAGTTTTTGTTCACTATTTAAAGCTCTTTAAAAATAAAAATAAAACTAAGGTCCTTAGAAATAAAAATAATAAGTGTATTGTTTAAAAACTAACCAAAAAATTACCAAAGACAGTTCTACATTTAAAGCCTTATCAAACAAAATGATGGCATGAATTTATCATTCACCAACTGCGTATTTGAAACACGTCCGATGTTTTAGATGGTTGGGGCTCTCGCGTGGTAAAGAAATAAAAATATAAATTACACAACCACTCGCAAATACGCAGTGTTCATATTAAAAATAAAAAAACAAAGGGTGGCAATAAAAAGGCAAAAATACAACTCATGGTGTATTTGCGCTATATCAAAAATACAAACCGTTAACTACCTTTAAAAGACGAATTATTTAATTAGAGCCTAAAAAACATTGTTATAGAGAAAAAGCTGTTTTTAAAAACCAATCTTCTTGCGGCTTGATGTATTTAGATAAACTTTGGTTTTACTATTAAATTTTATGTAAATAGTCAACAGCTGGATTTTAGTTTTTAGAATGTTTTTTTTCTCCATGATAATCAACAAAAAAGCTATTTAACATTTTTTATTTACATAATGAAAGTGTAAATTTTAAAATTAAAGCAACGAGAAACCACAAATTAAACAAAAACAGTCAACTTACAAGCAGTGGCGGCTCGTAACTGTTTAGTTTACTAAAGTGATCATATTGAAAAAGACGACGGTATTAGTGTTGTTGTAGTGTGAATACAAAAGTGTACTTTTTTTATGAATATTTTCTCATTTTTTAGTTTTGGTGGTTTCTAGTTTACTGAAAAAAAATTAAACAAAAAATTAAAGTTTTGAAAAAAAAAACAAAACATTTTCAACAGCAAAACAACAGTTATTTAATTTTCTTAATATTTTCACAAATTAAAAATCTATTACAAATACGTTTACACATGAAATAGGTATCTACGTAAGTATTAAAATTTAAAAAAAGTGTTCAATGAAAATCTGTATAAATAATGTAATAAAATAATAAACAATTTCTCTCCTTTTTATGTTTTGATAAATAATAATATTTACCCCTACACCCATGCTTGCAAATCCCTTTTTTTACATTTTAATAATACAATACACATACTTCTGCATTTTTTTTCTGAAAAGGTACTAAGTTTGTACAAGCTGTGTTTATCGAACTCTCTCCGCCCGACTTCTAGCCTAGCGTCCTACTCACTGGCTTTCTACTACTTTTTGCGATATATGAATTTTCAATGATTGCGTACTTATATGTATACAAAGTTATTTGTTAATCAACAATATATTTTGTTATATTTTTCTTTAGTGTAACTTTTTCTCTAACAATTTTTATTTTTATTGGTGGATACTTTTGTTTTTGCATAAAGTAGTTTTTCATTTACCTACTATGCTATTCAAAATACTTTTGAAATCTTTTGCGGTTGTAATTTTTCATTGAAAATCTTCATTTTATCGTTCTCATAGTTTGGAAATAAGTTTTAAATATTCATTTCTGAATAATGATTACTTTACAACCCTCTAATGACTTTATCCAAATTTTCTAAATGCTTTTTCCGCCAAACTGAAAGGTTTGTCCTAAGTTTGAACCAGAGTTTCCGTTGAAGTAATGTGGTAGCTGTAATAAACGATTTGATTTGGGTTCACATTTTCAAGTTGACCCAAGGGCTCAATATTACAATTGAAAAAACTTATTTCGGGCCAATACGTAGCCACGGGTTATTCATTTGTATAAATCACACTGGTATAAAATAGTATATCTTGGATATTGCAGGACCAATTTTTTAAATATATTTTCGTAGAAAGCAATCACTTTGTGGTTTGACTTATTTAATGAAAATTAGATAATATCTTTGTAAGAGATCACAGATTTGATTTTGATTTTTATGACTGACCGGTTTCGCTTAGCCTAGGCATCATCAATTTCATATTATCTGTCTCTTTCTCTCTGTTCCTTTGTTATAGTTTAAATGTTATTCTATTGTATTCTCACTCATCTCCTCTTATTTTGTATTGTGTTCTCCCTCTTTATGTATATATAACCGCACACTTTGTATTTTTTTTGATTAATTTGGACCCTGATGCTCAGGCTAAGCAAAACCGGTCGGTCATAAAAAATAATATACAATCTGTGGTCTTATACAAAGTTATTACCTTATTTTCATTGGTAAAAAAGTTAAATGGAAGCCAGATAATTTCACAATCTATCACTTTTCTTATTGATTATAGAAGAGGCGTCAAGTTAATACAATCGTAAAGTTTTGTTAAATGTTACATGTCTTTCGTAAAACTAAATCAACGATAAATTTATTTTCTTTTAATTTTTCAGGGGAAGACAAAAACACAACTAAAAAATAAATAATAAACAAATTCGAATGACCATATTCAAACAACAAGATAAAATTGCAAATACGAATTCTGTCTATAAAACATATTGAAACTCTTTATCAAAAACCGTAAATAATAACATCAATCAATTTTCAAAGCTTCCTATCTCTAATGTAATTTTCATATTTTATTTATTTGATTTTTACCAATTAAGTTAACGCAACAACTTTCAGTTAGCAACGTAACTACTACAAATGAGCCACGGAACTTTGAAAAATCCATTTATAATAGTTTAACCAATTACCTTAATGTATCTCCCAAGGTTCAGAGAAAAGGTGGGATGTATTCAATAACCCTTCCAAAGCGTGAGGGGAAACTTCATAATATTATAGCAATTAATTAAATGGGAAATGGGCACGTCTACTACCCTCCCTTTATTATGATCACATTTCAGGTTTTTCCTAAAATTATTACGAATAATAAAAGAATAACTTTCTTTACACTTGTTTAACGTCATTTTAGTAGAATAGTGTTGCTTTATAATTATACTGTCTATCCTTTAATACTGATTGTAATTTATTCGATGTATCATATCTTTCATTCCGACGAAAAATTAAAGTTTTTGTTTTTCATTAGGACCTTCTTGTTAAATCGAATAAACGTGGAACGATCATTTTAACCGAATTGTTTTAATCAATTAGAAAACCCGTTCGATCGTTTGTAGATGAACATATTGATTATGCCAATCGATACCTTTAATCAAACAAAACTATCAATATTTATATTTTCTCTAAAGTATAACAAAATATATTATACACCATGTATCAAAATGAAAGCTTTATATTTTCATTTTATGTTGTTTTACCTCATGCATTCAAATAAAAATGGATTAACTTGGTTGCCTAAGGCAAAACCTGCCATGTAGCCTGATCGTATTTATGAAAATGTTATACAACCCATAAAACCTTCTAATAAAAACTTATATTACAAATATATTTTCTGATGGTTTCACAGTTTTTTCGTTGTTGTTTTTTGTTTACTAGATTTCCACCCTCCAAGATAAACATATCGGTCTGAATAATTAAATGCATTGCACAATACCAATGGGTCAGATTATTATCTGATGTATCAAACACCATATTAATAATTTACGATAAAAAAGTACTCCATAACTTTACGTGAAGGCTGAAATTGTGTTCCCAAATATTTTTACTAAGCTATTTAAAATAATAAAAAAAAAACAAACAAAAATTACACACATTTAAAAAATAAGGCTAAATAAACAGACACTATTAATGTGAACATGAACGATCTAAGCGAAGAACTTACCTCAGCAAACGTCGGTTGCCACCTGGGAAATACATGCGTCAATAACATTGCGTACGCAGATGACATGGTTATTCTAGCACCATCTATCAAAGCCATGAGGAGGCTGCTAATGATATGCGAAAAATATGCTGCCGAACACAACATGGTTTACAACCCCACTAAATCAGTGTTACTAGTGTTCAAGACGGGAGCAGGACCTACTAAAATATTACCAGTCAGCCTTAATGGAACAAATATAAATGAAAAATCCGAGGTCAAATATTTAGGACATATTTTGACAGCTGAGCTCAAAGATGATGCTGATATCGAGCGACAGAGAAGAGCACTGTGCATTAGAGGAAACATGATTGCTCGAAGATTCAACAAATGCAGCCGAGAAGCAAAACGGCAACTATTTAATACATATTGTACAAGCCTGTATACATCGGGCTGTGGACAAATTTCAACCGTGCAACTTTAAAAGAATGGAGGTACAATACAACAACTCGTACCGGATGCTTTTCGGGCTGTCATGGTACTGCAGCGCTTCAGAAATGTTCGCAGAAGGACGAGTTCCCGGTTTCAGAGCCTTAATAAGAAGACGTATCGCCAACTACCGAATAAGAATAGGCACGAGCGAAAACACTCTTGTGAGGGCAGCACTGGACTTCTTGCAGGGCCCCGTTTATAAACAATGGAGTCATTTCCTGATGTCTTGAAACGAAGTTTAATTTTATTTCTTTATTGCTATTATTTATTACTATGTTATCATGTTTTCTATTTTTTATTTATTATCTTTGTATTTTTTTTTTTATCTTTCTATGTATTATATGGAACTCATGGGATTGCACCACCCTCCCTGAGATCTGGAATAAATTAATAAAAATTTATTTTTAAAAAATTTACCAAAGTATATTACTGCTTTGGGTCAAAGACGTTAAAATTTTTGGGTCTCTTAGCTATACAGTGAATTAAGAACACCTAAAATTAATATATTTTTTTATTTTTTTAAACTGCTGTAAGTACACCAAAATCTGGCTATAGGGAATATCAGAAGAATAATTGAGTCGTGTGGAGCATAGAAGTTGAAAAATTTCTCTACCCAAAACTAAACCGCATCTACACATATCTTTTGGTGAGGAGGACTACGAAAAAAAAACAGCCAAACGGTTTATATAAGTAATATTCACATAGTTACAATTTTTTAAATGTTTTCAGAATGCAACCACTATTATCACCTAGAACTAGCGCAAGGTGCTTTTTCTGCCACGAATACATTTTTCGTTATATATTGACGTTAAGTAACTTCTTGGAAGATTCGCTCCAAAGTGGCTACAAGATCTTAGACTTGATCATGGCTAATTACTGATTTGAGTAAAATAAATCTGAACTTACCCTAGTCATTACCCAATGACTACTTTAAAAATCCGCCAGTCGTAAGATAAATAATGTTAAAGTAATAAAATAAACATATTATCAACGGTGTGGAAAGGTAACTTTATCCTTAAAATTCAAACGGATCCTCTTTACTGCAATCATACCCATCTGAAGTTATGAGGTTATTACAAGTTTTATTACCACCGATCCTGTTCTCCAATTTTCATCTTATCTACGTATTTGAGATTTAACTTAAAAGAAGTCCTGATTAAAACTTTATTTAGATAAAGCGGTTGAATTAAAGGGATAAATTAATTAATCGAAAGGTCTCTGTTTTTTAGCAAACTTAATTAGACTGATTTAAATTTTGAAATGTTAAATTGTCCATTCTGCCTTACTGTGAAATAACTTTGGTATAGAATTGTAATTGACGTCGTCTTAAAAAGCGAAAATCATCACACCTTTCTTCAATAAAACCACTTTTTACTTAAGTTACACAAATAATCATTACTGTGTTAAGTTATCATTAATCATTGGTTTATGTTAAATTTAAATATTAAATGTTTTATGTATTTTTTTATTTATTTTAATAATTATTTCATTTTTTAAAGGTGCTTAAATGCTTGAATTTCTCATATTTTCATTTTTTTTTCAAAATGCACATGCCTTAAGTCTATCTGGACTCCATTAAATTATTTGTCCTATACTTATTAGTTTGTGACTCTTTTATTTTAAAAAATAATCTTTACCTTAAATAAGAATCAATTATTTGTTTATTAAATAAAACAATAAACTTTGTAAAACATCACTTTATTTGAGTCAACCAGGTTTTGCTTAACTAAGAAAAGCGAAACCTGGTTGGCGATTAACTCAAATAATGTAGTGTTTTACAAAGTTTATTGTTTTATTTAATATACTATGTCACACCCCAAATTTTTGCTTTCTTCGAAAAAAATTAAAAATAATAATAATTTGTTTCGTTTCCCAACAATCCACATTATTTTAATACACTTTTTTGCAATAAAAACATATCAATATGACTTTCTTCCGCCAGTATTACTTTTATTAAACACGAAATTTATCTAATGACAAATCAACTGTTTGTTACGTTCTTAAATGCTATTTTTTAACTTTTCGCCAACCATTTTACCAAAGAAAAAAATTGAGATAAAACTGGTGTATTTCATAGGAGAAAACCGTCAAATTTTTCAGTAAAATTTTAATATCATTTTAGATTTTGACACCGTGTTAGAATGGACCTGTATAAAAACAACAAAAAAATCCCCAGAAAAAAAGGCGAGTTAAAACAAAGATTAATATTTGGGTGATCGTTGAAAACGATTTTATTCTGAGATTACAAAAATGCATTATATACGGTACAATATGCCAGTCTATCAGTAAACACATTAATTACCTAATTGCCTATTACTAAAGGGAGATACACTCGTGAAAGAAAAGATTTAAATAGGTGAATCTAATTGAAGATTCATAAACATGCTAAAATACAATTAATGAAAACAAAAGTGAAACGATTCTGTTGTAATGTGAAAGATATTATTTCAGAGAAATTAGCAAAAACATAATCTCACGCTTTACGAATCCGTCTTCGGTGATAATGATTGCAAAGGTTATGCTAACGCTTGTACAAATATATTGATATAAAATCATTTTTAAGTAAAGGATAAGGTTGATTAGCAATAATATAATAGAACAATGTAAATAATAAAATAGTAATAATGAAAAAAAAATTGTATTACGGACACGGAAGACATTTTTCATACTCCATACGTGGTAGCTTGGGTGCTATATTTGGTACCAAGAAGTTTGCATTTCGTCGCTGGAAAGACAAAAGGGCTTAAGCAAAACTTTGGTCAAAATTGAATTAAATATGATTTTTTTTGTTTGTTTTTCTGCATCGAGTGCGCTGACTCGTTTGATTTTTAAGACTTTTGTGGCCCTTCGGCCATCTAAAATATTTACCATTTTTGGGAGAAGGCTTGACTTAAGCGATACAATTTAGGGACTTTTTTTAGCTTTTTGTCGCTTCAGGTAACTCAGTGAGAGCATTAAGTTACCTGAGTTAACTTTTTTTTCTATATCCAACCAGGTACTGAAGACTTGAATGATGAATTTTATTGTAAAATTTAAAAAAACTTTTAAGTGCTCTGGTGTCAACTTGGTCAACTTAACCCAAAATGGCGCTTTAGCAATTTTACCTTTCCGGCGGCGATGGGTCTTTCAACGCCTCTATGCGAGAAAAAAGGTTAAAATTTTAAATATAAAAACAAAAACAAAAATAAAACGCTTTGAAAATGAACGTGATCAAGACCGTTTTAATAATATATCAAATGCGATTAACAATTGAATTAGTCCTGTCTGGCGCAGAATCAAAAGGGATACAGAAGTATAAAAACAAAACTCTTCTCATTGTCATTGAAATTGGATTTGCTTTTGAATTTGCCCCAGCTAAGCTACCGTTGGCATTGTTTCGCTCTGTTGTAGATGCAGTACCCCGCAAAACCGATTCATTCGAACAAAGCGTGGCTTTTTCACAACAAAAAAATAACAAAGCTTGTTCCTTTCCACAAAAAAATGATACTGCTTGTTTAGAAAACATACCCAAAACTTAAACTAAGATTTTTTTGACCAAACCCGAATTTAAAAAAAATCTTTTTGTGGATCCATGTTTTTTAATGTTTTTAAAATTTTTTTTTTTTCAAATATTATTATATTTTTAGAATACCTCTTCCTTTGCTGCTCTCTACAACCTCCCATTGGAGGTTGGCAATCTTCACCCAGCTTGGAGCAACTCCGTAGAACTGCAATCATACAGTCACCTAAGTTTCGAAGTCATGACGTGCAGCGTTTTCCTCTATCATCAACATTCCTCTGCCTTATCAGTTGGAGTAATTTAGTACCAATGTGTTTCCTTTCTAGACGTGATAAAATATTTGAGGGTCTCTTTGTGTATCTTTTAAATTTGTCTGGTTTTTCCAATATTTTGTCATTCGATTGAAAACTTCTGCACAAGTTACCCTATCTAGCATTGGTATTCTATAACGTGTGGTAACCCGACCTTTTGCCAGTTGGCAATTTCTTTCCAACCAATCAAGATTCTTAGTGAAAATAAATAAAAATGTTGCACGAGTTTTCATGCCATACAGAAGAAAAGAACAAAATAAAACACCACCTCCAAACAAATTGATTTCAAACGTCAAATTCTTTGATCTAAAAAACACTACTTCTACCCTTCAGTTATCTTCAGTAACACTGCAATTTCGTTTTCCGGCCGAGAATATTAATACAATTCGTATTTTTTGAAATGGAACACGTGAAATAAATTTTGCCAAAAATACTACCCGTTCGGGAAAACCGAAACATTTGCCAAATCTCTTGTTAATCGTGCCCCATTCACCGGGTTAAGGTTATAGAGTTCTATATAATAGGCGATTTATTAAACGTAATACATATGTACGTTGTAAGATCTAATTATACAACGTTCATACATATTACTTTGCATAAAATATAGGCGCATTATTTAGTATCAAATTGTTTTTGGTGATTAACATTTCAGCACCATTTATACATTTCGGCGGTTCAGTCACAAATGAAATAATTATTCAATACTAGTTTTTAGTCCCCATTGAAACACATCTTCCATAATACTTCTGTCACTGGGTAAAACTTGGTTATTAATCTTTAAGTGAAGAGAGCAACACAACTCGCCTAACGAACAAGGTGTATTCAAACAAGTGTGACTTGGATGAGACGTCGACTAACTTTACCAGATACAAAACTCATAACTACTGGAGACGTTCAAACTTAAATGACATGTTTTGGTTTTAATATACAAACCCAGTACGTTATGGTGATAACAAGTTATTCCAGAAGTTATACGGGGGAAGTGTAATGCAATACACTCAATAAATGACAATGAATAAAAGTAAATTTAAAATAAAAATGAAATAATAATTTTGTAGGTATAAGACCACAGATTTTATTTTAAATTTTAATGACCGACCGGTTTCCCTAAGCCAAAATTTTACGAGCTTACCATGTAATCTACTTAGTTTCCATATACTAAGGCGTAACAACAATGAAAAATTCTAAGCCCATATATAATAATGAACGTGGTAATGTCCCGCCAAGCTCTGTCAATCGTTAGCTCTTTCGCTTGCATGCACTTGAGAAGTTTATTTTATTTGAATACCTTCCTATCGCTTCTCTCTATTTGCGTTAGTTCCACTTGGAAATTTCTGACATAGAAAGACAATATTTGAGTATTTCCCAATTCCGTTTTATTTTTGGAAACTTGTTCAAACGTTAGCGTTAAATACTATACAACAAGCTCCTACGCAGGCTCGTCAATGTATTTTATAGGTTATAGCTACGATGATATGTACGTACGTACAACCTTGAAAATAGGAAAATATCTTGGTTTTTTAATTTTAGGTATCAAATTTTTTCACAACATTTATTCGTGTTGCGGAATAAGTGATACGTTACTTTCAAATTGAAACGTTATTACGAGTACGAAACTCAACTTACTCTGTTTTTTTTTACGTGAATACCGCACAAGTCTCAACTGCTCCCAACCGTCTAGAACAAGTGAGACTATGTCATCCCCAAAAGGGGTAAATTGTGAGACTAAAGGGGGGAGAAGGAGATGAGGAAAGGGAAGGTTGGGAAATACCTGGCTATTCAAAGCCGTTTCAAGCAAAGATTCAATTCTGAATGGTGGTCTTTCACCAGGGCGATACTACGAGTATCTACCACTCTGTTATGACGATGTTATTTTTAATAATAAACATTCAACATTTACCATGAGAATTCACGCAGTTTAGTTTTTTTTGTAGAAATCGCCATATAAATGGTTATCTAGTGTAATATAGGGTGTCCATTTGAATTGAGAAATCAATACTAATTAACATACTCAATCATCAGTGACGTGTATTTCTCTCATGACCAAAAATGTAAGCTGGGTGTAGTTTTACAAGTTCAGGCTACAAATTGACAATTGAATATTTGATAATGGCGATTTTAGTATTTTCTTTCGCTGAATGCCGTGACCAACTAAATAAATTAGCCTATAAGATCCTTTACTACTTCAATAAAATTATAATTTTTATGACGGTGAAGCAAACCATATATTTTAATTGTATTTTAATCCCAAAATTTATTATAGAGATGATGTATAAGAAATATAAAGGAAAATTTCATTATAATTATGAGATACACGGACATGGAATGAGAATGGAAAAAATAATTACGTTTCAGCAAGAAAAAAATCATGCACACAGAAATTTCTCATGTACCGGGCTTAGATGAATTAAATAATGTAGAAAACCGAGTCCGCGAAACATACCTGAGATTTACTGCGTTTAGTATCAAAAAAACATTCGTTCGACAGACAAGCTATCACCAGCTGTCACAAACGCGTCGCTGTAGGCTACTGTTTGATATAAAAAATGCCTTGAGAGTAAAAATCATTCGGGAGTAAAAAAACATATCTCATGGAATTTCTTTCCATTCATACCATAAACCCATAAATCACTTATTATTTCAATTCAACAAAAAATAATTATTCACAAGGTTTAGAGGTTGACAAAAACGGTGTGAGATAGCGAATGCAGAAAAATATAAGTGTGTGGAAGACAACCAAGGCTATTGGCGCGATACCCGATTAAAACAGTAGCATGGGACATACACATAGCTATCTCAGCCGTACATACACATTCTTTGAATTTCTATCCTTTTCATAAGCGGGTGAAACGGAAAACAAGACGGTTTCAGTGGTGCTACATTTTTCGTAAGATTTGTATAAATATTACGTGTCTTATATTTTATGTCTATGGTACCGGGCCGTCCAACTATACAAAATCAAATTCCTCCAGAAATCACTACAGTAGGCAATATTCATCAATAAAAAAAATTAAAAAACAATGCTGTGAAATGAGTAGAGCGATGCAAAAAATGTGTTATTTTTTAAATAAAGCAATAATTCATTGTTCTGTCCATTAATATCCTTTCAGTACGTTTACAAATAAAAGATGTTGATGTGTATATTTTCTATTATAAGAAGAGTTTGATCAAATTTTCGGGCTAGGCCTGTTTCAACCAATATTTCAAGTTTGCTTTCGGTTTCAGGTTTCACCAGAAAATCAATCGGTGTTTCCGTCAAAGACAGATTATTTTTCATTTATTATTTTTATTCGGGGAAAAATACAGAAAAATATTAAAAGGCAGGAAAGGTTTAAATTCTAATAAAAACGCTCATTACAACTAAATCACTTATTTATAGGTTATATATGGTAAAAAAAGACTCCCTCCGTAAGCCATCCTTAGCTTTTCAATTTCCAAACGAGAATTATTGTATTGCCCCACTCCAATACTGAAACAGACACTTTTAATAAGTTTTTAAAAATTCCCACCATATTGACATTTAAAACAAAACATGGAAAACTTATTAATTAACTTCTTTTATTTTGCAATATCCGGCGTCGAGATATAGCAGAGTGGTTTCAAAATGGATATTTGTTCCCATTATAGGTACTGATTAACCATTCTGAAGTTATAAATAATGTTGATTTGTGCATAACTCTAATGGATAATTTTAAATTGTGTATTTATGAAGAAGAGGCCTTATGCAAAACCCAAATAAATGTGAAAAAAATCAATGGTAGGAAAAAACTCCGTCAAATTTTTATTGGTAATAAAAAACCCTAATTTTTCAGTGTTGACAGAATGTTTAACATTTCGAACAACGTTTTTTACAAACCTAACCAATCTACTCAATCAATCAAATTCAACAAACTTGGAAAGAAGACAAGAATTACCCAACATGTATTATTTAGTTAGCAAACACAATTTCAACTATTTCGTTTTCTTAACTTTTTCATCGAAAACTGTCTAGAACTTTTTTTAAAACATTCATTTTTAGGTACCTACTTATTTGAGTTTTTAAAGTTTTACATTACATAGTCTAATAAGTATAGCTCATAATATCTAAGAATTATATATCCTAGCGTTTTTTTAAATTCACTACTTTTTTATGGCGAACCGCGTTTTGCATACTCAACAGAAAAAAGCTGAAATAAATTCCAATTTATAGTAATTATAATACACTAGCGATCATTTTTTAAACTCGTTTTGTCAATACATGTTAAAAAATGATAAAACACTTTAGAGATGTTATTTTTTCAACAATTGATTATGTCTGGACGGTTTATTTGAACTAGGTTCGATATTAATAGGTTCCTCAAATAAAAAATTTTGTACATTTGCGTCGTTTGCCGAAAGCTCTTGAAAAAAATGTTTTGTTCAATAACTGTTTTGGCTGATATCGAAAAAGTTATTTTCCGGGCTCTTTATTATAAATACTCGCAGTGGGTCGAAAATAAGTTTTTCTGATCCGCTATATCACGGAAAACTTTTTTTCCTACAATAGTACATATTTAATAAGTAAAAAAAAAACAATCGATTAATATCTTTCGATAGTGCATCATCCCAGAAATTGACTAAAACTGATAAATTTCATCATTTTTACGTAATTGATTTTTTTTATGTAATTGCAAATTGCATTTATATTGAAATCGCAAAATGTTCATATATCTATTAAATGGAGAATAACAATAATAATGAACAATGGTATTACAAAAATACTTTTTTGTTCATTCTTTTCAATACTTGTTGCTTTAAAGTACCATTTTTTGGAAACTTGGGCATTATGGATCTTGATGAGAGTATAGTTCTAATTAATCCATCCCTGGACTTAGCTCCGCAGACTTTATGTGACGCTTCTGTCACCAACTTATCACACACCGCTCAACCGCTTGCGTCTGCAAAATTTAGCTGAAATTTTACTCAGATGCTGTCTCTAATTGCTTACTTGATGTAATGTACTCCTTGAAGTAAGAAAGGTGGCGAACCTTTGCACAAACTCCAAATAATCATCTTGGTGTGCTCTGTAGCAGCGAAGTCAAGTTTTTGCATCACGAACCTAATTGTGTTTCCTTTAGAAGCTGTTTTTTGTTTCTAATGTTCTAGTTCTCTGATTCGCTTTCTTTCATCTTTAATCATACTCAAAGTACATATTCGGGATGAGCAAAAATGTATTGCGTTCAACCCTTGGATCATAAGTTACAGTAATTTTTCAGGTACGTACCGCAATGTTTTAATATCTTCAAATGCATGCAATATTTTCATATTTCGGAGCACCTCAAAAATCTTCACAATCTTAAATGTCCCGAAAGAGCCTTTGCTGGATGGTATTTAAAACCAAAGCGTACACTAGACAACAAGTTTGGAGAGCGTGCATTCGGAGTGTCAGGTCCTAAAGCCTGAAATAGACTACCACATGATCTGAGAATAATAAAATACTCGACAGAGTTCAGAGCTAAACTCCAAACTCATATTTTCAGAAAAGCATATTCATAAATAACAGAATTGCCAATTTACACAGCTAGGCTAACCCGTTGGCATCTAAACTCACCAGTATAATAATATCTTTTCACGCAATGATCCGCGATCCTCAATCCTCAATCTATGGCTAAACAAAAAGTTCGTCATTTTTTCACAATCTACGAAAAATTTTAATATTAGTAAAGTAATTTTAGCCATAGTTTTAGGCATTTAGATGATAAATTTAGCTTTAGTTTTTAACTTTTGTAAAAAGCCTTTGGGGTGATATTTCACAACAATGGCGCAGTATAAATTAGCCAAGTATTACTTTAATTATAATAATTATGCTTAAGACCGTCTGAAAAGCATTTAAGTTTTTTGATATCTGACCACACAGGCATGTAGTACATCAAGATAAAAAAAACTATTAACTTTAATTAATCTGAATGATTTATAGCACTAACGTATATTCTAAAAACTGCAGTGCTAATGCCAAATAGGTATTTTTTTAATCTTTGCTGAAGCACTCTTCGGTTGATTTCAGGAATCAAGCACTGCAATGCTTACCATTGGAAGTTTTTCACAACCACTAAGCTGTATGCCAGTTGGTCCACAAAAGGATTTAAGTCCAATAGTGTCACCATCAAATCTTTGAAATAAGTGACAGAATGGCAAAATATTAAAATGAAGAAGAAACTCCCTATTTCTACCAAACGAATGTAGACACTTTTCCAGCCAGTGCTAGTTACTTTACCGTCACATTCAATTAGATCTAGTACGTCAAGGGCAATCTCAAGTATAGCCAAATAAGAAATAAAGAGAGATGTAATCACACTGCAAGATCCTTAAGAGGGCTAAGCATGGCCAATGTATCCCGAACCCGGCTATTGAATACAGGGATAGTGTTCTTATTTTTCAGTTCTGTGAAAATGTTTCGAATATATGTTAGCTTATCAGTCACTAAAGTTTTATCCTTCCTGCCGTCTGATGAGAGTCCCCTCAGATCTTCATTTATATTCTTAATATGTAACTTACTGTGGTTACGCTCTTTTTCTATACAGGGGTAGTCACTTTTGCTAACAACACCAATATCTTGAAGTACACGAGAAGAGATTGCTACTGTAGCGCGATCAGAAACTCCATATCGATCACTAATTAATGCAGATAATTTTAATGAATCATTCATCTGCATCTGGCACGGTGACGTAACGATTTCACGAATTCCTCGTCGTCATCATCATCTTATATTAAATAAATAAACTAATTAAAAGGCAGCGGGGTGTTATGGGTTACCGCGGAAGGGAGTGGAAGGGGGCAGATAACGTCGTCCAAGATTTACAGCAAAAACATCTTGTAGTTTAATTTAAATCCAACACATAACAATTCTGGGGTGAAAACAAAAACACAAAGCCTTTTATAGTTGAATTTAGGGGTTTTTTAAGTTCATTACGCGATCGTTAAATCAATAAATATATAAATTCTTATTCATTTTTCATTCTTACAATTATTCGTTCGACCAAATTAAGTTTGAAACATTTTTAAATATTACGAAATTGTGTAAATGCACTGTTATTTACTTCTAAAATAATGTGCCGCCGGAAGAAAACAACTGATTAACTGTTTTTGTTATTTTACTTTGGTTATTAATTTTTCGGATCAAAAAATACTTATTTTCGACCACTCTACTAAACTTTGAGGGCATCAGTGGTCGAGTGGTAACACCCTCGACTACGAATCGAAAGGTCGAAGGCTCAAACCCGGCGTGAGTTAATAACTTTTGTTTAATTAATACGTGTCATCGCACATTTAATTTCACATAAAATAATAGATACGAGTAGTATATTTGCGGCACGTTCCAGAGTGGTAGATACTTATAGTATCGCTCTTGCGAAAGACCACCTTTCAGAATCGAAACGTTGCTTGAAATAGCTCTAGCCGCGTTTGATGACCAGATATGAATAGTCAGGTACTTTCCAACCTTCCTTTTCCCCATCTCCTTTTCCTCTCCACTACTTTCAGCCTCACAATATACCCTAATTGGGGATGCCAAAGTATCACTGGCTCTAGACGGTTGGGAGGTATTCACTATAAAAATATACATATTTACTTTGTTGTACTGTATTGAAACTATGTTGTAGGTTAAATATCAAATGAGACAATATTTTTGCTAACCTATTGCCTTTTATGCTAGTTCTATGCAAATATTATTTTAAAAAAACGTAAACATACTAAATATCTATGTAATAACAAAATTTTCCTTAAATTTGAATTTCTTTCAATACAGAATGGGTAAAAGACCCATCACTTCAATCATGTACTTAAAATTGGGTAATATGTATATCTCACCTCCATTAGTATGTTGAATGTGACACTTGAAGCAATCTAAAAACTAAGCACATGAGGTTGTCGTCTTTGGGGATATTCTTCGCAGGGTATTTTTCAGGAAAGGAGAGTGTACCTGTATTTTTTAAACACCTATGTTCTAGGAGAGACTAAACACAAAATCTGACAAATCTTTTCACAGCTGAGCCGTTAAATAGCAGAACGCGAAGCAATTACTAGGGTTTAACATATTTAATGTAAATTAAATATCAACTTGGCATAAGACCCCAGATTTTATTTTAATTTTTATGACCGACCGGTTTCTAATAGCCTAAGCATCATCAGGGTGCAAAATTAAACTAAACAAAAAAATACGAAGTGTGTGGTTATATATACTCGTACATACAGAGGGAGAACATAAAATAAAATAAAATCAGAGAACAGTAAGAACACAAAAGCTCAACATTTAAATCTGTCACAAAGGAACAGAAAAAGGAGATAGATAATATGATATTAAAGAGGTGAAAAAAAAAAATTATCTGTGGTGTTCTACAAAGTTGTTATTTCATTTTCATTGAAAAGAAGAATGTTTTCAATTCGGTTGATGTTCATGGTTTTAATCCTTGGTGGTTTAGTCAGGAGACAGAAAACCTTATATGTTTAAAGAACCTATGTCCAACTGTGAATATTTTTTAGGAAATAGAGAGTACAAAGTTTATAATGGTGACATATATGAAAGCACAAATACGCATATTGTTATAGTCCCAGTAGGTCCGGACTGTTACCAGTCTTGTGCTACCACGCAAACAACAAAAATATACCCTAGTTGGAGACAAAATTATTAACATTTAAGAAGTTGGAGGGAAACCGCAGAAGATCGGCACGAGTAGAGGCCTTTCCTAGATGTAGCTACCAAATTAACTAAGATTGAGATTAACCTACAATGTAAATGAATTTGCAGATGAAACGGTGGAATAACAGTCTGAAGAAAGCGAAGCAGATTTATCAGCCGAATCGGAAGCTGAAGATGCTATGGATATAACAGCTAGTTCTGAATCAGATGATGATTGTATGTTTAGCATTGGTAAAGATTTGGAAATGATTTGGTGCAGCAAGCCAGTAGCAACACAGGCACGGGTGAGAGCTAATAACATTAAAAAAAAATGTTTTCCCAGGTTCTATACAAGCCGCTGCATACGTTGCCACTGAGGTGGATGAATTTAAAAAAAGAAGATAGGATTTTTCAAAACATTTGAAAGTGTTGCATTCTTGTAGTTCTGATGCAAATCAAATGTGGTGCTTCTTTCTGTACAAAGAATATAATATTCGTGGGATTTTATGACCATTGAAATATATGTGAATCTATACAGAATAACTTTATCATTCTGGAAAAATCACTTTCCACGTATCGATGACAAACATTTTGGCGAAAAAAGTGGAATTTCAAGATGCCACACTTAGTGCGGCGCGCGCCCGGTCATGTGACTCACAACAGCGCGCCCGGCAGTAGGCTAAAGGTTTTGCAACGGTACCTTGCAAATCGTTCAAGGAATATGGATTAATAATTAAAGTAAGAAAGGAAGAGTGAATAAAAATTGTTATTTATCTAAACAGCCTTCTTATTTTATGATTTTATAAATACAATACTTTGATAAAAGAACGTCAATAATAAACATTTGTCATTTTATATTAGTAGTTTCAGATTCAATTAGTGTTTTAACAAAAAGCTTTGTGCTATAGAAAATGTATTATCTCGACTACCCCACTTATCGAATGTCTAAAAAAGATAATGTTAGATTTACTGAAAAAAATACTGAAATCAAATATAATTTTAATAGGACATTTATCTATCGGATATTAAAAAACAAAAAAACGAAACAATAGGTACGATATATCATTGGTGGGTGGAATGTGCTGAGTCAGCCGGCTGCCGACTCAGTATATCAAGGAATATAAAATGACAACACGTCTGTTTAGCGAATTGTTTTGGTTCGTGGTTAGTGTGTATTCGTATAGATTATGTTTAAGTGGGAGGAACGCGATGTCACAAAACTACTTCAATATCTCTAATGCAAAACTTACATCTCCCCTGATAAAAAAATATCTGAGCTGAAACCAGTTGGCTTATTCGTAGAAATAAAGTGATATTTACGAAGCTAAAGTGTTTTATCTAATGAAAAAATTTAAAATGTTTTTTTTCTACCACTTTATTTATATAACATACCGGTTTTGGTTAAACTTAACCTTCTTCAGGAAAGTATATATATAAATGTTTATATATATACATTCCTGAAGAAGGTTAAGTTCAACCGAAACTGGTCGAATGTAATATGTATATAAATAAAGTAGCTTAAACTAAAACATTTTTTTATTTAAATTATACTGTCAAGCCACAAAGTGATTGCTTCCTTCGATAAAATAATGAAAAATTCATAAAGTGATATTAGTTGTGTTCACGAAGCTATCTAGTAATTTTGACAAACAACAGCGTTGTTCATAGCTTCCCGTAAACAACTTCCTACTAGTCAACATAGCTGAAATAAAACTAAATGATATAACTTTCATATCATTAGATATCACTAGTGCAAACTCCTCTATATCGCTGATTTTTTTAAAAGTTTTATTATTATTTAGTAGCCAGTTTGGTAAGGCACTACGAAAACCAATAAACTACAATCCACAAATAGGCTTTTCAAAAGCAATATTATAAATATTATAGTTACTAGCAGCAGTTGACATAAAAAAGGACGTCTTGAAAAATTCTTGCTTGGATTCGTAATAAAATTCCAATCCTAAAACGAAGAACAAACAAAAAAATCCGCACGATACTGACAACATGCGAATATAAATACGAAAGGCAAGTTTCCAAACGACGATATGCAATATTGAATTTATTTGTATTTGTTGCCTACGGCAAAGTTCTGCCTAAAGTCTTCTTTATGAATCTACTAGTAGATCACGACCTTCTGAACATTTTCAAAATTGCATTGAACCGGTAAATCACACCATGGCGAGAAATAATCCCGTGACCTCACCGAAAACTTTTTCATGGTCGTTTCATCAATCATGAGGAGAAATCGCCAAGATTTTTTTTTTGATAAAATGTAGGTTTATTCTCGCTGAGCTCAGCGGTATGAAAAAAGTTAAGTACTTTTATGGATTCATCTCAACAAGTCGTTAAACTGTCAAAATGGCGTCCGAGTTTTTTTTTCGTGTCAAAATCATAACCTTATTTACAAATGTGTCACCAACGTGACTCAGCGTATTTTTATAGGATTAACCCCGCCTAATCGTTGAACAGGCAAGGGGTAGCGCTCGTATATATGTTAAAATCATTAATTTTTTTACAAACGCTAACGAAATTGTTTTTTTTATTCAAGATTTAAAATAAAATATGTCGATATTATCTAACATTGTTTTTAATTTTGGTTTTTACGGGGTTTCCAAGGTTATTTCACAAAGTGTTTGATGTCTATTGGGAGTGACCGAACTCTCATACAAAACAAATACCATAGTGGCAATAAAAGTAGACCAGTCATTTTAGCATTTGAGATGGAAAACAGTGCATATGTTTTTTAAATATTTTCGATTTCGCCCTGGAATGAATGGGTTATAAATAATTTTGCGCCAAGTCTTCTCTTAGGGTAATTTTTTTTATCATGGCATTTGCTCTTTTATTTTCAAAAGCGGTTGATAATGTTACAAATGGTAAAACGATTATTTTATGTGTTTATTAAACTTTTTGTTTTTAAACACATGAAAAAATAACTTTGCATGAGACCAAGGATATTTTTTTATGACCGACCGGTTTCGCATAGCCTTAGCATCATCAGGGTATAAAATTAAACTAAACAAAAAATACAAAGTGTGTGGTTATATTTACATACAGAGAGATATAAAATATAAAATAAAATAACAGAACAATGAGAAAATGATAAAATAACATTTAAATTATAACGAAGGAACCGAGAGAAAGTGACAGATAATATGAATTAAAAGAGACAAAACTTTAACTGAAAAGATGATTAAATAACAATAAGAAATTTTATGAGTTTACAGCAAGTATACCTTATATTGGACTACGGGACAAATTTACCTGTTTATTAAGAATATAATATATTATATTCAAACGCATAAAATGATTATTATAAGCTGTTACTGTAGTTAGGTGCGATTCCGTCACTGGGAACTACTCCGCCATAATGCGGTGGTTTGGTACAATAATTGTTAAGCAAACGTACATGTACCAGTGTTTTCTCGGTATAAATAACAAGTTTTAAATTTTTCACCAAAAAAACTTAACGTGAATAAATCATCACGTCATTTGCTCGCAGAGGATATTGAATACATCCCAAACTTCTTCCATATTCAAACATCGTCTCAATAGTTTTCCGTTATTCCGGCTCTTGACATGACGCGTATTTACCGTACATTTTTACCGTGCCATGTATTATGTTTTTTCATCCACTTGTGCGTCATACGTTTTTTTTTCATTCTCTGTACACCTGTTCCAAATGTCTAAATAATCAAATCGTCCCGGTTTCATTCTTGTTCCTTACGCTTTACCAGCCTTGCATGCTTTTCAATTATCTTCGTACGCAATACAGCGATTGAAACAAACATTTTATACATCAATACGTATAAATAATAATATATATATATTAATAAAGCAGGCTTGTCAAAGAGTACAAGTGAAAAATTAATTAATATAATGTATTTAATACCAAACTTTTTTTAGAATACATTCGACAAGGTTTTTTTAACCCTAGAAAGATAATCTACTTGATCGAGACGTACGGGGCGCAAACATACCACTCTCTCTCTCTCTTTATAAACAAACCATGCAGGTTTCTTCTCAAGCAACTCGGGCATCGACTAGAAGTCACACGATACACGTGTATTGTTGAGGTAAGTGCTAAAGGTAACTAAACGTTGTGAATAAAACATATTTAGATAATACACACGTATTTCTCAACCTTCCTCTTCCCAATCTCCTTCCCCTCCCCTACACCTTCAGCCTCACAACATACCCTATTTGGGGATACCATCATCTCACTGTCTCTAGACGGATGAGAGCAGTTGAGACTCTTGTGCGGTATTCATATAAAAATTAAAATTATAGGTACTAAAGGAATACCAAGTTCCTACTGAAAAATGACCTAAAAATCACGTCTTAAATATTGAATTTACATTATTATAATAAACATTTATCTTCTATTTATAAATAATTATGTTAGATTTCTATATTACCTTCATAATAAATATATATATATTCCAAAAATACTAAATAAAGCTATTTTAATATCGCACGTCACTCAAACGCATGATTGTCTTTAACGTGCTTAAAAATTTGATTATTTTCGTAGGGTTAAAGAACAAGATAAACATTGTGAAGTGACGAATAACGTGACGATATTTTAATTTCTTCTACTACCGTCAAAATGTTGCTTGTAAAGGACATACTAGCAGAGGATTAAACCCGCAACGCCTGGGTGAGAAACCATATCCTTAAACTGCTTGATCAATCCATTAAAAGAATACATAAAATAAAATAAAAACCATTATCTTCTTTGCTGAGTTTTTATACCTTTAATTTTACAATCCTTTATTTAAAATTCAAGCCATCCTAGCTGAGTTTTCTTCCACTTTCCTTTTCTTGGTGTCCGTACTTTGGCCATTGGCCGCGTATAGTCACCGCACTTTTTACATTCCCGCCCAGCATTTCGCCACCGGATGGAAAACCACGTACCTGGCCAACCACTACCACTCTCGTCCATGACTTTTAACTCCTTCGACGTCGAACCTGATTCTCCGTCCACCGCCTAACATCGCACCGCCGGGTGGGGAACGTGTGTCCGGTACGGTAAACCACCTACCACCCTCCAACCTTAACTGTTTTCCGTCTCAATCGTAACTGTTCGTGGGCAGGATCCTATAAGACCTGTGACACTACCTCTCACATCACTTCTCCTACCTTCATGTCCTTTGGACCCGTGTCTTTTAACGTGTTTTTCTGTTCTAATGTACAAAGACGCGACGTGCACATCTTGAACTGGCACCTATTTTATTCAAATATTTTGTGACGAAATTTGATTTGTAGTAGGTAGAAGTTTTAAAAGATTTTTTTTTTTTAATTTTATAATTTGATTGACACATCCGTCAGCTCCAAATTTGAAAAGTTCACACTCATACGTTTGTTTTCACAAATAAAATTATCTAAAGTTAATAATATATATCTTCACAACAAACCACATAATATAATATACCAAATGTTTTGTTGCTTACGCAATTAAAGTCCCAAATATGTCAATTTTCGGATGTATTGAATTATTAATAAAAAGTTATAAATCTCTTTAAATTTTATACATGAACGACAAATTCAGCTTAGTTAAATATGTATTTTTTATTTCAATCCAGATGTAAAACATAGACCCACAACAAAAACCGTATTTGTGTAACACCAGCGCAAATCCTAAAAACTCTGGTGTACTACAAGGAACCAATTTAGGACCACTTTATTTTTATTTTTCATAAACATTATTCACAAAAAAAAAAAAACTATTTTTTAGTTGTGTATAAATAAAATTGAACTTTTATGTGAATAAGTTTTTTAGACGATTATAGGCAACTTCAGAATGATGTCAACGCAATTAACGGCTGAGGCCTTAACAAAAAAAAACAGTTACTTGCTTTACTAGAAATGCTCGTTTAATATTTAATGTTTACATCGAAAAGATCTGCCAGTCAACCACAATAATGTTGGGTTTTGTTCTACGCGAACCAACCTTGTAGTTGTAAGTCTGATTTGCTATATATTTAAGTGCGTTGTATTATTGAAATTAGATCATAGGTATGTGAGTCGGAGGACAACATATTTTTACTAACGATCGACAAAATCCAAAATAAATATCTACAATACCTCTACGCGAGAGAGCTCGGTTTTTATCAATGGCTGTTTTCAACAGCGTTTATCTCGGTAATACTAGTTATCTGCAACCGTCTGTACTCGTTTAAGAGGGATATCGTATTACTGTTTGTGACGTATGAATTTCTGAACAATTTTTCCAGTCAATGGCTGATATCCTGGCTGATATAGGATTCCCGGATAATTTCACGCAAGGTCGCCAACATATGCTTCTGATTCTTTTGAATGTTGATGTCTCAACTTACCGATATTGATATCCCCGGGAAAACTTACTTATATAATAATAACCTTCATATAATAATACCAATGTTTTAACTTTATTCCACTTTTAAAAATTTCATTTTAAATTGTTTTTATATAATAAAATAAAATGTTACATAACAATCAATATTACAGAATCTAGATGACATGCACGCACAAGTCAAAACTTTTTAATACCAATACATTTTTGTGTTAAGCTAGTATTCGAACCCTTACCCTTTTGGCTTAAGAAGTCAAATAGAACCAGATTATCCTAGCTTGACTAGACCCTATTAGGGATAAACTTCCATATGCGTTTTTCTTCATGCCTAAGGCAAACCTATTTGGTAAAACAAACCTTGTAGCTTGTTTAAATAAACGCGCGTTAAAACAAACATATTTGCGTCACTAAAACACAGTCGCAATACGTGTTAACCGTTCAAAGATCTTAAATCTGTCAACATGCCGAATCAATGCAACAACAGATACAGCAGATGTTCGAGCTTTGTCTGTGATGGTAAAATTTTGATAACAATAATATACGATTTTAATAATTTTGACCAAAATCTCTAATATAAATATTTTCACCCATTGGCGGCTAATATCTAAGGGAATTTATAGTACGGTGTCGATAAAATTGATTGATATATAGATTGTTTTCCAAATATGAATTGGTATGTGATCTCGGGCTTTCGTGGGGTGTTTTCACGATGGTGTACGAGTATGTCTTACGATTGGTACCCACGCATTACTGAAATATTTGTAAGGGAGTTTACTACAAGGAAATTTTCAAAAAACCGACCTTACATAGCGGAGTGGCAAAATACGCATTTTTTTATTTATTTTTATAGTTACTTCATTGTGAAATTTTTAATGTAAGGCCCTGATTTTCTCAATAAACGACATAGTTGGGTGTGAAATAGAGAATAAAGATTAGAAAGAATGCAAGCCTGATGTAAATGTAATCAATAGGATCAAGAAAGGGACGCTGAGATGGTTTTGACATGCAGAGCAAATCCATGAAGAAAGGAGTGTGAAAAGAATATATGATGCGAAAGTGAATAAAATAAAAATTCGGCGACGCCCGAGAAAGACATGGCACGATCAAGTGAATCAAATACTTAAGTCCGGCCATGTGAAGAGTCAGAATAACAGAAGAGGATGTACGAGAAGATGTATGAATGTGAATAAAGCAAGAGTGTGTGTCGAGACAGAGTTGTAAGGCGGTCTGTCCTCTCTGCTTAACCTTGCGGAAAAATGGCGTGATGGTTAGTTAGTTAGTTAGATTAAAAAGAAAGTTTTGAAGGCAGAAATCCCTGAACCAGGGTCTGAAATGAACCACTTCGTAGGAAGGAGGATACGTAAATAGTAGAAAGTCGTTCCGTTGAACTACCTTTATTCTGTAAAATAACGTCACGCTAATAATACATGACTTTAAATATTACATAAGTATGCCTTTTACTACGGGACCTTCGTACATAAATAATATTCACGAGCTTGTATTTTGGGCAAGATGGTGAAGATACAATAAGACATACATATTATTTCGCTTTCTGTCAATCCATAATTCAATATGGCATAATAGGATGGGGCGGCACTTATAAAATTCACACACAAACCCTTTACATCGCACAAAAAATCATTAATTAAAGTAATCATAAAAAAAAATTATACCCTCCAGAACTTTTATTTGAAGAATTTAAAGTCAGAAAATGAAAAACCCTTTATTTGTACCACGCCACATTACAAATATATAAAGAAGAAATTTTAAATAAAACCAAACCATTTAAAAATACAAAAAATTTTAGACAAAAATACACATTACCGATCCCGATATGTAAAAAAACAATAGGTCAGCAAAGCTACAAATATCTAGAAATAAAATTCTTTAATGGTTTACCGGAAAAAATAGGATTGATTAATGATAATCTCAAAGAATTCAAAATACAATTAAAAAACTTCACTGAAAACTTAAAATAAATATTTTTGAAAAATCATTACAGCAAATTATTAGTAACTAAATAAATAACACCCCCTCATACACACAAGCACAGCTCTTTTTATGAGGGTACACCTTTACAATTTATAATGAAATGTTAGATTTAAAAATATATAAATATATTAATATAACACTTTACATTATAATGTATAATCTCTGTTTTATATTATCTACTATGTATTATGTTTGGTAATAAAAAAATACATATTTCGTATTTAAGCTACAATATTTTTGGTTTTCCTCACCATTGACTATTTTTTTAAGGTATTACTTAAAAAAAAAAAAAAAACAGAATATTGATATCATGTGTTAGAGATAATCTTTCATTTAAATATTTATTTGTCAATGGAACATACTAGTATTAGATCAGATTTAAAATGTCAGGGTAATTTCATTTTTTATCGTTTTAACTTTTCATCAGCTAACCTTTATGACCGCCAGCGTAACTGCATGAATGTAAAATGACATTTTAAAACATTTCTTAGTTGCCGAAATGGCATTTTCAAAGAAAAGTTAATCTTCCATGAAAACAATTCAGGTTGTAACTTTTTCTTGTCAAAAGAAACAATATTGCAAGGTTTCTAGAAAGCTGTACAAAGCGTTGCGTCACTCGCAATAACTTACTTGATGTTTCCTATCAAAAGTTAGGAGAAAGGCAAATAATTAATTAAACAAAATTGGACGTAGTTATGCAGAAAGCGTCCAACCCACAATTTGCAAAAATCGAGTTTTACATATTTTCCCGTCGATAAATACCAAATTTATATTTGTTGAAAACATCTAAGCTCTAAATGCATTAAATTTTTGGTAATTCATTTTTTTACCAACTCACATTGCAGATATCTAACTTGGGTAAAAAACGTCCATGTTGTTTGAATATTTTCTACTGTTTATAACTAATAAAATATCAATTAACGATAATTGTTCTTCGAAAACTCATCATCCCGTTAAACTACAGTAAAATAGTTTGTCAACAGTGTATTTGTCAATAGTTTGTGTTTGTCAACAGTGTATTTGTCAATAGTTTGTGTTTGTCAATAGTTTGTCAATAATGTTAGAAAACTTCCAAATGGTGTATTATGTTAAACTGCGTCAGTATAATTTGTAAGAATCATCCATGTATGTTGGACGTATTCTGCATTTCAAATGTAAGTTTTAAAAGTGCCAAAATTATGATTCATAGAAAACGTCCAAATCACTTGAACGTTTTTTTGCTATTTAGTTAATGGTGGCTTGAAGCATTTTTTTTTTACCCATTATGCCGTCTGTTTAATTCAGATAGTTAAAATAAGTGCCTTTAGATACACACCGCCAACCATTTCATAGAAGACATCCAACCTGAGCATCCAACCCACATAGAACGCATTAGTACTCTACCTCTTCTCGCTCTTCTCTTTTTAAAACTCTTTGACTTACGACATTTTGTAGAAAGCATCCGAACATTAAAATATAGGATGAGAAAAACTATTATTGGTCGACAAATACAGTAATAGATCATCAATTCACTATTTATAGTGATTCTCATAAAGAAAAAACACTGATATTCACTTTACAAATGCCGTAATATGCTTTGGTATCGTCATATTTTCAAACGCCTTTCTTTCAGTTCATCTTTTTAAGGTTGGACGCTTTCTGCATAACTACGTTCAATTTCAGCGGTCTAACTTCATGAGCAAAAATGAATGTTTAGGAGGAAAGAGTTAACCTAAATAAATGTCAATCATCAAGTTTGAAAATCTGATGATTGACATTAATTGGTTGGGTAACCAATGATGACGGTTAGAAAACTTGAGGAAAGTTAAGGGTGTTTTTCAAATAATTAGGATACCTCGCTGAATGCTGTTACTGTTTCGAATACTGCTGGAAACAATTTCCTCAAACCTAAGTTCAACTTCGAAAGACAACATATTCGGAACGTTTTAATACCAAAAGGTACGTTTAACTATCAGTATTATTATTATTATACATTTTCATTATTATCCGTGTATACATATCGTCGCCGGAAAGTCAAAAGGGCTGAAGCGCCATTTTCCGAAGCTTACACCAGAGCACTTTAAAGTTTATTGTTTTACAAAAAAAATTACAAGTCTCCAGTACCTGGTTTGATTTCGAAAAAAAAATTGACAAAGTCAACTACGCTCTCACTGAGTTACCTAAAGCAACAAAAAGCTAAAAAAAGTCCCAAACTTGTGTCGCTTAAGTCAAGCCTTTTCCCAAATGGTGAACATATTTTGTAGTGCTAAAGGGCCACAAAAGTCTTCAGAATCAAACGAGACTCAGAGCCTTCGATGGAGAAGAAAAAAAACTGATCAAAACTGCAATTTATTTTTTATTTTTATGAAAGTGTCGCTTAAGCCCTTTTGCCTTTCCAGCGACGATATGTGTATAGTTTATGGGATGTAACTAACTAACTAATGGTCACGCCATTTTTTCACAGGGGTAGAAAGAGAGGACGGACCGCCATACAACTCTGTCTTGGCACACACTCCTTGTTTCATTCACATTCATACATCGTCTCATACATACTCTTCTGTTATTCTGACTTTTTGCATTGCCCGATTCAAGCATTTAATTCACTTAATCGTGCCATATCTTTTTCGGGCGTCCCTGTTTTCTTTTTCCATACTTTTTCGCATATAGGCTTTACTTGCCATATCTTGCTATCACTATCAGCTATCACTTCCGCATATTATGGGATGTATGGCATTGAAAAAATCTCTCCATATTCCGGAATAAATAACTATTGATTAGTATTGTCTTTTCACTGATATCTATGGTCATAAATGTCTATTTGGGTGATCGGTAGCCCGGTGGGTAGAACGCTTGATGCTTGATTTGATGAGCCATGGTCAACACCCACAGCAGGTAACTGACTTATTCCCTTTTCAATGCATGTCATGTTTGTTCTTATTTTTTCTGGTTTGGCTTATAAAAAACTTAAAATAAAAAACTAAGTATGTATGGCTTAGAGACGGAATATATGAATGAATAGACCACGATGCAGGGAATAAATACGGCTGATGCAAAGAAAGATCACCCAAAAGGTGAAGCGACAACAAAAATGAAAGGAGATAAGAAATAGGTATGTATCCACTAATGAATAGAGTAAAGCTAAAGAAAGCAATTGTTGAAATCGTATTTGAACAGTAATTATTTGTATGATTGAACAGTAAATCCTGCAAATAAAAACTCTATGGGTCGCACACCTTAACTTTACAAGTTGTACAATTTTACTATAGGCCGCGATGCTAACATAAACGTTTCAATTCTGTTAGGCAAATTATTTTGTTATATGTATTTCATTCCTTTCAGGGAGTTATTAAAATACCGCAATTGAAAAGAATAACACATAAAGCCTGACCAAGAAAGACCGAACAGAATGGTCCTAGTTCAGGATATGCTGGTACGGAAAATTCTAACCGGCGGAACTTTTTGTGCCACGCTTTTCTTTGGAGTAGTAGAACCAACAATAAAAGAACACCGTTGATTATTTATTTTTTACCGGTGGGTGAAGCACCGGCTGTTTAATCGCATACTCGCAGAATTCTATGAACGCTTTTCGTTAGTAGTTTAGGCTTATACAAGCGAGCAGTATCTCCTAGGTTATGGACGCTGTGGTAGAGATTACAAAACCCAGAGAGTTGTATTATATATGGATTAATTCAGAAATAATTTTAAAAAACTTTTTTTGGTTTTATAGTAAAAAAATGTTTGGCTTTATTCTCCAAAATACCAGTGAATTTGTAAATATTTCAATATTAAAAAATTGCACTCTTCGTTAGTTTGAAATCAAGTCGAATATAATTATGTGTGCGCAAGGAAGAACGGAATGAATCAATAAATGAATACCTAATTATGTCATGTCACATGCCTTTTTTCCAAAAATTAAACGCATATTATTTTATTTTCCGACTCATCTTATTTTTCCTTGCTAGATATGTATCTAAGGAACAATTTGCATACTTAACTCAAAACTTGATTTTTTAACTCATTCTGTTCTTCTTTTCGCAAACAGAGTTATTCTATCTGATCCCCTCGGATTCATTGAAAAATTGCATTAAATATTTCTAAGACACATTAATTACAAACTCGGTCTATCCATAGAAACCATAAATTACAATGACTCAATGAAAGAATTGAAATTAGTACAACTCTCAGAAAGAAGGCTTATTTCCGATTTGGTTTTTATTCATAAAATCGTTAAATGGTATTATAGGTAGCCTTGATTTACTTATCTTAACTACCTTCCATATTCCTAAAAGAACTACTCGATCCAAAACTATTTTTAATCGTAACAATAATATCAGGACTGAGTCATTTAGATACTCGCTTGTACCTAAATTGCACGCAGTGGGTAATTCCTTTGCAATCCCTCGAATCCCAACTACTCAGTTAGACTAAGGCATCTATAATTGGGGTATGTTGTGGGGCTGAAAGTAATGGGAAAGGTAAGGATATGGGGAAGATGAAGGTTGAACCGTACCTGGCTATTCAGATCTGGTCACTAAACACGGCCTAAAGCCATTTCAAGCAACGTTTCGATTCTGAATGGTGGTCTTTCACCAGAGCGGTACTGAGAGTCTCTACCAATCTGGAACGTGCCGCAAATATTCTATATATTATTTTTACATTAAATAAATGTGTTGGGACACATATTATTCAAATAGAAATTATTTTAGCACACCAGCTTTGAAGCCGCGACCTCTGATATACTCAATAAAAGATATATTCAACTGCACTGAACCAGAAGTAACCAGAAGTCCATAACTGGAGGAGGTATGCCTCTTTCAAAAATACTAATGTTCATTAATTCCATTGTATACCTCTAGTAACTTGGCTATGTTTTTGCGTGGTTAACATTTACTGCAAGTTATTTTATTATTTTATTTTATTTTATTATGAACACAAACAAAATATTACAGAAACATGTTTAAAGTATTATCAAATGAAAAGATGAGTGTAAATATTTCAAATTAATGTAATCACAGCATACATTATAATATTGTAATTAACAAAGTATAATACACAAAGACTGCACTACGCGCAACATTGTGCCTAGGTAATTGACACCTGATGCACACAACAATAATGACATGGTGGCCAAACAAATAAAATATAATTGTCCAAAACAATGTTGCAGGCAAATGACACAAAATTATTTTTAATTATGTTATATTTTTTAAGTTAATCGATTTTATTATGCATATTATATTTATGTAAAAAAGTCATCTGAATTAGCTGTTTGTATCAAATTTTTAAAGGAATTGAGTGAATTTGAGAAGATAATAATGTAAAACCTCATAGCATATAGTTATTTGTATATATACGAGACTGTGTATATTGTTCTAACTTGGAAGATACATCCAGTAAAGTTCTAGCGAGATACCGCATTCCAAAAATGAAACAATGCTTAAAATTGCTTTAGCTATGATAATTAACTTTCTGAATAGATAGGCACCGCCCAAAATTCTTCTTTATTTTCTAGTTCCTATTTTGACTGAATTCCCAAAAATTCCAAAAATCATTAACCTTATATCTAGGGGCGGTTGGGACGGCGTATTTTTCATCAAACTTTAAAATTTACACCATAACACCCAGACTGCCACATAATGACTGTTACGAACTTTACCCAGATAAGATAATTTAAATACAAACACTATGTCTATCTTTTTAATATGTTTACCAAACAAAAGTCCCAACTGTCCGAAACCAGTGGGACTATGGCATCCCCAATGCCATTTCAAGAAAAGTTTCAATTCTAAATGGTTGAATTTCATAAGAGCAATATTGAGAGTACCAATCTGGAACGTGCCGCGAATATTATTTGATATTAATTAAATGTGAAATCACACATATTTACCTAGTAAAATTTACATGCGCTCGCCGGGATTTAAGACTAACGGTCGTCTGAAGTGTTAATCGAATGCCTTTGTATGAGTGAGTTATTTAACCTGCTAAAATGTTATTTTGAATTTGCAAAGATACAGCTTTATCATTGTAAATACAAGACTTCGTGCATAAGTAAGACAAAGTATTTAATGGAAGGGATAAAGAAATAAAAACTGGGTTGAATACCTTATCGTCGGTATTCGGGGGATGAAAAATAGATTAGAGTGGGTCGCTAAAGTGGTTTGGATTCAGGGCGGTAAAAACGCACACGTCATGAATGTTTAAAAGAGACGAAAATCATTGTAGTAGAACGACAATATTTCATAAAAATGGTAAATTTAGATGTACCATATAGACCCTCGTCAATCAACGAATTAAAAAAAAAACATTTATCAATCTGTTATATAAAAGAACAATTTCAGATACATTTCTGAAAGAGACTAACATTTTAAACATTTCAGAAACTGAATAAAAAATTAATAAAGTAATAATTACTTTACGTAATATTCTGTCTGAATGCTTAATTTAATTGAGGGAGCTTTATAGAATTTTATTTCGTTTGTCTGATTTGTGTGATTCGAGCGTGAAAGTAAATCGGTCAAAAAAAAATATTTGTCAAATTAATTTCATCTGACGCACCTGTTGAACGCTCTACAAATTAAGTTATTACAAGTAAAAAAAATCCATCGTCATAATATAATATCGGAAGAGAATTTCTAACATGACACGATGTATTAGATTAAAAATGAATGACGTATATTTTCCGTGAATTCAAGCAATGTTAAATCAATACACACAAATTATTTACTGTGCATGACATAAATTTGCGTACATATGTATAACGTAGAACAAAAATGTAATTTGTAGGACCTATAACTTTGTAAAACAAAAATGTTTTTGTTTTTATTTTTATTTTACTTAATTATTTGACAAATTAAATAGCATTTCGATTTTAACCATCTAAATGCTGTTTTTTAAGATTGTTTTTTTTCTTTCATTGTTAATGTTATCATATATTAATCAACCTTTCGTTGAGTAAAGACTTATTATGTTCAAGGAGTTATGTCAATAGGTTTTTTTTAATTACACTTGCGTATTTGTTAATGATTCCTATAAGCATTAAATCAATGGTTGTTGTCATAAGCAGGGGATAAAAAGACAAAATACACTTACCAGGCTCGACCTGAGATGTAGTAAAAACTTTCGTTGAACAAATATTCCTTCATGAGAACACTGGTATGCATAGTTTATTATTTCACATCATAATACAATATTACATGTTTAATTTCTTCAGACACTTTTAAAAAAGAGACAATGTGTCAGCTTCCATCTTAAAGATATAGTTTTAATAGTAATCGTCGAAATAAACACACTTTTAATAAGTTTGTCAAAGTTTTTATAAATTCGTCGTTCGTATGCCACAACCCTAACAAACTTAGAACGTAACTGATCGTTGCTCAAGTTCGCACATATGAAATCAACGTTGATTGTATTTGTTGATTTTTCAGTAAAAATGTTGTAAAAGTTCCCGCGGAAAGACAGGGCTCCGGGCCGAGAGCATCGAGCGAGCAGCGGCCAACTTTCACCGGCGGCGTCAAACGATGCACTGACATTCGGGCGGAAAGGCGCCACCGCTGGGCCGACGCCGACTCCACGCAAAGCAAACGTGTTGCGGCGCCTACCCCACTGATGATATTTCTGCCTAGCAATATGTTCTGTTAACGGGATGGTAACAATTAGAATTACACGTAACATTTGCGAAAGATCGACAGCTCAAATGAGTAAAGAGCGAAACTAAAATCGCACCTTTTTAAATTATCATACCCACAGTAACGTCAATTTTCTTCACTGGAGTTTTGATCACGCAGTTCTAGTGCTATACATAGTTTTTCTACTGCGTATTCCTTTTTTTCTACCCTAGTTTTTGACGGCACGGTCAACATCCATCACATATATTTGTAAATGTAAATATGTAAGGTTAGGTTTTACTATTGCTTATTCCTTTATTTTCTACCCCAGGTTTTGACAGCACGGGTAACAACCATTACATATATTTGTAAATGTAAATATGTTAGTTAAGTCACAAGTTATAACTATTAGGAATAAGTCAATTTTAATAAGTCTTAGTTTTTGGTTTCATTCACTCGTCACAAGTTTTAGTCATAAGTCTAAATTTTAAGTCAATAATCGTAAGTTTTAACTGTAAGCTATAATTGATACGCCACTTGTTATAAGTCTTAATAATCTAACTGTAGGTTTTGTGGTAATTATGTTGTTAAACGCTTTTGAGGTGATATTTCTTTCTTGAAAAACATCGCTTTAGAAATAAGCCAATTATTATTATTATTATCACAGAATATTGTGACAAAAATATTCTCAAAGTAATAGAAAAGCTTCATATCTACGAGTAAATTGTTTAATGGAAACCAAACATCTTGTGTATAGTTTATTTGTATTTGAACAACATGGTATGTTTGTCCACAAACCAGTATCATCACAAAGAAAATCCACACTTTGACATCGGCGCACTATCTTCGTTTGTTTCTGGCAGCTTAATCTTTTTTTTAATAATTTATAGTGAATAGCGCACAAGAGTCCTAACTGCTCCCAACAGTCTAGAGCCAGTGAGACTATGGCATCCCCAATTCGGGTATTTTGAGAGACTTAAGGTAGTGGGGAAGGTAGACTAAGGTTAGAAAGTACCTGGCTATTCAGATCCGGTCACCAAACACGGTTTAAGCCATTTCAAGCAACGTTTCGATTTTGAATAGTGGTATTTTACCAGGGTTATACTTAAAGTATTTACCACTCTGGAACGTGCCGCAAATATACTTTATATTATTTTATATGAATTAATTGTGTTTTACAAGGTATGTAAGAAATTTTATTAAACTCAACTGCATTACGACAATAATATTCTGGAGTTATAAGAAACGCGGTTAACGAAACGATTATTTAAAATATAATTCTTACCTTCAATAATGTTTTGTTTTTTTTGAGACCCTAATACGATTAATGTAAATACGCAAACAATTAAAAATAACGGTGTAGACTAATATTCACAAATTTAAATTCCAACTAGTAATCTCACTTTTTGATAAGGTTATAAAACATTTCAAGTGTTTCTTTCGTAAAATATATAGATGGCTTCTATACCATTTACACAATGAAATATAAAAAATATTCAGTTATTCAAATTGTATTAATTGTTTTTCATAAAATATGTGTTTTTTGCTGTTTCTCGTTTAACAACTATATTGCAGGTTACTTATTACTTTGTAACTACTTTTTTACGAGAATGAACTAAGGATGTATGCAGAATGAGTTGATGACGAATATAAGTAGTCGTTGTTTAGTTGTAAATGATGAATACTTGGAGCAAGTGGATGAGTTTGTATATTTAGGAAATATGTTTACGAGAGATGGAAAGGCTGATAAAGATATTGAAACAATAGTGAATGAAAGAAACTAGTATAACGCCTATTTAGGCGTATTATAATATGTATTTGCATGGCCAGCAACGGGACGCACCTAACAGCCTAGCAGAGAAAGATGTTTCTAGCGGGAAAGTGGGAATTTGCCCGCTATACTTCAGTTTACCCTTTGTGACGAAAAACACCTCTTGTTTTGTGATCACTTAGTTTAGCGTTTTTTGATTCGTAAATAAACTAGATCTATCTTATCTTAAAGACTATTATTTGACAATCAACTAAATTATGTATTTATTATAGTTCCTTAGTTCTACACCACATTAATGGAGGACTGAACGCTGTTCGACGCAAATATTTTTTTTTAAATCCAAAGAAGCAAAGCTACCAGTTCACAGTGGAGTGGTTATACTAACTCTGATGTATGGCAGAAAGGCATGGAACTGACAGAGGAAGAATAAAAGTAATCTGAATGCTGTGAAAATGAAATCCCTGAGGCGTAGGTGCGATAAAACTAGCTATGACCGTGCTAAAAATGTGGATATCCGAAAAGAATGCAAAGCTGATGTAAGCGTGATGAATAGAATCAAGAAAGAGACGCTTGGATGGTTTGGGCATGTAGACCGAATGAACAAAGAAATTAGTGTGAAAAAAAATATGCGAAAGTAAATGGAAGAAGAAGTCGAGGACGCCTGAGGAAGACATGACACGATCAAGTGAATCAAATACTTGAATCGGGCCATGTAAATATAACAGAGGAGTATGTATTAGGCGATGTATGAATGTGAATGAAGCAAAGAGTGTGTGCCAAGACAGAGAGTTGTATGGCGGGTCTGCCTACTCTTGCCTACCCTTCCTACTTTCTTAAAAAAAATTGTCCCGTTACAGGTGCAGTATTGTAATATAAACTGTTAGGCTCAAATAGTTTGGTAACAAATTTAATGACTTTTTTTTATTTTTGTATCACTGACCGCGAAAATAGTTTACTCCGTAAAGTTTCACGTCTTTTCTCATTTATACTACTAACTGAAAGTAAAATGATAATAAGCGTGTAGGTACTGAAGATTTATAACCAACGACAATGATGTATCGCTGTTTTTTCTGTTTTAAATGTTGTTGTTTTTAGTTTTATTTATTTTATATTAGTTACTTTGTACATTCACGCTTACAAGTAGCTAATTATTTCATTTTCTTCTTAACTTTATAATATTTTAACTTACATACTACTTATTGTTTTGATTTACATACATCTTAAATATTTTTTACATGCTATTTTGAATTTATTGATAGGCATAATTTTGATGGTTCCCGGCAGAGCATTATAAAATTTCATCCCTTTATATAGTAAGCTATTTTGTGTGTTGGCTTTATTTTTTTCGGGTAGTCTAATTTCTTTGCATGTTGTGTGAATGAACTAAAATAGATTTTTAGTTTTACGTACTCGTATATACTATACTCGTATACGAGTATATTGACGGCCTGCGTGGTCGAGTGATAAGACGCTTTACTACGAATCCAGAGTTCACGGGTTCAAACCCGGAGTGTACAAATAAATGTTATTAAATTAATATGTGTTGTAACACATTTGATTCACATAAATTTAAATATTGTATATTTAACATTTTACGTTGCTTGAAGTGGCTTGAGCCGTGTTTGGAGACCAGATCTGATTAGCCAGATACTTCCCAACCTTCCTCTTCCGAATCTCCTTCCCCTCTCCACTATCTTCAGCCTCACAACATATCCCGATTGGCGATGCCATAGTCTCATTGGCTCTAGACGGTTGAAAGCAGTTGGGACTCTTGTGCGGTATTCACTATTAAAAAAAAACTAATAAATCCTGGCCATCAAAAAAATTAAGTTATTTTATCAAATTAAGTAGGCTCGTATGCTCTTCTAGTACTTTACACACCAATAAAAAACACCTTCTTTGAGTATTTATTTAATGAAATAACTACTATCAATACCCGGCTTTGCACGAAAACTTTTTGGGAAATCTTTTTGCAGATCAATTGAAAAACATAGAATCTCAATAAAGTGTCCCGTTTAACAAAATGATGTTTAAAGTGATTAAAGTGACGCCAGAGCCCATAATTACAGGTATTTTTAACAATTTGATACGCATTTGATTTGATACTGCTTCATAGAAGATGTTACAAATTGCGTGTACTTTTTTGCAGTACCCTAAACCCAATTATTAATAAAATCATCTCCAATAACCTCGTTAAGTAAATGATGGCCTTTTATATGACATCAAAAGACATCAATATTGCTGTGTATACAATTAATTTTACTACATCATACTAACCCACATGACACTATTATATACTATGATTAATGATAGTTGACGAAACTTTTTCATTTCGAGCAGTTACCAAGTGTGTTAATAATTGTGAGCAAAATATTAATCAACTGGTTGATATATTATCCTTGTATATCACGAATGACAGAAAAGTCTGGAACGATCGAAATATGGCACGATCAAGTGAAGCAATACTTGGGTCGGGTCATGTCAAAAGTCAGAATAACAGAATAATATCAATGAGACGATTTATGAATGTGAATAAAGCAAGGAGTGAATACTGTGTGTTAAGCCTTTCAGATATGCAATTCGAATGTTATGTTTTTTCCAAAAAAAAAATGTATCTGAATAAGAATAATAAGTGAAAATAACGTAAATTTTCCCAAAAAATATATTTCTCACAGTTAAATAGCAGCGTAACTAACACTTGCAGAGGTGTTAAAGTCGTGCAAACACATTTCAGAACCCACAATAAATTAATATGTAGAATTTACAGGGTGCAAACACATCGTCGGGAAGGGTTAAGACAGAGTTTTGTGGCAATCCATCCTCTCTGCTAACCCCTAAAACGGCCTAATGGATACTAAGTTTTGTGTAGTGTCATACATTTACTTTGATTTAAATTAATAAATATGTACACATTGTTTTAATATAATAAATAAAAAAATAATGTTATTTCGTGTGTACCACAAAATTTCCACAAACAAACATGATTTAAATCAGAATGACGAAAAAACGGTTACAGCAAAACCGGTTGGCGTGTTCGTCAAAATAAATATTCAAATACATAATAGATAATACTCCACCATAATTAAACAGTTCGTTTTGTCTAAAATGAGGTAATTCATATTAATTTACATGCGTTTATCAAGTAAAAAAAATATTTGCTAGCAAAATTGTAGATTTCCATTATTTTTTAGAATAGTAATTGCAACTCTATACTGGTTTAATTTGAACGTGCATCTTAATTTAACATTGTAATAGGATAACTAAATTGAAATACTTTTTAGTTGTGTTTCATGTTCGGGAATTTGTAGGCAGTGTTCAAAGAAGTTTTGAATTTTTGATAAACAAGAACAAATTGAGCTATTAACGGTTCTCAAAGAATAAACGTTATTCAAAAACAGAAAACTTTTGCTTAGTTATTACATATTAACAACGTTTTGCTTTAAAAGTTTTTGCGATTTCTGAGTTTCAGTAATCTAACCTCTTGGCCCAACTAATTGAATAATTTTCCCGTAACACCAAAAGTTACCGAAGAATTTTTTATTATCTTTGAACTTTTCTGCCGATTAGGAAGTAAGAATTTAGGTATTGGAGCATCTTGCTCGTATCGATTTGCGTTTCTGTCGATGACGCATAGACATTTTAATCGACGCCTAAAAAACTCACCCCTAATGGATGGAAGTACTCATCGATTTTGAGAGATGATATTCACATTATAACTGGTTAAGGAGAAAGCTTTTCAAATCTTGCCTGTAATAACATAACATTGCGATGTTCATGGGAATTTTGTTGGTACCTACGGATAATTAAATTTATGTGGTGGCTTAATTTTGGACAGTTTAATAGATGTTGAAAATCGTCATAGCTCATGATGTAAATGACGTTTCACACAATACACAGTATAAATTGAGTTTTTTATCTGCTTACTTATTTGCAGTTTATACAATTACGTTTAATTACGCTTTTTTTGAGTTATTGGAAAACCAGCTTTCTAACAGCGTTTGAAAAAACTTTTCAAAGCGAGACAAAATGTCCAGATCACACGCTTTTGTTATTTATTTTTCTAAAACTTCCTGAAATTTCTTCAGTAAATAAAGAAAGGAAATTTCCGCTCTTGATTGGAATTGAATTATGTCTCTTATTATTTTGTTTGTTCAGTACATTTTTTCCAGTAAAAAAAATAAATAACTAGGTGAATCAGTCTTAAGCAAGTTGTCATAAATTGAAAAGCTTAATTACTGTGAAATTCACTATCGGAATTACTTTATGTGGATCTAAGCACTGCCTTTAATGGAGCCTCGACACGAATTTGTGATGTATATTTATTATTACGGTGTTTAACTTTCATGTTGAAAATAGGAATTTAGCATAAATTGATACATTTTCATTTTATGTTTAATAAATTCGCTGACCTTTCGTGTAAGCTTGAATAATTTATGAGGTAGATTTGACATTGATAAAGGAAAAACGTCAAATATTTTGTACAATTTACTTTAATAATTATTAATAACTGGAAGCTAAACTAACCAATTACAACTTAAATTAGAAACGATGTTTATTATACGAATTAGATATAAGAGAATCATTGTTTTGCGGAGGCTGAAATTTTAAAATCTAGGTATGTAGATTTGGGGCAATTGCAATAAACCACGGAGCCATGAAGGGAACTTTCGCCTGACAAAATCATATGTTGAGCACCTGCTGATAGAGAGCAGTTGCTTGGTTTACGGAGGTTTTAAAGCTTTCATTCCACACACGGTAACGACAATTTATCTCGTTTAATTTTAAAACATCCATATTTGGACAATAAATATTCGTATTATTATATATCTGCATTATATTGATCTTGCCCTTCAGAATAAAGCAATAAGTTATAAAGTATTAACAACCATAAACAAGTACGCTAGGCACCATGAACATTGGTTTTACGGTTTATTTTTTTATTTTTTTTATTTATTTTATATTAGTTACCTTGTACATTTAAGTTTACAAGTATCTAATTATTTCATTTTCTTTTTGACTAATAATATTTTAACTTAAACACTACTTATTATTTTGGTTTACATGCATTTTAAATAATTTTTACAGGCTTTTTTAAATTTATTGATAGGCATAATTTTGATGGTTTCCGGCAGCGCATTATACGATTTCATTCCTTTATATAGTAAGCTGTTTTGGGTGTTGGCTTTATTCTTTTCTGGTAGTCTAATTTTTTTGCATGCCCTTGTATTATACTTGTGAATTTCAACATTGTAGATAATTTTGTCAGAAAAATACTCTGGTAATAAGTTGTTCTTCATTTTATGTATAAACATCAATGTGTTCAATGTCAGCATCTGTTTAACTGTCAGCCAATTTAGTTCCTCTGACATTTTAGCTACTTTTGAGTATCTATTTCGCCCAAGTATAATTCTCATAGCTCTATTTTGAAGAATTTGAAACCTGTTTTGTTCTTTTTCGTTCCACAAGAAAAGATATTTTATAAACAACAAAAGCAATTAATATATTCTAGGCTTTTATAGGTAGTTTATATGAAGTCTTTGAGAGAAACATTAATGAATGACTTGAAATAAGCCAAGTTTCAGTGGTTTAAACTATATCTCTAATAAACCCCGCGTTGAAGTATTTCTTGTAAGGCGGCATGGGAGGGAATAAAAATGTTAAGAAAGTAGGTATGCGAGATCATAGGTCGAAACCCATTTTATTAGCATTTCTCAAGTATGTTGACGTTTTATAAGAATAAATATGGTATGTAAAAGATAAGAAATGGATTATAATATTTAGTAACATAATTATGTCCCAACCGCGAAGGCCTAGCTCGAATAGCTGTATCGAATATAGAGAAAAAACACTATCGTCTTAGGAAAAAACTCAGTTATCTTTTGATTTAGTCACTTGGAAAAAATATATGTAACCTGAAAAAAAAGTCTTATTGATATCAAGATGAGAAATTTGTAATAAAGGTTTCACTTAAGTACCTATCTTATTATTGAATTTAATAATACTGCGACTGAATTTTTTTTCTCAATAATGAATATTCTAGAACAACAACTCAAGATGAGCAAAAGTTGTTGTATTTTATTGGTGGTTTTTTTTTTTAAATAATTGTTTCTATGACGAAAGTTAAGTACAAAAACATTTTTCGAGAGTAAATACTCGTAAACAACATGATTATAGATTTTTTGTACGAAAAAAAAACAAATTTAAACGATCCACCACTTTTATATGGTATTTATAAATAAACAAAGCTTTTCTCTCTAGAATTTCACGGTTAAATTAAACATTTTAATTTTCAATTTAATTTCCGTCATGAGCTATCAAGCGTTGAAACATCTAATCTATCTACATTTATACACTACCTAACATTTTAAACGAGATAATGGCTGTAAAAATTGTGCACCTTCTCAGTGTACATATGGATATTTACACTATAAATAAATAATATAAACTTAATCTACCCATTGAAAACATAAACTACAACTACTATTGAAAGAAATACATTTATTGAAACTTGACGTTTTTTTATAGATCTTGTTATTGTATTGTAAAATTAGTAGCAATAGTTAAGGGTCAAGTGGTTAATACTCTTAGTATCGCCCTGGTGAAAGAACACCATTCTGAATTAAAACTCTGCTTGAAATGGCTTAATCCGTGTTTGGTGACCAGACCTGAATAACCAGGTAATTTTCAACTTTCCTCTTCTCCATCTCCTTCACCTTAACACCATACCCTAATTGGGGATGTCATAGTCTCACTGGCTCCAGACGGTGGGCTAACGGAATAAAGTCCAATTACAAAAAAAAAAAAAAACATAAAATGGGAAAAAAGCAACAAAGAAAGAATAGCACATTCATAATATTAAGTGAAGCAATGACAAAACTAGGACAAAATATACATAAGAAAGAACATTTATATCAAAGCCAAGGTCAAGTAAAAGTTTTGGTAGAGTCGAAAATAATGACAAAAATCATTTAGAGTGCTACCAAAAATTTAGAGACCATGGCTTGAGTTAACAAGTTTCGACATTCTGGACAGAGGAGAATGATACCCATAATTTGTAGAGTGATGATTGAGGAACAGCCATTCATTGTTTCTGAGTCTACGATGAGGAATTTGAACTAGATGAGTTGCAACAGAGAAGGTGAGTCAATAATACAATTAAGAATTTTGAAAATCTGTTACTCTCTTGTGCGGTACTCACGATAAAAAACTTGACAACTTTTATTTATAAAATCGTCAATGGTATTATAGACAGCTCTGATTTACTGAACCTTATTTCCTTTCACATGTCAACGAGGACTACTCGATCCGAAATTGTATTTAGCTGTAACAATAACATCAGGACTAAGTCTCTCGCTTGTAGTTGCTAATACATACCCAGAGGTGGCTGATTTATTTAACTGCAGAGAATGTAGATACAAAACGGCTATAATGTCATATATATTTAATCAATAATATTTTAATGCATGCAAACACTATTGTTTACTACTCTATAACTATTTGTTTATTTTTTTATGCATATATTAAAAAAAAAATCCCTATCAATTGTTTGTAAAAGCCCTCTCGAGCGTATACAATAAAATAAATAAACGTGATCAAGATGTTCATATAAAATTAGTAATTGTATTCCAGAATGTATGCAGAGATAGTGCAATGCAATACATTCGACAAACGGTGACATCCTAGCAGATTTCAAACTAACTAAAATGTTCATCTGAAGAAGCCTACGATTGTTTATTTTGTAATAGTTGGTAAACTTGATTTAGGTCTCATATTTTTGCTGAGAGTTTTTTTTTTCTTTAAAACGCACTCAATTTTTGACGTATGGCAATAGCATACATATTATAAGAAATAAAAATAATAAAAAAACACACGAATAATGGGGAAGATTCAACAAAGAAAGTCGCAACTTCATGCCATCGCGACTGATACGAGTGTAGTTCCGCAAAGTTGTTTGGGATTGTAGTATAACCCAGTATAACCCTGTTGATAGCCAACCTTCACCAGAGAGGGCACCAGAATAAGGAAAAAATGCGATAGTGCAAAAAAGAGTTCGACCAAGAGTGGTGAAAATCGGGCAAAAATAAGTTGCAACCATAGAGTTGATAGAGTAGTATCTATCCAAGGCAGTGAAGTCAGTTTTTGACTTGTTTTTGATGATTTTAAACTGACTCGGCGCACCTGGGTGTGGCTAAGACTAAGATACATTCATATCACATATCGACATAATGTTTTTGTTTATTCGTATAGCCACTTTTTCACAGTATTTTTATCAACAAAAATAAAGCATATAACCTAAAAAACCATTTAGTTGTGTCAAGTTTAGTGGCATAATAAAAAATGTGGGCGGAGTCCCGCCGTGAACCAGGACCTTGATATCATCCTTACAGTAAATAGAAGCGGTCTATAAAATTTGTTGTCTCTTTCTCTCTCATGGTGTACGACGTAAAAACCCGAAGAAAGTGATTTATCGCAAGTTCGTGTAGGTTGGGTAAAAATAATTAGCTCTCCCTCCATATATTGTTACTTCAAGGTTGCAACTATGAATTCAAATATATAAAAAAGTTGTATTTTCTTAAGGTTTGATTTTGGAATATCGTCATACTCTTGTAAGTCTGGTTATTGTGTATGCTATTGACCCTTTTCCTAGTCGCGTTGGGGACCCATTACTTCAGTTAGATGCCTCTAGGCGTCCCTACCCCACGCTCCTTTGGTGAACTTGGTCCATGCGAACTCAGCCTCTTCTCGCACATCTTCTGCGGTTATTGTCCCTAACTTGGTCCGGAGCGGCCAACTGGACGTCTTTTCTCTGGAATATCTTATTTCCACTAAATATTATTAAGTTTTGAAACTACCATTACTGTTGACAAAACAATGATACATTCAAAACTATTCGTTCTTAGATCACATATCTTAATTAATTTGAACATCGCATTCTTAATTTTAATATGTGTTCGGTTATATTTTAAAATACGCTAATCAGATATGTTGTCAAATTCACTTTTAAAACTTTATGGAAATATATGAAAAATACGCCTTTTTTCAGTCTAGGCATTGTACCATACAAACCATATTTTTGCATAAAATTAAGAAAGTTTACATACAAAATTTTATACATAATTATTGGTATTTTATGCAAAAAATACTTTTTTTTCTACAGATTGATATTAAAAACTACCACTTTCCGTAATTGCGCGAGTTTCAACCGTTTTTTCTTACGACACAATTATTATTAATAAACATGCATCAAACAATAATAATAATAAATTTAATGAGTTTAAATACTACACAGATTTTAAAAACTACACAGATTAAAAAAATATTGCATATTTCTTTCCGAACTAGGCATATGCCCGTATCATGGTAATAAATCAGATTATCTTAAATATGGTAGACAAATGGATATTTCTAAACACCTTTGGCATGGACCTAGAAAATTTAAACAGGAAAGGCTGTCTAAATTTTGTGATTCAATTCAACAATTAAATGTTTTTCCAGCATATGAAAACAACAAGTGTGGATAATATCGAAAAAATAGTACCGAAACAATAAGATGGTTTTTTAATTTCACACAGTTGCTAATTAAGTAAAAATACTACTTTTTATTTTTCACCCCAACGCGTTAATAAAAGGTAACTTATAGTAAGTACCCCCACTCTACGCGTGAAAATGTAAGGTATTTTTAGTTTTCCTTTTATATTAATAGAGTTGATTACCTCACCTTTTTAATGCTAGATATGTAAGTACATACCTAGCTTTCTTCAAAATACGTGAATAATCCTCTAAGGTTTATACACAAAAGGCTTGTACAATGCCAAGAATGTTTACTTATCCGGTAATTTATTTTCATTTCACCACCGTTCGGTTGCTACATCATTACATTAGTACCATCACTTTTTTGCTAGAGGGGCAAAGAGAGCAATTACTTTGATGAAAGCAATATTTTTACGCATATAGAGGGGTAATAATAGAAATAATCTGATAATCTGGGAACAATATGCATTGTGTATCTATGCTTGTGGAGATTAAATCCAAACAACAGAAAAGTGCTCTGTTCATAATATTGGGATTTTAAAATCTCTCACGGAAGTGCTCTGTTCATAATATTGGGATTCTTAAATCTCTCACGAAAGTGCTCTGTTCACAATATTGGGATTCTAAAATCTCTCACGGAAGTGCTCTGTTCATAATATTGGGATTTTAAAATCTCTCACGAAAATGCTCTGTTCATTATATTATTATTTTTATTTTTTTAAAGAAAGACAATAAACATTACCAGGTCACGAATAACCTGACAATATTTGAAAAACTCCTACTGCCATCATAAAAAGCAGATAATGTTGCTTGTGCAATGATGGAAATAAAAAACTCGCGGCTAATTCGATACGGTAAAATAAGTCCAGAACGGGCTAAAGAAAAACACTTCTGAAGTAAGAAGACACGAAAGGCAAGTTTTTGATCCTTCCATTGAATAGATATATACGACGTGGAATAGAAAAACCCCCAGCACAAGTACAGTAAAAGCGTGAACTCGCCTGATTTGCGTTGTGTAGCGCGCATTGCAGTGAATAAATAAAAAGTACTTCGCGTGGGTAGTTAACTCTCAAAGAGGTACTCCACCAGACAAAGCTTAATTAACTGTAAAAAAATATATTGCGTCGAACCCTTACACTGAATTAAATGAACTTCAAAAGAAAGACAGTTCCAAACTTCTCGACTAATTATTTTCGGTAAACTTAAGCGATTAACCAAGTTGTTTTTTCTTTATACTGGGCGTTTTTCCCATTCTACATTATGGATCTCCACCCAATGAAAGGATCAAAAGCTTCCGTACAAAATATTTCGAACAAACCCTAAAAACTTTCCTTTCACATCTTTCCACTTAAAAATGTTTTTCTCTATCCCGTTCTGGTCTTATTTTATCGAATCGATTTTACCGCGATGTAGTTTTAATTATGAAAACTGCACAAGATTACCAACTGTTCTCGGAGTGCCCGAAGCCAGTGGGACTATGGAAACCCCAATTGGGGTATTTTTTGAAAATAAAGAGAGAGAAGATTCATTAGAGGAAGGTTAGAGATTACTTCGATATTTAAATATGATCACTAGAAATGGCTAAAGCTATTTTAGATGACGTTTAGATTCTGAATCGCGATCTTTCAAAAAATCTGCATAAAATTTATAAAGTCATTTCCAATAGTTTGCGATCCACCGTTTTATAACCATGGAAAAAATAAGATTACTAGTTAATATGTGTGTACTCGTATATGAATATTAGTCTTAGCCGGTATTCTTAATTTTAATCGTATTTGGGTCTCATAAGAAACAATAACATTATTGAAGGTAAGAATAATATTTTCATTGGTCGTTTCGTTAACCACGTGTTTTATAATTCCAGAATATTACTGCCCTAACGCTGTTAAGTATTATTAAAATTCCTTTCAAACCTTGTTGCAGATGGCCTGCGAGGTCGAGTTGTAAGACGCTCGACTACGAATAAAGAGGTTGCGGTTTCAAACTCGGCGTGCGCCAATAAATTCTATTTTAGGAATATGTGTCATAACACATTTAATTCATAAAAAGAATATTTGCGGCATGTTACAACATGGTAGATAATCTTAGTATCACCCTGGTAAAAGACCATTATTCAGAATCAAAACATTGCCTGAAATTTGGCCTTATTTGGTGACCAGATCTTAATAGCCAAGTACTTCCCAACCTTCCTCTACCTCATATCCTTCCCCTCTCCGCTACCTTTAACCTCACAACAAACCCCAATTGCGGATGCCATAGCCTCACTGGCTTTAGACGGTTGGGAGCAGTTAATATTCTTGTGCGGTATTCAATATTTAAATAAAAAACATATTTAAAAAAGTAGACTCTTATGTATTATGAGTATACTTGATCGCCATTCGATTACATCAGTAATAATAATTATAAATTACATTTCTCCTCCTGAGAAATACGAATTAACAAGCTTTTACCGAGCAAACACCTTTTTATATTAAAAATTAAATTGGCTTGGGTTATGTTACCAATAATCATCACTTGACAACATAAATTATTATTTCTAATTTTGAAACTGTTAATTTGTGGTAGAACTCCATTTTATTGATTTTTATAATACCAAATTTTTAACCTTATTCCACTATTTATAAAAAGTGCAATTAAGTTAATAATTTGGTATTATTAAAATCATTAACATGAATTAGTTTTCAACCTTTTTTTACATTAATATTTTTAATTTTAAATGTTAAAAAAATAAAGATTCCCAAGTTTCAATTGCTTAATTGTCATATACAACCACCAATATAGATATACTTATTTGATGTATACAACCTTAGAATTATTATTGACTTTTTCCCTATTCAAACATTTCGTACACGTAATGAGAGTTAATAAATTATTACATTTTATCGTGGCTCATTTTCTTTCGGTGACCTTTAAAATAATAATTGAAATTTATAAGTGAACAAAATGATGATTACACATCGGTGAAAAGGAATTAATGTTCACGTTAACCGGAAATTAAATGAAAATGGAGTTACTTTTATGACATGTCAGAAACATTTAATGAATCTAACGTGAATTTGGAAATTAACGTGGTAAAAATATAATCATTTTTTTCTATTAAACACCATAGTTAAACTACCTGTTTTGGTTACCATGGAACGCGAATAGTCTTTCTGCTTCAAGCAACGAACACAATTTCATAATAAGCCTTCAGGACGAAAGTGAATTTGGAGACATACTGGTACGTGTAGGTGTAAGTGGCTGGACGGTGTGCAGGCGAACACTGCATTTAAAAAATAAAGATCTTTGGGGAGACAACAGAAAACCATTAGGAGTAGAGAATTTTACTAAAAGCTATCCGAACTCTACAAAAAAATTTGCACCGATGAGAGTGACAATAATTAATATATCTCTTTTTTCATAAATATTTAAGCTTAAACAATTGGTAAGCCATGGCAAGAGAAGTGATTAGTTTAGATTATTTTTGCTAACTACAGATAACATATTCAATTTGTTTTAATCGAAATGCTGCTTTTAATGGCTTTACCTAAGTTAAGTGGCCTGACTTAAAAAATAAACTACTTTTAAACCTTTTCGTCCTTTTAATATTAACCCTCCCTTACTTTAGTAAGCCTGATTTTGTTTACCAAACGGGGCTCCGGACAGTTGGAATTCTTAAAAAATCACATATTAAATTTCCTCCGATAAACTAACGATACTAAATGCAAATTCAAAAGCTGCCCCACTAAAAATCTAAGGAGATGAAAGAGTGACTGTATCGTGATGAATTGTTCTGGCCCGCGGTCTACCTCGATGACAGCCAAACCTTTCATCAGAAAAAAAGATAATAATCAACCAATTTCATATATTACAGAAAATCTTTGAAGAATAAATTCCTTTGAAAAACCTTGACTTTACTTAATTTATTAATATTTTTGAAAAACCTTAACTTTAGCTGTCGCGTGCAGTTTTCTCAGTAACAAAATAATTTTACCCTTCTTTTAATTAAAATATCTTGCAAAATTAAATTTAAGCTGGAAACCTTGGGCTCAACATAATATAAAACATTTAGCACATAATAATTTCAACTCTTTTAATTAGACTGTAAAAATGTTAACGAAGAGTAAATTAATTACTAGATGGTTTGCCAGTGCGATTGAAGAACGAGAAATTACTTTATCTCTTTCAGGGTAAACCCACTGCATCTTTCCAAATTATACTTTAAGCCGTGTACAAATAAATTTATACGAAATAACGAATTATGTGCGGACACATGCCATGTACTAAGCCATATTCATTATATGTTTTCACACTTAAGAATCACGTTTTACATCTGACTTACGGGTGCTCTGACAAATACCAACTTAAGTTAACTTACATTCCTTAATTATTTTCAATCAAAACTTTCACACTATCTAGGAAATTCAACAATTTAACGTGTGGGTATGCAAACACTAATGCAACTATAATAAATACTATCGTCTACATAATAATTAACTGAAAATAATTTTCGTTCTCAGTACATCCGTACGAGGGTGAATTTATCAAGTTTTAAACTGATGTCAATTGAAATCATCATTTGATATTTAAAAAAAAATACTTTTTAATTCCCGTACCTACCTAATAAAGTACGTACCTATAATGAATTTTTGCAGACATTATTCAATATTTAAAATGGAGTGGATTAAAGCAATTATTTTCATTCTTTGCTATTTTTATCCTTCCAGCACATGCCTAATATGGCAACTGAAATTATTACCAAACCTAATAAAAAATAAATTGTTTTCCTAAAACTGTACATTTTTAAAACTCATTCGACTCATTGTCCGGTCAGTGGCTAAGTGGACAAACGAGTCGGATTCCCACCCGGGCGTCGTAGGCTCAATTCCTCCGCTGACTAAGTCTTCCATCATTGCACAAGCAACATTTCTCGCTTATTATGATGATAGCAAGAGTTTTTCAAATTTTGTCAGGTATTCGTAACCCGAGAATGTTTGTCTTTCTTTAAAAAAAACGTTATAAAATATATCTCATTTTTTTTTAATCTATCAGACGATAATCGTTTTGGTGAAAAATCCTTAAAATCAAAATTGTAAAGTTGAGATTATTTCGAAGAAGGTAAAATATTTAACAAAATAATGTTTTTTTATCTAACTTCTGGTTTAAATTCATATACATAACCAATATGTGCTTCAAATGAATCAATCAAAAAAAATATACAAATATATATTCCATCTATGTGAATATAGCTCAAATACATTAACCTTGGCGTATCATCTAGGAATCGGATGGTTAAATAATGAATACATTTTAGTAGGTACATTTACAATGTAAAATATGATATTTTGACTTTTGACAGTCGAAGCATGTCAAGGTAGGTAGTAAAATAATATTAAGAATTGTGGTGCTTACTTTAGTTGTAGGCAACGAATCCATCACCACCCTTGTCTCCTTGCAGGAGATAGGGCCACTCGGGTGAGATCTCTGGCCGGGCCTTGGCTTGATGGATTGTCTCAGGTCACGGTGCTTTTGCTGTCAGAGTGGTCTCTTTGGGTGGTTATCAAGTATAACGATGGAAAATCATAATAACGTGGGAATGCGTGGAAATAAATGTGTGTTTATAACCTCACAAATATTATGCTTCAGTGATTCATTTAATCTAGGAGTTTCGCTTTCGTGAACAGCTTTTCTTATTTATTTATAAATTAACGGACTAAAGTCCAATTACAAAAATACATATAAAACACGAAATATAAAAAAGAGTAACAGAGAAGGAATAGCATATAAATTGAAATAGATGAAGCGATGACAAAAATAAGGCAAAATAAACATAAGAGAGAACATTCAAGCAATTCATTTATTGTGATTTAAATTTAATAAAGAAGTCGTGAAGGTGGTTCGAACACTTTATTTAGAATGATTTCAAGTATCTGCAGGATAAATTAAATCTTGCTTAATTCTCGGTCATGCCCGATTCAGACCAATTCCAACGACTTTGTTACAATTCTACGCAATTCTATACCTACACCTGTTACCCCGAAAAATAACTGAGTTCAAACGAGTGTTCAAAACGAAACTATTTAAAAGAATCCTAATCATATTGTATAAGAAACAAAACTTTAAATCAATAAAATATTATCACGTGTTCATTAAGTTGTAGGTTCTGTAAATTGAGTTGTAAACCACCTTTGAGGTGATTTACTTTCACGAAAACGGCGCTATAAAAATGAGATTATTATTAAATTAAATATTTACTTCAAGCCTGCTTTAGTTGTCAAGGTACATAACATAACAATATTAACTTATTAAATTAGGTTTTCCACTCTGCTTTTTGTGTCATTTCTGAGTATTCACAAACCCTTGACTCTGTGCAGAAACAGACGGTCCATTTGATAACTTCTGCTATCGTAACAAACGGATTGCAATCTTTGGAGCACAGACGTCAGGTGGGAATGCTATATTTGTTCTACCGGTATTTCAATGGAAGGAACTTGGGTCATTGATCTCTTCGGCACCGGTGCATAGTCAGGAAACTTGCCAAACGGGCACTCAAAATTTGTACGCGGATGACATTCAATACATGAGAACGAGTCGCTTTTACGACTGGTTCGTATGTTCAACAACTCGATTGTGGAATGATTTGCCAGCTTCTGTATTTTCTTCTTCCTTCAACATGGGCCTCTTCAAGATCTAGGTTCACTCCTTCCTTTCCTCAAAAAGACTCTTCACACAGCATCCCCAAAAATGACATAGGCCCTGAGGAAAATTATGTCCCTCAAGGCTTTACGTATGGACTTGAAGGAAAAAAATAAATAAGTATAAAAGTTTTAGTACTAATAAATTTAAATAAACACTAGTTTCCTGTATTCTATGTTGTTAGCATTATTTTTGTAGAGGTTTGATAAAATAATTATTTTATGTTATTTAAACATATCATAAAACTAACTTTTGTTAAATTTTAGTGTTTTATTTTCGGGGCAAAAAACAATTATTTTACTCCATAAATTGCATAGTTGTTAACTTTTTAGAAAATTCAAAAAAAATATCGATCACTTTTGACTTTCATCACTGTACAAAAGTTTAATGTGATACGATAAACACATTACATGAAAATAAACTTCCTGCTTTTACCCCACAAACTGTTACAAAAATTAAACAATGATAATTTCAGAAACAAAATACCGCCAGTTCTCGCGGCGAAAAATCCATTGTATTCAAATATTGACACACATTTTTAATGGCTGCTTACGTTGGCGAAAAAAATCAACGTGCTCATAAATTATTTACTCAAGCCAGAGCGCTGAAACTTTAAATACATGCGTTCGGAGCCGGGCGTAAACAAAACGGATCGTTAGGAAAGAAACCACGTGACTGTAAAGTTTTCAACGCCATACCTACATGTAACAGATTGGCACAACATGAGAATATAGCTTGTTATATTTTTACAATGAAAATATTATTTAATTTATTAGTAAAACGCCGTTGTCTTATCTACATAAATTTACGTACCACTGAAATGGTGAAAAAATATTTCCTAAGTCTGCTTGATGAAAGCAGTAATTATCTTTATTGCTCGTTGAGATTTCAGCTAAATGTTATGTTAGGAGCCGCAGACGACGTAGCAAAATGAAGAATTTCAGAGCCGCTCATTATTAAAGAGAAACCAGTTCAAATATCGTTATTTGATGGGTTCAATTCGTTTCAACCACCGGCAGTGGACGCAGGTGGATTATGTAAACCACGAGAGGCTTGGTCTAAACAAATTCTCAATTTTGTATATTTTTTTAATGAAATTAGTTTTCATTACAAAGAATACCTCAATGAACCTGTTTTGTGCATAAAAATATATAGCTACTACATAGTACTGCGCCTGGAGCCAAATAGTTTACCCCTAGACCACGGAGGCTGCCGAATTACAATATAATATATCAAGTATCGAGGAATTGTTCAAAATTTAAAATAACAGAGAAATAATAGGTCTTTCCGCGGAAGTGTTACAGTGTCCGATGGTCGCTACTGTGATATAAACTATGACATACAAACTTTGGGTTTGAATAGAAAGGCTTGAATCAATCTTACTTAAACAATCTTACTTGGTTTACTCTTCTTTGTTCTTTTTGTGCTAAAATTACTGCACTCGTTTGGAATGAAAGTCATAAAATCCAATATTTTTGTTTACTTCTTTCTGACTATTTTATGTAGGGGTATAATGATATTATGTTTGTCCTTTTCTATCAAAGGAACAGTAAACGGTTAAAAAAAGAGACACGTTATCCGGACGTCCCATTTGGAAAAAATCTTTTCAAACAACACGATATTGAGAATTTTCGTCAGTTATATTTTAGCAATTATAAAATTCGTACGTTATTGCTAAAATCTCCTACTTACCTCGAGTTGATCGAATCAACGCGTGGATAGAACCCCACCCGGAACTAAAATTTGATCGTGGGGCGATTTGCACAACTAAAAAAATATATAGTTTTGTAGCACGTTTCTAGCAGAAATCATTTATTAAAGAATTCGAATGATGCTTCAAAAACGGTTTTCTATTTTGATTTAGCTATGTTTTTAATTTGTTGTAAAATTTCATAGACAAAACTGAACAATGTTAAATACCGTGTTTTTTTCTAAATATTTGTGTTGTTATTGTCCTACGATTGATCTTCAAAGTGAATCTACTCTTCGAGCAGTGTATTTACATAAAGTGTTTTGTAGTGATATTCAATATTAGAAAAACCTGAGATATTCATATATACGGGCGACAGTAAGTTGATGAAACGACCGATAAGTTTGGACAAAATATAGATGGCCTCCATTGTCGAGTGGTAAGACGCTCGACTGCGAATCCAAAGGTCGCGGGTTCGAACCCGGCGTGCGCAAATAACTTTTATTTAATTAATATGTGTCATAACACATTTAATTCATATAAAAAACATAGTAAAAAGTATATTTGCGGCACGTTCCAGAGTGGTAGATACTTTAAGTATCGTCCTGGTGAAAGACCACCATTCAGAATTAAAACGTTGCTTGAAATGGCTTTAGCCGTGTTTGGTGACCAGATCTGAATAGCCAGGTACTTCCCAACCTTCCTCTTCCCAATCTCCTTCCCCTCCCCACTACCTTCAGCCTCACAACATACCCTATTTGGGGATGCCATAGTCTCATTGGCTCTAGACGGTTGGGAGCAGTTGAGACTCTTGTGCGGTATTCATATTTTAAAAAAATCTGTTTGTACGAGTAAAACCGCTAGAACTCGGTCATTTTTGATTGCTAGCAAGGTGTAACCAAAAACTAATGCTTATACCAAAAGTGAATTAGTTAAAAATGACTTTTTTTGTGGCAGGAATCTGCAGTTAATAATATTGACAGGCTTTTAATTTTGACAACAGACTCTGCCCCTTACATCCTTAAAGCGGGACGCAAACTTAAAAAGGTGTTTTCCAATATGACACGCTTTACTTATTTGGCTCATTCACTAAACCTAGTCGCTTCATCTGTGCGGGATAAGTATTAAAAAGTGGTTGTACTTTGTTGTACTAAAAAAATATATTTCAAAGCACCGAAAAGATTAGATATATTTAAAAGCAAGATTCCAAATATTGTATTACCACCGGAGTCAATGTTAACGCGTTGGGGAACTTTGCTAAAAGCTGCCGTTTACTATGGGCAACATGTTTTGAAAAAAATAAAAGTCTACCTTCAATTGTAAATGAAAATAACGCTGTAGTAATAGCGATTTTTCATTATTTTAAGATGTGAGCATTAAGGGTGACCTAATTTTTATAATGGGAAATTTCTGAACAATTTTAAATTCCATAAAAAAAAACAAAGGATCCTAACCTTTCTATTGTCAAATCGCCCGAAATTATTGATGAACCAAGGACCTTTTTATCATGGAGTAAAGAAGAGTGGGCAGAAAAACGATTAGATGCCATACCAGCCCGAAATCCTGGCTATGATGCATTACGGTGCATTAGTGAAAATTTAAATGTGACCATCGATACAAAACTCTATAAATTTGTTCCGTTGACATCTGTTAATGTCGAACGATCTTTTTCTTTTCAAAGGTGGATTTTGAGAAAAGGGTATAGTGTATCTCTGAAAAACACGAAACGGATTCTTAAAGTGTATTATATAAATAATGTTGGTGTCCAAGCAAATTGATCCTGCATCATGCGCATACTATTCGAATTCACAAAAGGTAAGTCTCATGTATTATTTTATTAGTATTAATAACTATTAATAGTATTATTTCGAGAAAAAACCTTGAATGTGATGGATATCCCCAATATTGACTGTTCCATGAGAAAACTTTGCAGAAATAGGTTATTTATAATTAATGAAGCATTTTAATCGACAAAATACTTGACTCCACGCACGCTAAAATTGGGAAGCGATCTAAAAATATTAAAACTATTTTTCCCTAGTACTGATTACGGCACCGATTTCGCACCCGCGCCTGCGGTTGAGAGTCAGTGTCTCTTCATATCAATGTAATTATTGCGCAATTTTGTGTAATATAACTTCAGCGTTGCTTTACAAATCAGGAAATAAAACTTTAAGAAAAAATATCATAATATTCAAAATAACAAAAAACTTTTCACGTGGGTCAAATTATTATTTTTTTTAAATACACGGAAGTTTAAATAGAAGATTTTTTTAAATGGATTTAATAATGTACTATGTCTTATCCAACAATATAGCAACAAACATACATTTACACGTTTTTTCAATTTAAACATTTTTTATTTTATTATACGTTTTTTCAAATAGGTATACTATACTACGACCAATATTTCGTAATTTTTTTATCACTTTGATTCCGGTAATCATCGGATTTCAGTATAACATATACAAAATATAAACACATGTGAGAAATAAAAGATTACAGATTACCTCCTAGGAACTGTACCCCTTTTATTTATAATAATAAGCATAAAAATTACATATTGTATTATGAAAATGCTTTCAAACCCTAAGTATCATAGACGAGACAACATAAAAGTAAGCGTAATAAGACATTTATAATTAATTGACAAGAAATTCAAAAGATATTTATTACAAACTTATAAAAAACATTTAGAAATAGACATACTTTGAAGGGTTCAGATTTGTTAGAAAAACTGTAAAAAAATATTTAAGAAACGAATCTTCAAAACATTCATGCAAACAGAAAAATATTCTTCTTTCAAATTTTTGAACTTCTAGCTAGCTCCAAAAAATATCTTTTAATCTTACCTATTCTGTTTAGATCTGCTTGTCTGAAAACAGAAGTTTTGTTTCCGCTTTGAATTATTTATCGGTCTCAGTTTTTGTGGGGGTGTGTTTTAAGCTTTTGCTTGATAAAGCTTAAAGCACGATACCCCGACTTAGTATCGGAACTAAGTATTGGTACTGGTAATATACCAGGTGAGGTAAAACTATTTGTGACCGTGTTGCAAATGTGGGGATCCGGAAAAAAAGTAAGGGTGATGTAAGCGTAACAAATAAGATGGTATATATGGAATGGATGAACAGATGAATGGATAAAGGAGTATAAGCAATGTATATATATATATATATATATATATATATATATATATATATATATATATATCGGAAAAGTGAATGGTACAAGGAGTTGGGGACGCCTGAGGAAAAAAATGCACGATCAAGTGTATCGAATACTAGAGTCGAGTAATGTCATGAGCTTAGGGTTTTTAATCCAGTAAAGATCTTTTCCCTAAGAAAACACTAATGTAAAAATAAACTCAGTCAAGTAAATAAAACCATCAGATGGTGATAGTAATAAGGCCTAATGAGCCGCAGTACTAGTTAGATAGACATTATGAGGGGTATTTGTATAAGCCCCAGCTAGTTAGTAGAGGATTACGAAAGAATCCATAAAATCAAAAAAAAAAATGTCATGAGTCAGAATAAAAGAATAGTATTTATGAATGAAATGAGGCTAGGAGTGTGTGCCAAGGCAGAGTTATGTAGCAGTACGTCCTTGCTGCCTACCCCTACGGTAAACGGCTAGACAGTTAGTTAGTTTGTTTTGCACTATATGGATCAAGCCTTTTAACACACTTAAAACTGTTTTTTCTATCATCCAGTTACCTTGAAGTAGCAAGTTTTCATTACGTGGTAAAATTTTGGTTTTGACAAATCTTAGAATGAACTTTAGATAAAAATGTACATATTGTTTTATAAAAACGAAATAAATAATTTTTAATAAACGAAATAGAAAACAAATAAAACCAAATAATGTATCTTGATTACTACTTATATATAGTGAATGCAGTTGTTCTCTTAGAGGGCCGACATTTTGGTGGAAATATCAAATTTACATTAGAACGAACTTATTTATGCTTTGGATATGCTTTATTTTGAAATTTATTGTTTCAATAAATCATGTTTAAATAAACCTCATAAGTAAATTATAATTTAAATATTTATTCTAGATTTTATTAAAAAGATTGTCCGTAAATATAAATGGATATTTTATCCTAGTATTATATAGACTAGCTAGGTGTACAATTGTACTAAGGTAGAGTTTTGCATATCAATACAAAGATTTCTACCTATATCAGAAGAAATTGTGAAAAAAAAGATTGATAAAAATGACGGATTCTAAGAAAGTTTCGGTAATTATTTTGGTAGCGACGTTACTTTCAGATATATCAGAAGTTCCGATTTCAAGTCTCGGTCGCAACCAAATCTTTTTATTTTCTGTGTTTCCTTCTGTTTCATATTTTACAGGAAATATAATATATATTGTTTCCTTGTTGATACTATCAACAAATTATAAATTATCAAAACTTGGTACTATAAACCCTTCGCCAATACCATTGTTTGTGTTAACTTGGGAATTACACTGAGTGATGCGGTAATACCAAGAAAATTTAACTACATCACTGTAGGCATGTTTTAGAAACATTGTTGTATGTAACTAAATAATTCACAAGCTTTATTGAATACACCATACATATTGTAAAAATATTTTTTAGAGATGTTTACACGCTGATTGTAAATGATATATTTTGTTTGATGCTTTTATGTAAATATTTTGTTTGTTCAAATATGTTCGAATATTTTCAATATTTTTTGTTTATGAAAACAAACAAAAAATATTGAAAATATCACCATCAATATCCTTGGTTTCCTCTGCCAAAGTGAATTTGTAGAATATTAAATCTGAAAAGTTACGTGAATAATTGTGCGACCGCCAAATTTTAACAATGTAATAGAAACGTGAAAGAAATTCATGAAATATTCTGTCGTATAGCTATAAATCTTTTTAGAAAAAACGAAAATCTATCTTCTTTCTATCTCTACATATAAAAATGAATGTTTGTTTGCCTGTCTTCGATGTTCTCGAAAATTACTTGACCGATTTTGCTGAAAATAGCAGTTTATTTTTATTGGTGACGGAAAGGTTCAAAAAGTAGTTTGAATGAAATCTAATATGTAAATCTGTTGCTGTAACGTTTTAAAATTAGTATGAAAAACATTGAACCCGCCATGTTGTATTGAGGTTAGCCCATAGATAAACAACAAACGAAGGTTTTTTTGTGTAGAATATTTTCAAAATGGAAAACAAAATACCTACTTTTTTTTTCCTTTTTTTAAAGAAAGACAAACATTCTCGGGTTACGAATAACCTGACAAAATTTGAAAAACTCCTACTGCCATCATATGAAGCGGAAGATGTTGCTTGTGCAATGATGGAGGACTTAGCCAGCAGAGGAATTGAACGCACGACGCCCGGGTGGGAATCCGACGCGTTTGTCCACTCAGCTACCGACCGGTCGTATATATACATATTTTTTTAAATAAATGTTTGGAATGAAATAAAATGTTCAAATGAATGTTTCTTTATTTAGAAATAGTAATAGTTATCAAAAGAAATTACTTTCGCTGTCAAATCAATTATGCCAAAAAAGATAATCTATTGGTCGATCTACACCTCAATCACGGAAGAAAAGGGCATCACGAGCTTCAGACAAAGTTCGAACAGCTCAAACCCGTTTGTCTGAGACAGACGAGCAACGAGAATCAAGACTGGAAACCGATCGAATTCGAATAAAAAGGGACTTTAATAAACAGAATTAAAACAAAGAAATACTTTCTTTATTTGAGTGGCATTGTAAAGCATGTCGAATAGTCGCTTTTAGGTTATAAATTTCATACCGATTGCGTAAAGACATCAAAAAAGTTTGAATATAAAACGTAGCCAAAAAAATGCTATATTTGTATCCAAATAATGTAACTTTTATGAGCTTTTAAAAGGGGAAGGTACCCTCGATGGAAACATGCTTAACGTGTAAAACAATTTGGCATGACACCGTCATTGCATGTTCCATACTTTGTGAGAAAAACGACGTTAATTATAATTTTACGTGCCACACGTGACGTGAGTCCTGATATGTTAAACGAACACCGATGCCGACATTCGCTTGTTAATTTGGCACAGGCATTATCAACCCCTCGCAACATCATTAGTGTGTTTTCTCGTAGCAAAATAAAGTTATGCAGCTTGACACGGATAACTTTTCAGGTGGTCGAAGGGGATACTAATGAACGAACTATTTACAAGGTCCATAGATCTACTTCAGAATGCCAACAACTTCAAAGTTGTCGTTTTTTAAAACTGCGCAAGCGGTCGAAAAATGAACTAACATTGAATACTCTCTATATATTTAACCGTTTAAAAAGTAAATGCAGTTTGACATAATTATCTTACCAATGTAGGCGGCCAAAAGGAAAACCCAGAACCTGTAATTATAAGTACCTACATAGTTTTTTTTTAATCCTCAATTTCTACAGTACACATAAATATGTTTAATCGAACATTGAATACGTTTTGAATAATATATATTTTCTATTAAATAAAACAATAAACTTTGTAAAACACCACTTTATAAGAGTTAATCACCAACCAGGTTTCGCTTTTCTAAAGCTTCTTCAGGGCTTTTACATCAAAGTTGATGTAAAAGCCCTAATAAAGTGGTGTTTTACAAAGCTTATTGTTTTATTTAATATACAATGTCACACCTCCAAGTTTTTGCTTCCTTCGAAAAAAAAATATAAATTTTCGATTTGATTATTTTCGTAGAAAACAATCACTTTGTGGTTTGACATATTTAATGAAATGAAACAAAAACTTTGTATAACACCACGGATTTAATTTATTTTTTTGACCGACCGGTTTCGTTTGGCCTAGCCATCATCAGGGTACAAAATCGAACTGTTTAATTTTGTACCTCGATGATTTAGTTTAGCTTTGTTGTTTAATTTTGAACCCTGATGATGTTTAGGCTAAACGAAACCGGTCGGTCATAAAAAAAATAATTAAATCCGTGGTCTCGTACAAAATTATTGTTTCATTTCATTAAAAAACAGTTGTTTTGCTAAAATTATCATGTACTACGCACAAATTTATTCAATTGAAGATTATTTTTTTCTCAAAAAAATAAGTGAAAACCATTCTGACTAGTGACAGTTCCAAAATTTTTTTTTCTACTGATAACTTTAGAACGTCATCGGTATAAAATTAAAATGCTTCCGCTTGAACTTAAGAAATTGGTTGTATCTTCATTAAAGTTGTTGAATTATCACTATCTGTCTAACAAACTCTGAAGCGTCTCCTATAATAAATGAAGTTGCTCTTCAACACGTTTTGGCGTAAAATTAAAAAAAACCACCAGATCATTGTGAGTCGATCGTTAACCATACAGGAGAATATAATACATTATTATTTTTACTTGTTTTGTTAAGGAAAAACTTCATTAATTTAATATGAAAGCTGCCAACTCAACACAATAAGATTTTTTTTTGTGCACTGGTGGAGGTAAACACGTCTGTGAGATTTCAGTCTAATAAAAATGCTTCATAATTTGTGAAATGAGAAAACAGGAAACCGTCTTGGCCTAGTAGTTTTTTTTAAGCAATAAGGCTTTACCGTTTTACTAATATATTATCTAGCGGAGAACAAAACCAGCCGTCACACGACCCCCTAGACCACGTGACCCCGCTATTTCGAGGCGTGGCCGCCAGGGCGCCAACCCTATTAATTGTTTTCCCCAAGCCAATCCAATCCACTTTCGTTCGGAAATGACCAGGCCGGGAAATTGACAGCGGTTTTTGTCGCGCTGATCTCATTTCCAAAAAATATTACTTTAATTTTAGCAAGGCCGTCAGGAGTGGTAGAAAATGCTTAGCTTTTGTCACTTTACATACACACTTAACGTTTTTTTAATCCATTTCTACTTTGTACTTAATATGATAGATGGTAGAATAATTATATGTATTTTAAAAACCTATTCTTAATTAGAAAAAAGATTTTCTTATACAATTTCCACGGAAACAAGGAAAAAACCTACCATCACGCCATTTACCCGCAGAAGTAGAAAAATAGAATATGACGTCACATAGCATAGGCTCCAGCACAAACCTTATTCTTTATTAACACTAATACATCGTCTCTTATAGTCGCCGGAAAGGAAAAGGGGCTGAAGCGCCATTTTTGGAAGCTTACACCAAAACAATTTTTATAATAAAATTCATAAGTCTTCAGTACCTGCTAGGATTTGTTTTTTTTAACTCAATGCTTTCACTGAGTTACCTGAAGCGACAAAAGTTGAACAAGTTCTTAACTTGTTACGCTGGAGTCAAGCCTTCTCCCAAATAAAAATATAATTAAAATATATTAAATATATTTTAGACGGCTGAAGGGCCACAGAAGTCTAAGAGCATTCGATGCAGAAAAAAACTGATCTAAAGTGCATATTTAACTCATCTTTGACCAAAGTGTCGCTTAAGCCCTTTTGCCATGATTCAATTTTTTTAGGAAAAAATATCTTTTTTTAAGTATAAAATTATAGGATGGTGTTAATATTAAAATCGATGGCGCATGCTTATCAAACAAAAACTTTACGTTTAATACATAAACCGTTTGAATACTCTCATTTTGAACCGTCGAGATAGGAGGTCTGTTATTGTTTTCTCAAAGATGCTCTTCTATAAATTTGAATCAAATAATCTTAGTAAGATCTATGTCTACAAATTTTGTAATTAAGTTTTTAATAATTATTTTGATGCATCTTGGAGCCGGCGGCCTGTTTCTTCAAATCGAAACTAGAATCAGCTGATTTAAAATGATTCAAAATTCTGTAAAATTATGTGATATGTTGTAAAATGATGTAAAATGGTGTCAAGTGATATATCTTTAGAAAATATACGTTTTTACTGTTGTTTAATAATCATTTTAAATTAAATAAAGTTATGCAAAATCGTGAGAGCTGATATATAATTATGTATAATTATGAACGACGTTGTAAATTAATACATGATACTAGTTCGAGAGATGTGAATATAAAATAACTCATACATCGTTGGTTTTAGAGGTATTGTAAAACAGTTGGAAATTTAATGAAGAACAATAATTAAAAGCCCATTTTGAATAACATGAGTTATATTTCAAATTAAAAGTTTGCACTTAATTTACTTATAGATTTTTTTTGTGTATTTCATGAAGTTGAAAAACGTATCTCCAGAAACTAAAGTATCTATGAATCTTCATTCCATTTATTTTGACATCTTACTCACTGTAAAGATATTACAAGAACATCAAACAACAGTTCACACAAATCAAAATATCTTCACAATGTTCTGAAAAGCGTTATTACCAAAGTTTTCCTCCATAAACTTAGTCGAAAGTTCAACAAAACGATGTTTGAAATAAATTTTAACAAATGTTAGAATGTCTTTGATATTTTTGATTTTCATTCAACCCGAAGAGTAGCTAAATGTTTCGTTAACTTATAAAGTTTCATAAAATTATATAAATAGGATTGTTTCCAGATTCATTAAAATACAAATCTTAATCGGTTCGTTGGTTTTAGTTTCGATTAAAAAATATGCATTTTTTTCTCATGTTTGTTTAAGAATTACCAGTTTTCTTTAAGTTATTAAAGCTATTGATATAAACACAGGTATCATTATTGTTTTCTCCCTTATCCAGCTAATGTTATTATCTCTACATAAGTTAAAATTCATAATTCAAAATATGGTGTAGCTGGGTGAAACTGGTCCGGTCAAAAGTAAATGTTTTTTTTTTGTTTCTCAATGAAAAATATAACAAATTTATTATTTATATTTTTTTTAATGTGTTTTTTATCAAATTTATATCACAAATACTTAATATTAAATATGTGTTAGAAAAGTGCGTTCCTTTGCGATTTTTGGTTGGCACTCATGTTTTCTCTTATCGGAATTCAAAACTACCAATTAAAACAAGACATGTCTGTAAACTTCGAACTAAAGTATTCGAACTAAAAGTTGCACAAAATCTAAATGTTGCAGAAAACTGTTTTTTAAAACAATTATATGTAACTATTAAAACACTGAACAGATTAGCGCAATACTATTTGAATATTTAAAAAAAATGGTAATCAAGTAAGTGAGTACTGAAAATTTAAGGTTTGAATATAATGCTTTTTTTCTAAATAAGAAAAAATATTTGATACCTATTGATATTTGGTTACGTTGATATCTTATAATAAAGAAAAATCGTATTTCAAAATATTTATTTAAATTGAATTATTTTAATATTAAAAAATACTTTAAACACCCAAATAATAATATGATATTTTTAACGAATCAGGCTTAATTTTTTTTTTATTTCATAAAAAAAAGAAAACCAAGTAATTTAATAATAAATATATGAAATATATTATGTTCTCTTGACATGTAAGACTTAAGCTTAGGAAATTTGAATCTTGAAAATCCTCAAAATACTCTGTATAGAAAAGTGAAAAGTGGTAATTTTTTGTAAAGTTTCAAAAGAAACACATTTATACTTAATTTACAAAGACAAACACTTTATTACCGTGATCAAATTAAGAGGGGCGACAAATACAAGTTTTTTAAACTGATCAACAGACCGTGGTAGAGAAAGACGTCACACCTTATGGCCTCGAAACAAAAGCTACTGTGCATTGTATAAATGTTCATCAAATGGTTACGAAAACAATATCATTCACGTATAAATAATTAATCATTATTATCCTTTGAATAACTCTTTAAAGCACATAACGAAACTCGTGTGCATTGAAGGGAATTAATTATTCATTACTTAAAATATTATTTTATGTTAAAAGCTGTTTAAAAAGGCTAGGGTGAAATTATCAAGTTTTTGTTAAGCTTAGTAAACAAAATTACGTTTTTTTTTTCATTTTTTAATAAGAAAAAACACCTTTAGTAACATTCATACATCACTCATTTTATAAATTAAATCAATTTAACAGTTTTAATAATTAAAGTTCAGTGTTTTATACCGCAGTGTTTACAGTACGTATTTAACCTTTCATAGACTTATGTTTGAATCCAGTAATTATGAATGTTATAAAACTAAATGGTATTTATAGAGAATGTTAAAATAACAAATCTCTCATTTAAACTAATAATATTTTTAAATTAAAAATTCTAATTCAATCAAAAATGCAATTCAGAAAAAAGTTACATTTATTTTAATTTTAAATCCTTAGCGGCAGTTTACGCAAAATGGTATATTTAATAAGAAAATCTAAATTACAATTTTTTGCGCTGTGAGAACATTGAATCAGCAAACGCTAGGTTGAATTTTGTTAAATCTCTATATTTTTAAGGTTTTATTTGCCATTCGTATACTTCTACTCCACTAAAAGCGGCGGCACCAATCAGCACCTCGGTGTCTTTCGTGTATAAAGCAATTGTGCAAATATAATAAGATGAAGAGCACCGTGGTCGAGCGGTTAAAAGCCTCGGCTTCAAACGCTTGCTACTTGCTTAATCTGTGAGAAATAGTTTACCCAAACTACTTGTACCCACAGGCAAATTCTCTTTGTTTTTTGTTTTATATTGTTTATTTGTTAGTATCGGAATGTGTGTTATCTCACAAATAAAAAAATAAAAAATTAAAATCTACAAGTCACAGGTCACTAGGTTCACTTAGTGTTCTGAAGTGTCCTAAAATTCACGGACTCAAATCCCGGCGTGCGCAAGTAAATTTTATTTGCTTTAATGCAAATGAAATGATAACTTTGTACAAGACCACAGATTTTATTTTATTTTTTATGACCGGTTTCACTTAACCTAAGCACCATCAGGGTACAAAATTAAACTAAACAAAAAATAATGATGATTAATAAATACTGATGGTGTTTGGGCAAAACGAAACCAATCGGTCATTAAAAAAAATCTGTGGTATTATACAAAGTTATTATTTCATTTTCATTACATATGTCAAACCACAAAGTGTTTTTTTTTTTTAATATACATTTATTTACTTTATGTTACTTGACAATGGATTAATCTAAAATAATGTATGGTAGATTTGCGTCACGTTCCAGAGAGGAACATACTTTCAGTATCTTGAAACCCTACAATTCAGAATCGAAACGTTGCTTGAAATGGCTTTAGCCATGTTTGGTCACCAGATCGGAAAAGCCAGGAACTTCTCCGCCTTTTACTCTTTCTCGTCTCCCTTCTCTGCTCACTCCCTCCAGTCTCACAACATATCTCAATTGGCGTCAAACCCACAATTTGTCAAAATCGAGTTTAACATGTTTTCCTATAGATCAATACGAAATTTATATCTCCTAAAAATATCTAAGTTCCAAGTGCAATAGATTTTTGGTATTTTTTTTTTTACTAAGGCACATTGCAGATATTTGACTTAAATTGAAGTTTCAAAATATTATAAAATGTAACATAACATAAAAAAATACTTTTTTTAATAAACACATTGATAGATTATAAATGACATATTTATAATAATGCTCATAAAGAAAAAAAATCACTAATGTTGATTCACTTTAGATATGCCGTACTATGCTTTTGAATCGTCATATTTTCTAACGTCTTTTTCACACTTTCATATTTTTGTGTTCAGATGCTTTCTGCATAACTACGTCCAATTGGGGATGTCGTAGTTCTACTGGCTCCGGAGAGTTAGGACTCGTGTGAGTTATTAATTTATTTATATTTTAATAAAGCAAAACAATATTAATGCAGATGATAAAAAGTACAAGAATATCTTAAAGGAGACCACTTTAAAAGTATACCAATAAAACAAATCTGAGAGGAACCTGTTAAAACAAGTGTCAGGAACAGAAGAGTAATATAATTTTATACATTTACGTATATTAGAATCTATTGGTACCTCGTGGGTCTACACGTAAAATGCCAATAATATTACGACTGTTTTAAAATGTGCCAAAAAGTGCTAAAACCCAGTCAGAAGTAACTTCGGGCACCATTTGGCTCAGAGCCTAGGTTGGTCCTTATACATTGAACTAATGTATGCAGATTAAATACGCTTAACCCTTCCCTTCCCTTAATTAATATCCCGCTCGTGTTGGAGTTATAAAGGCTTTAACTAAATCTCTATTAAGAGCCCACTGACTCTTTAGGTAAGCCAAATCCGCGTGACACGTGGGATTTGTTTTGGATTACTACGTTGAAATATCATGATATTTATCGTAGAAATAATATTAATATTGATACAATATGAATTGAAAAAACACACAGAAAGAAAAAAGATTAGCGCGCAACCGATAAATGCCAATCAAATTATGTTGAGTCGATGTTATTGACGGAAAAGCTGATAAGGATATTGAAAGAAGGGTAAATGCAAGAAACTCCATCAACCTTTTCAGACACGCAATTCAAATCTTTGGATTTACAGTAAAATAAAATTGTATCTGGATAAGAAAATAAGAGAAAAATAACGTTAATTTTAAAAAAGTTTATATTTTCCACTACTAGATAGCAGCGTCACGTCAACAAGGGTAGAGGTGTATAAGTCGTGCAAACAAACTAAATAATCCACAGTAAATAAATACAAAGGTGATTTTAATAACACCATTTTTTAAATATTATTCTACATTTTTTTATTATTTAAGACCTGACCAGTTCCACCTTATGACGGGCATTTTCATACTGGTCCGTCATAAGGTCAATCTGGTCAGGTCTTAAATGAAAATAGTGGAATAAAGTTAAAAAATGATATTATTAAAATTAATACTACTACGAATTAACAGTTTCAATATTAGTGATACGTGGTGTTTTCAGTCTGCAAACACATCGTCTGAGAGGGTTAATAGAGGACTGGACGCTGTTGGCGCAAGTAAAAAAAAAATAAAAAAGCGAAGCTAGCGGTCCACGATGGAGTGCGTATACCAACCCTGATGTATGGCAGCGATGCATGAAATTGGCAGATGAAGAATGTAAGTAGACTGAATGCCTTATTGATAAGATCATTGAGGCGTCTGTGCGGTAAAACTATGTATGATCGTGCTAAAAATGTGAATATCCGACATAATGCAAGTCCTATGTAAGCGTAATGAGTAAGATCAAGAAAGGAACGTTTAGATGGTTTGGGCATGTAGAGAGAATCAACAAAAAAAGGAGTGTGAAAAGAATGTATGACGCAAAAGTGAGTGGTAGAAGAAGTCGGAGACGCCCGAGGAAGACATGGCACGATCAAGTGAATCAAATACTTCAGTCGGGCCATGTAAAGAGTAAATGTATAAATGTAAATGAAGCAAGGAGTGTGTGCCAAGAGTTGTTTGGCGGTCCGTCCTCTTTGACTACCCCGGTGGTGAGACGGCGTGAACGTTAGTTAGTTTTATGCTATTTTGAAGGTTATTGAATTTTAAAAAGATTAATTTAATTATTTTAAAAAATATATATTTTGAAATTTATCTAATATAAATTCAAATTTCATTGTTCCAAGCAATATTTCAATTTTATTAGTTTATTTTGCACAGAAATTATTACATGTTATGTATGACATGTTTAATGAAATTTTCGGCTGCTTAGCTAGAAAGATTTAAGACATTAAAAGATGAACCATTTTAAAAAGGCTCAGAAAATACGAAGCAGAGAGCTCCGGAATATTATTAAAAAAGTGATGAATATGCCTCTGAAAAACTCGTAACTTCCGGGCCCAAATCAAATGTATTTACAACGATGCTAAAAGGCCGTCAATAATACTAACTCCCTTTAATACATTTGTATAATTTGTTTAAAAACAGTTAAGCTTTATTAAAAAAAAAAATGTATTCATACCTACTCACTCGTTTAGTATGTATGATTATTTTTCTGTTCAGTACAATAAAGTAATTTTCCATAGGTACCATCGTTTGATCAAACTTTACAAACAAGATTTTTCAAGTCAATTTTATGTGGTTCGCGCCTCGGAAAACCCGTCGAAATGTTGACTTCATCGCGAGCCTCACCTAGAATATTACCTTGTATATTCCAAGAGATGTTAATCCGCAATATTATTTTTACTATAGCTTGTCGCACGCCCCCTATGGAAATGTTGAATTATATTTGAACTTATTCTCGTTTTTGGTTCGCATCCGGGAAAATGTTTGTAAAAGTTTTCATTCCATCAAGTCTCTGCGGTAATAAGGTATATTTTCGATAGATGTCACTCTACTAAACAAAATTCACTTTTCATGTTATTAGTAATATTTTTTTCGTATTATTAGAGCTTATCCAGCGCCCGTTACACAATAATTATTAAACTACCTTCAGATTATGTTCCATTGTTTTTCATATAGATTGCGCCTTTAGAAATTATAAATAAGAATTTGGAAAACAGAGAAATATCAGTGAACAAATTAAATTTCATTTTTCATTTCTCCACTGAGCTCATTTTTTAAATATCAAATAACCTTCATAGATGGCAGAAAATGAACTTCTTTCAAGAGTGATATTATTTCAAGTTTGACGAGAAAGTTCTGAAAGGCTTTTATTAACTATATGTAAGCATAAGGTAATACGCAATACCGTTATTTCATAGATTTGCTAAATGAGATTTTATATTTTGTTTCATATAACACTTATATTATTTTCGGTTTTGTTATGCCAAACGCATAAAAATCCGTTGTTTACTGAAATGAAAATAAACTATGTTATTATTTTTAACGTGGGTTGATGAATAAATTTGAAAGAAAAAAAATAATAGCTCTTCATTTTAATAATATTTTGGTAAAATACCTACATAGTTTATAATATATTAAGCATATTCCTTTAATATGAACTGTTTTATTAAAATATAATTATTTGAAAAATAAAGTTTCCTTCCCTTTGTTTCTTTATAATTATATATTAAAACTTTACTTCTTAATTTCTAGTTAAAATCTGAATATTTACAAAAAAAAAATCCTAAGCAATTTAACTTTTAATGACTTCATTCGAAATCAAAGAAAAATGTTTTTTTATCGAATAAATAATTCTTACACGCAGTGGCGGCTCGTGACTTTTTAGTGTGCTAGAGCTATCTTTTTATTTATTTATAAAAAAATTTTGGCTACAACAACATCAATAACGCCGTATTTGATAATTTTAGCACCCTAGCACATTAAAAGTCACGAGCCGCCACTGCTTACACGTAAATGATACAATACTTTTTTAATTAAAATAAAATCATATGAACGGGTGTGGATATTCGACCTTATTGAGTGAACAAAACAATATTTGAAAAAAAAAACTTTTGATTTCACATATACTCGTAGATAAAAATCATACTCATCCTATTCTAAAAGCTCAGTGACCGTTTGTACGTATTTGAAAAAATTAGCTCAAAGAAAAATTAACACTAACAATGTATAGATTTTTTTGAACAATTAGTTTTTATTGTGGTTTTTATTTATGCGTTGATAAACTTTCAATAACCGTTCTGTCGTCGTAAAAACACGTGAATGTAGATAACATATATGGCGGACTATTGATCGCCGAGTTCGATTCATAGTTTATTAACGATAACCAGATCCGGGAAGTACCTGATACAGGGATCAACCTGATACTGGGATAAACTTGCTATCGGGATGTACCCGATCAAAATAAATTATGCATGAAATAAATTTTGACACAGACAAAGGCTTGAACAAAAAATATGCCGGTTTTTTTATATATGAATACCGCACAAGAGTCTCAACTTCTTCTATAGAGCCAGTGAGACTATGGCATTCTTAAATAGGGTATGTTGTGAGGCTGACGGTAGTGGGGTGGGGAAAGAGATTGGGAAGAGGAAGGTTGAGAAGTACCTGGCTATTTAGATCTGGTCACCAAACACGGCTCAAGCCATTTCAAGCAACGTTTCGATTCTGAATGGTGGTCTTTCACCAGGGCGATACTTAGAGTATCTACCACTCTGGAACATGCCGCAAATATACTTTTTATTATGTTTATATGAATTATATGTGTTATGACACATATTAATTAAATATAAGTTATTGGCGCACGCCGGGTTTGAACCCGCGACCTTTGGATTCGTAGCCGAGCGTCTTACCACTCGACCATGGAGTTGTTCCTGCTATTCCGTTTATGTAGTACCGTAAGATATGCCGATGGCTTTTACAGTGTTAGGTGACCAGATTTGAATAGCCAGGTACTTCCCAACCTTCTCCGTCCCCATCTCTTCCTCCTCCCTGCTACTTTCAGCCTTACGAGATTAGCCTGATTGGGGTAGCCATAATCTCGCTGGCTCTCAGCAGTTGGAACTCTTCTGGCATTCACATTAAACATTTTTATTTAATTTTTTATAGTGAATACCGCACAAGAGTTCCACTGTTCTCAACCGTCTAGAGCCAGTGAGACTATGACATAAAAAATAGGGGTATGTTATAAGGCTGAAGGTAGTAGGGAAAGGATGAGATGGTGACGATATATATATATATATATATATATATATATATATATATATATATTCATATATATATTCATATACATATTCAAAATAAAATATAAATACGAGTACATCAAGAAATGAATAAATATTTTTTTTGATTGTGGATGACTTAGTGGTGAAGCTATATTAAATAAAACACAATGATTTTTCGCAAGTAGTTTAAGCGTGAAATTTCAAATAACTTATTTTTAAATTAGCATAGATATCGCAGTCAGAATCATTGCTTGCATACAGCATGTTTTAAACTTATTATCGACTTGGTAAAGGAAAATTACACTGAAAATGTTACAAAAGTTCATTCGTAATATTTTAATAAAAATGATACGTTATTTCGGATTTTCAAAGTGTTTAGATATACCAAAGTATAAACTTATTATCTCTCTCAAGTCGATGACAATAATTCATCGTAATCAAGGCAAATACTGTTTCTCAGTGACGTTTTCTAAGAAAATCACTCTCCAAAGTGTACACATATGCCCCAAAACACATAAAATATATGCACCAAAACACATGGCACATATGCTTCAAAACAATCATAAGTTTGTGTTATTGCGTGAACTATAACATGAAAAAATAATAATAAAAAATAAATAAAAATAAATAAAAAAATCGGCTAAATTTAAATTTACTATGATATTGTGATTGTGTCCTACCAGAAGTGACCTACGAGGTAAGTATGTTGCTGTATATTTATATAAACTAAGAATTAATATTAAGTAGAAATTAAAATTTGTATAGCGCCCTTGAGGTGATTTTTCACAAAAACGGCGCTATACAAATTATCCAAATATTATTATTATTATACGTCAACAAGTATATTTAGTGATATCTACGCGCTTAGTCTTAAAAATATTTAGTTTTGAATCAATATCAATGCATTACATTTTTCTGTAAGTTGGCAATATTTTTATTTATCACACAAAATTATAATTTCCTTTGAATTTGTAGAATTTGGAACTGACGTAAGTTAAAATTTTCAAATTTAAAGGCGATCTTTTCAAATCCCCACCTACGTAACAAATTACCTACCTATATGGCATTTTAGCAGATAGTATTCAATATTAATTTTAATAATGGTTGGAATAAAGCAATCAATACTTCACTTACTTGTGAATATTCACAGACATAATACAAGAACATGTAAAGAAATCAGACAACCAAAAATAATAAAACCAATAAACAAAACAGCTTACTTTATAAAGGGATGAAATGTTATAATGCGCTGCCGGAAACTATTCAAATTATACCAATTAATAAATTTAAAATAGCCTGTAAGATCTATTTAAAATACATAAGTAATACCAAGTAGTAAATAAATAAAAATATTATTATTAGGTGCAAAAAAAAATCAATTATAATTAGATACTTTGTAAACTTTAATGTACAAGTAACTAAAATGAAATAAATAAAACTAAAACTAAACTTTTTTTTGGCAAGTCAAGTTACATTGTGTGATTTTTTACGGGAAACAACTATAGACACGTCATATTCATACAAACCTTACGAAAAATGTAGCAGTTCTGCTAACGCATTGTATTCCGTTTCACCCGCGAGTGAAAAGGATAGCCATTCAAAGAATATGTGTGTACGCATGAGATAGCTATATGAACGTCCCACGCTACTGTTATAATCGGGTATTGCGCTACTGGCTCTGGTTGTCTTTCACACACTTATGTATTTCTGCATTCGCTATCTCACACCGTTTTCATGAACCTTTAAACCTTGTGAATTTATTGAATTGTGTATTTATTTTTTTGAAATTGTGTATTTATTGAATTGAAATAGTAAGTGATTTTTGGGTAATTATGAATGGAAAGAAACTCCATGAAATATGTTTTTTACTCCCGAATGATTTTTACACCTCTCAAGGCATTTATTCTCAGAAAGGAGCCTACAGCGACGCGTTTGTGTGAAACTAAACGTAGTAAATCTCAGGTATGTCTCGCGGACTCGGTTTAGTGCATCCACGCGCGTTGTCTCACTAACGTATCTACATTATTTAATTAATCTAAGGTTACAACTAATACATTAATAGTAACAGTACTTATGATATTTTAGACTCGGTCATTGCCGAGCATACGGAGCTGGTTATTAATAAAAAGGGGTTGTATCGGTATCTTGTTGACATCCCACATAGAAACAGACATCGTAATCTCATGCATAATTAATGACGCTGTGAGTCACGGTATCATTAATTACGCATTCAGAATTTGTGACGGATCTAATATTCAATGCGTACCCGTAGATTACCAAATGAACCATAAAACCATCAATAGTCCAGGTAACAGATGTAAATAGTTTTGTTACCTGTGCAGGGATCATACGATCAGTGCGAGAATGATGAATGTGACGCGCAACAGCAGGTGTTGCAACCTGTTCTAGAACTAGCCTAATCGTTATGAAGGATTATCAATATTCCTGGAAGTCACCGTTCAGATGAATGAAATTAATAAAACTTATAATATGGAATTTTGTAAACACCTCCAAATACAACATTGGAGTTACAGTAATTGATCAATCTGAACATGTATCAGCTTGTATGTTTGTGCAGTTAATTATTTTTGTAGCTAATACCGCAGAGTCCCAACTGCTCCCAACCGTCTAGAACCAGTGGGACTATGGCATCCCCAATTGGAGTATGTTGTGAGGTTGAAGGTAGTGGGAAGGGGAAGAATATGAGGAAAATAAAGGTTGGAAAGTACTTGGCTATTCAGATCTTGTCACCAAACACGGCTAAAGCCATTTCAAGCAACGTTTCGATTCTAAATGGTGGTCTTTTAGCAGGGTGATACTTAGAGTATGTACCACTCTGAACGTGTTAATTATAACTAATAATATGACGTGAATTAAATATGAAATAACACATATTAATTAAGGTAAAAATTATTTGTGCACGCCGAGATTTAGGCCCGCGATCTCTGTATTCGTAGTCGAACGTCTAGACCATTCGACAATGGAGGTCGTCCTAATTAATCCATTAAAAAACATATTAAAAAAGAAACAGAACAAAACTTCCATGATGTCTTCGTATACCAAGTGTGACGCCATTAGGAGTAATGTGAATAGAATGACAACTTTTGTAACCTCATCTGATTGAAAATCGTGTGGAACACTTAAAATCAGGCCCATTTTGTACGAGACAATTTTTTTTTACCAAAATTTTTTTTTACAAGGTTGGGCTGTTGGCGGAAAAGAGTGATTTTTATGCGTAACGACTGATAAAAAACTGAAACGGGCCTAGAATCGGCGTTTGATAGGAACCGTTTAAATGAGAAAAATTTAAAAGTTAAGGCTACTCGACGAATTGTGGTGAAATGAAGTTTTATTTTAGTTATTTGTACATCTAAGCTTACAAAATAACCATACATAACTCACAAGCTATTTGACAATATTAAATATAACTAATTAGTATAGCTTATATACTACATGAAATTACATACTAATGTTTTTTATATGGTTCATAGAAATTATTTTTAATAAATTCATTGGTGTTATTTTGATGGTTTCCGGCAGTGCTTTCAATAATTTCATTCCTTTATAAAACAAACTGTTTTATGAGTTAGATTATATTATTTTTTGGTAGTCTGATTTCTTTGTATGTTCTTGTATTATGCCTGTGTATGTTTGCGTTGTAAATAATTTAGTCAGAAAAATATTTTAGTAACAAGTTGCTTTTTTATTTATTTTATGTATAAATACTTAGAGAAATAATATACAAGAGGTAACGCTGTAGATCGATTTGTAGTTAGTTTTTACTAGGTTTTACTGACTCGGTTGGACCTGGGCGTGGCTAAGACTAGGGTTACGGTATTTATAAATCCATTCATAGCACATGTCGACACAATGTTTTTGTTTATTCGTATAACCACTTTTTCACAATATTCTTATAAAAATAAATATACCATATAACGATATAACCTAAAAAAAAACCGTTGAGTTAAATTCACTTTAGTTGCACATCAAAGCGTGTGGCCGGAGTCCCGGGAGACGCACGAGTCAAAGAACATTGTTACAATACTTTAAAGCGGTGTGAAATTTTGCCAAAATTTTGTTGTCTCTTTCTCTCTCGCGGTATACGACGTAAAAACCCGGAGAAAGTAATTTATCGCAATTTTTTTTGGTTGGGTAAAACAAATTAGTTTTTTCTCCATAGATATTTTTACTCCGAGTATAAATATCAATGTGTTTAGTGTCAGCATCAGTTTTACTAGTGGCTTATTTAAAGAAGCTTCAACCAGAATACGTGTTTATAAAATCTGGCATTTAGTTAGAAGGTGAATGTTGTTACAAATAAACGTGAACTGGGGTCCTCATTATGTTTAATGAGTGTGTTTTCTAATAGGGGTTGTTGTACGGGGTAGGGTTTTAAACCCATACCTAACCTTTCTCTTTTGTCCCGGCTTAGGTTCGGCTTCAGCATCGCTAAAGACGCTCCCTAGCTGAAGGCGGACTTACTTCAGTAATAAAACATACAATCGACCTGTAGGTCGTCCTGTAGGACGAAGGGGTATTTGCAGGCCTAAGCTTAGGTGGTTGAATGGTGTTCAGGCTAACACGGCAGCCTTAAGCAAAAATATCTGGAAGGAAAGAACAGGAGACAGGCAGTAAGCATTTAATTAAGTAGTTGTGTAGAAATGGTAAAGTAGACTAAATGCTGTAAAAATAAAATCCCTGGGTATGTGCGGTAAAACCATGTGTGACCGTGTTAAAAATGTGGATATCCGAAAAGAATGCAAGGCTGATGCAGGCAAAATGAATAGGATCAATAAAGGGACGCTAATATTATTGGGTCATGTAGAGCGAATGAACGAAGAAAGGAGTGTGAAAAGAATATATGGCGCGAAATTGAATGGAGTAAGGAGTCGGGAATGCCCAAGAAAGACGTGGCACGATCAAGTGAATCAAATACTTGAGTCGGGCTTTGTGAAGAGACAGAAGAGTATGTATAAGACGATGTTTGAATATGAATAAAGCAAGGATTTTGTGCCAAAACAGATTTGTATAGCGGTACGTCCTCTCTGCCTACTCATGCGGAGAAAAGGCGAAATGGTTAGTAAAATAGTTTGTTTTATGTAGGAATGAGATTCCTGAGGCGTACGTACGGGAAAACTGTTAATGACCTTGCTTAAAATGTGTGAATGAATAAGATTACGAAAGGGACCTTTAGATGGTATGGACACAAATAGCAAAGTAACGAAGGAAGGAGAATATATTACACCAAAGTAAATGGTAGAAGTAGTCAGGGGCGTCCAAAGAAGACATGTTACCATCAAGTGAATCAAATATTTTAATATCGAGAGTCAGAATAATGTAAGAGTATGTATGAATGTAAATGAAACAAGAAGCGTGTAGCAAGACAGGGTTGTGTGGCGGTGCATGATCTCTGCCTACCCCTGCGGATAAACGGCGTAATGTTTAGTTAGTCAAATATATATTTTTTTATTTAATCAATGATTACGTCTCTTACTGGTGCCTTAATATTCACCCTGCAAGTTGTTTCCCGGAACAACTCTACTTGCGGAACTCCACTCGTACCAGTCACGTAGATTATAAAACCACGAAGTGTAGCGTCTTTCTCTTCTTCATCTCCATCAATCTTCCCCTGATTTGTCAATTTGATAATATTGTATGTTTGGTTCTACATAAAAGTTTTCCTCTTTGTATAGCAAGCACGATTTTATTTTCCTTTATCATTAGACGAATAACTCCTAAATCGGTTGCCTTTCAGTCCAGACGTGAAATGTTTTTAATTATAATTCTGATTTTTTTGTGATTTTATGAATTAACTTCACACAAGCTCATTTGTTGCCTGTCTGATTCACCTCCATATTTTTTCTTCGCGAGATTTTAGATTGGCATAGTCCTTAAAAGATTTGAATAGTTGGAGCTTTGGAGATCATCTCATGAAATAAAAGCAAAACCCTTGACAAAATATAGTTTTTTTTTTTGCTTCAATTAAATCCCTTTGCAATGGCGCACAGCTATACATTCTCGTTTCTTTGACAGGCCTTCGAGTTCATTTATTCGCATCACGATTTTCTATTATCTTGTCTCTTGACATGAGCAGCCCAAGTCATTTGATTAACTAAATCAGCGACAGGCAAGTAGTGGCCCGCGGGATATTAATAGACCTACAATCATTTGTTAGTGAACCGCGACGCAAAGTATTTATTTGCTAACGCTGCTTCTTGTCAGAGGCGATAACAACACGTGCTACCGAACAGTGCTGTTGAAATTTATTTCGAAGTTAATTTAGTAACAAATCTCTTTTGCAGTAAAGCTATTAAAAGACGCTCTTCCTTGCCTTTCGCACATTGCTGTATACGTGTAAACTATAAAAAAGGCCGTACGGAAAAAACTCGTGTCCAATACAATAATGCCTTCCGCATATTGTTTAGCCTCCTCAGATATTGCAGCGCTTCCAGTATGTTTACGGAGAGGCGAGTTTCCGGTTTTGTTACTCTATATATCATACTTAGTTTGGAATGTGTCGGACTGCAGTAACCTTCATATACGTCGGCGCTCTATGAATTATCCAAATACTATTATTATTCTTTTGGAAAGAACGTTTTTGAAATTTGCTTAAGTTTTTGCTTGTGTAAATGAAAGCTCATGTTCGTTTTATCTCCTAGTTACTGACAAGTTTGTAGAGATTCGTCGTTCTGAATCTTTATACTAGCTATGTTTTTCTAAGTAGCGTAATACAGGAAACATGGTGTTGGCATTTCAGAAGCTTCAGTTGAAAATTTTCCCCTAGGTTAAAAAAAGTTGCCATCTGCTGAAATAGATAAGGCTATGTTTTTTTTCTTATTTATTTTGAGACGCTCTTTGAGCTCAGCCATTTAATTTCACAGTGCGCCTCCAGAACTTTCTTAAAAATGTTTAAAAAATATATATTTTATAAAACGAGTACTACAGCTGGAAGGCAATTATTTTGATTATATTTTTTTTATTTCGAAACTCGTCACACAAAAAGAGTTATATTTCAGGTTTTATGTTTTTTTTTTAAATTCTAATTCCCATAGATAAAAACACAAGCAATCTGGAAAGGCTAGGAGAGAAGATTTGCAGGGAGTAAAGATAAATCGATAGTCGGTAGATTGGCATTATCAAGGAGGCTGAAATTGAAAAGGAAATTACCGAATAACAGCGTAAATCGAACATGCAGCATCCTTAAACATACAGAACATCAGTCTATGGAGGGAATCTGTGTTAAATAAAAAAACAGTATTTTTATCCGTGACGGTGAGTGATCGCCAAAATAATTTACACAAATGCATATTTCGTATTTGTTGTTTTAATGAAGATTATTTGAGAGCATTCATTGTACAAAAATCCGATGTTAGAGACTGGACAGATTTCATTGTAGAGTTAAGAAGTTATATAGAAAAAAGGTTTTATAATCAAAAACAAATATCGTCTTTTTTCCTGTTGGCTTTCACGCCAGGGGCAGTAGAAAAACTTTTGGCAGGTGTAAAAAAAAATACTGGTGGGAGATTAACAATGTGAATATTTACACGATTAAATGGGACGTTAGAAAAAAATAATGCTAAACAGCGTCAACAACACGATGACTGAAACATAAGCAATATAAAGAAAGGACATAAAATTATGTACTTTCCAGAATTTAAAAAAATGCACCGAAATCTGTTGTAAAATACATTCTTTGGTTTCATTGTGTCTGCACTCACTCGTAAAAATCGGTTATTTCAATTTTTGCTACTAAAATAAAACTATAATATGTAAATCTGTCTAAAAAATGCTTGAAATATGATGAGTTTTCTTTATAAATGTTCGTTTTACGTAGTTCAATGCAGATCTGAATATAAACATTTTCACTTCCTGTGCCACCATACAGATAAAAAGGTTTTTTTTTACAAATCAACCCCTTTATTTTACCCTCTCGTAACCTTAATTTAACCCGGGTATATTTAGACTTTGGTGATTTATATTTGGATTCTCTTATATTTCCGTGCCATTCATATTTTCTTTACCATAAATTTGACTTTACTTCCCGTCTTCCCCGAAGGCCTACCATCATATATTTACAACAAGATACCCCGCAGTATGTGAAACCTTAGGAACCGCGGATATCTTCAGGATTAGTGTAGCACCAATTTGAGCATATAAGATGAAAAAAAGTAGCCTAACTCTCTATTTGGAATTAGAATTTGTGTAAAATTGTTCGTTCTGCCAAAGGCTATTTGAACGTTTAAAAATAACGGTAACTTTTTTATGATTCTGTTCCTTACTTTCAATTTCATACTATTCTTCAGTTATTTTTTTCTCACTCGTCGGAAGTAATTTTCCGCTGACTCGTTTCTCAACATCGATATCCGTGCATGTGTCAACAACCTCTTTGACCTTCTCCAGAGACTAAGCAAGTTAGGGATACATTATTTCAACCTGATCGAGGAAGTCACGTGAATCTGAAAATTTATCCTAAAACTTGCCATCGATTTTTTTCGTCCGGTATTGTAATCATGGTACCTTGAACAAACGAAAACGAATATTTTTAAGCTGACAAACACAATATATGCCAACAGTGTTTCGGTCAAAGGCGTTATTCCACGTGTGTTGGCAAATCAATTTAGGCCTTCATGATAACACTGATAACATAACGGTCGTGCCATTATACTGAAATGGGCCAAAAATCAGTGGTCGACGTGTGCGATTATTCGAAGAAATAACAGCAAAAAAAAACTTAATGGCGCTAATCTTCGATTTGCGACAGTGTAAAATGTCTCAGTGGTTCAAACCTACAGGCCTTTGACCTAAACAGTCAATGCGTAATTAATTTTTACTAACTTAATACAACGTGTGTATTTCTAACAAACTAGCCAGTGGGACTATGGCATCCCCAATCGAGGTATGTTGTGAAGTCAAAAGTAGCGGGAAAAGGAAGAAGTTAAAGAAGAGGAAGAAGAAAGTTGGAAAGTTTCAAATCTGGTCAACATGGCTAAAGCTATTTCAAGTAACCTTACGATTCTGAATGGTGGTTTTAGAGTATGTTTCACTTTAGAACGCACCCTAAATATACAACAAATTATTTGCGCACGCCGGGATTTGAGCCTGCGACCTCTGGATTTGTAGTCAATCGTTTTAACAACTTAAACAAGGGGGTCGTAGCTCTTATCTCAAATTCACGGCAAAAAAAGAATTTGAGGGGAAAACTGATTAAACATACCATTAAAAACTTCTATTTACATTATATAAAAATTCTTAGCAGACGGTAGACGGTACGCCGTGTTTTTAATATTTATGTTGGCAGTTTCATTCATTCATTCCATAACGCTGTTGATATTGGTACGATAAGGATGTGGGAACGAAATCCAGAAGCAATTATTATATCTCAGAAGTAGTAAATATGACATTTACGTCGTATAATATCATCAACAGCTCAATATACGAGTATTATCCATACAGTTTGTTTTATGTTAATTTCGAGATCATGCTTTTTTTGGTTTTTTACACAGAAAATTGATAAAAGCTTCAATGGAAACTAATTTTAAAATTCACTTTTTCATATACGGGTATTTACGAAACATTACATGGGAAGACATTTTGGTTGTATGATCAATTAACGTTTGTATGACTCATGGACCAACTTTTAAATGTAAAATGAACAAAACCAAAAATAAATGCATTGACCGTTACGCTACGGAGGCTGCCAAAGAAAGGGACGGCCGTTACAGAATAAGTATGGTACGTTCATTGTCTTCCTTAGCGAAGATACGGTCTTGAATATCCTTCACACACCTTGTTTAAAATAAGACCCTCGTAAAACGTAAATCAAGATTGAAGTGTTATTTTCTCACTCCATCATGATTCACCATAAACTACATGTATACCATAAACCAGACTGGTAAAAGATGAAACCAATGAACTGATTTTCAATTTGAACTCACATAAAACTGACAATGTAAGAAATTAAATGTATTAGAAAAAACAAACAAAAAAGTCGTTCTCCGTGACAGAGTGGTAAAGACCGTTATCATTATTTTGTTTAATTCACAACATTTTTTTTTTCTTACTATATTTTTAAATAATAATGATGTGAGCCTAAGCGAGTACTTTATCCATGCTAAATTCTCCTCTGATAGTTTTATGTGTTTATATACATATCAGTTAGGTTAAGTTTTGTACCCTATCTTTGCATTTAAATAATATTAAGAAATCAAAATTAGATATGGCATCCTAAGCTAAGGCAAAAAGCTGTGGTAAGTCTGATTAAAATTCTACATGTACCCATCGACACCCCTATCCAAGGAAACACAAATATTAGATGTAAGGCAGATGTGCACATAAACAAACAATATAGTACTTTACGAATAACTTTAACCTGCCCAATCTTATAAAAAAAACCATTTTAATGTTCAAGGTGTCTAACGTCGGTTCCTGGATTTTAAATGACAATTTTTTTTGCAACATCAGTGTTTTTTGCGTACGTGCTACTCGAGGTCTGCCAAGTTTTAGTATATCATGCAGCTTATGATTTGCGTATTTGTATTAGGTACACAGTACCCACCGTTTTTGCTTCGCTCAAGGCGCATGATGCAATCGAGAAGAATCACGTCATCTTCTTTTTTCATTTTTGTTCCCTGCACAAATCACGCCTCATAATGTAGTACAAGAGATCCCGTGTATTAAAAAGGTAGACCAATTTCATTTCGCATTAATGAAATTAGAGAAAATAATACAGCAAATGCATTATTTATTGAAATTATTAGTAAAAAAAACTTTTCTTATCTCCAAGTAAAAATACAAAAATGTGTTCATCTTTCTTTGTGTTTTGCGATTAAAAATAAAGAGAAGAAAAATAATCCCGCTAAAATTTATTCAAATTTACTTAAATTCAGACATGATTATATAAAAATTATTTTAACTCCACTATTATTTTGTATTTTTTCAGTAGATAATGTATTTGCTATCAATAATTGTAGGATTTTTACGATGTGAAATGTACGTATATTTGTATCGTATCCACTGTCATTAGTTGTAGAATTTAGTGTCATGCAATTTTACCTACTGTCAATGTATCTTATTTGGAAAAATTAACGTATCAAGAGAGTTTCACAGACAGTGTCTGTTGTATAATCTAGCATTGTATAACAAATGTCAACATATTTTATATTATTCTACTTGCACTCACTGTCACCTACCTTAGAACAGATTTTAACGGCCTAGTGAGGGAGGTAATGTAAAAAATAATGTAAGAAATAAAAAAAGTTGAAAAATAAAATAATAAAAAATAAACCAAAATAAAATAATTGAAACAGAAACTGTGAACGTATTTGGAATAATTAGGACATCCAAGTTTCAAGCCAGAAATTTGAACTTCTGCTTGAACACGGTCAAGTATATTGCTTTAATAATAGTATTATTTTCAAATATTTTGCATATACTCGTTCGTTCTAATTTTATAGCCCCTGTCATAAATAGAATCGCAAAAAACGCTACGATTTTAATTTCATGTGTTGGTTTGGCTTATCTGTCTCTCGCATATTTTTTTCTTATTATGCTCAATACATGTATTAGTTCAATGTATGATAAGCGTCAGGATATTATTTATCTAGAAACAGAGATACACCTTCTAGAACGCTATTTTTTTACTAGCTTTTTCTTTAGGTCCAGGTGCTACAAATACAGTACTGTGCTGGCCAGTTCTTTCTCTGTTTGGTGGTGCAGTCTTTGGCCAGAGGATGTTGTCAATACCTTTAAAAAAATTCTCTCACCCTCTGAGATTTTGGGACCAGCTGGAGGTACCTCAGTCGCATTGACTCGGACTGACGATCTTGTTCCTCTAAGATGTCCTGCTCATCGTCAGAAGTGGAATTCTCTACCAAAAGTTCGTTGCCATCCGTTTTGTAAAGCCACGCTTCAGTTTGCTTCCAGTCCTCTAGAGATCCATAGTTTTTCTGCAAGTACATAATGAAATAGGGATGCCATAATTTATTATTTACGTCTACCTAACTAAAACCATAATAAACAATTCAATTCATAGCTCGAATGCAATCATAGCGAATACATAAGAATAAGTAATGAAATAATAACAATTAAGTAGATCACAAACCCCAAGAGCTCCTTCTGACATAGCCACGTATCGCAGGCGCACGTGCCAAACTGAGCAAAATACTCGTATATGGTCAATGTACTTCAAATATACTTATTCTCAAGTGACGCCCACGGATACTTGTGAATTAAGCTATCTATGGGGCCTTGATTTGAGAATCTTGTTTAGGAATCAAATATCAGATGAAAAAGTTTATTTCGTTAATTATTTTATTGAATGATATTGTTATTTAATGTCCATGAAGGTGAGGGGATAAAAAGGGTGTTCTTAATCTAATCTTGGTTTAGTTAAATAAACCAAGTACGTTACGGATATATCTAAACTTTAGCCAGACTCACATTTCCGTCAAAAAATATTTTATAAGCAATCTTAAAACGACTTCACGCAATGATGCGCATAAACAAAGCTTTTCCAAATGGTGCTCGATTTTTGACTACTTATTCCAAAAACGTCTTAGTAAAAGTTACACGTGTCTGTGAGATTAGTGTTGAGAGCTTCAGAACGTTTGGTTTGTCATTGTGTTGTACAATTTTTTAATTTTTTTTTTTTTTAAAGAAAGACAAATATTCCTGGGTTACGAATAACCTGACAATATTTGAAAAACTCCTACTGCCATCATAAGAAGCGGAAGATGTTGCTTATGTAATGATGGAGGACTTAGCCAGTAAAGGAATTGAACGCACGACGTCCAGTGAGAATCCGACGCGTTTGTCCACTCAGCTACCGACCGGTTACTACAGGTTTATTTTTTCATCCCTACGTGTCTTCCATTCACGTGGAACGCATACGAAACCTTGTTCCACGCAGGTTTCTTTTAAGCCTTTGATCGAAAATCAGGCTTTCAGGCAAAATTGATAGTTATTTGATGAGATCCAATCTCTTTTTACGTCACTCTACGTGGAAAAATTTTTGTCCGTATTTCAATGAATAAATTTCCCTTCATAATTTCGACATGTTATTGAGTTATATTTAGCTACAAATTTTGTTGTGTGATGGCAGAAAACTTAAATGGGTTAAATCGCTATGGCATTTGATTTTACTTAATCAAAATATGATAACCATAGGAAGAGTTTTTCTGAAGTGGGTAGGCTTTCGGAGGCGCAAGTGTGGCGAGGGGTTCACGAAAGTCATGAGGGGTATGGGGCGGCAGAAAAACTCTGTGGCCTCGATCCCATGTCAACATCCCAGTAGATTCAAATTTACGTAAATACAGGCTGGTTTTTTAGAAGCGCGGATTCATATAGTGTTTTCTCAAAGCCTAATCGGAAGACCTACATTTCTTTATTTCTAATTTTGAAGATTGAGTAAATTCAAAAATAGCCAACTGTTATAAATAAAGCTGACAATAATAGATATTACAAAAGTTTTTTTTAAATCATAAAAGTGGAATAAAGGTAAAAAATGGTATCTTTAAATCACTAAAAAAAAATTAAGTTCATTTGAATTTCAAAGCTCAAATTTCCACCTCACTAGAGAATATCTATTCTGAAACAAGTAACCAGCAGCATTGATGACATTTCGACCCTCACCAACAGTTTTCCTCCATGAATAATAAGAAGTTGGATTGATCCCCTGCGCTTTACCAGCGAGAAACTCGCTAAGGGCGAAACACCCGCTATCAGTGTATATCGGCATCATGAGAACGATTCGTTTCTACTACTTGCAAAAATGGTAAAAGGCTACATCGAACGACCATTATTGATGACTATCATTTTTCAACCTATCTTAGATTCGTAAAATAAATTGTTTCCTTTAGCCCCTTTCTTAACCTTGCTTATTTCGCATAATAGGATTGCAATTAATTATCTGCATTAGTGAAGTCAACTAATTTGTATTAATGAATTTACATTCTAAAGATGACAATGTTTATCAATTAATCTATCTAGTCTAGTTATCAAATTTAGCTGTCAGACGTACTATTTGAGATCTATGTTAATTTAAAAGATAATAATTATATGGGCCTATACGGAACGCCAGCTTTGAAAACACATATTTATCTCCAAATAAATAAATAAAGATCGCGGCACTCAACTTCTCTGTGCACTTTGATTCACCCACAAACATAGGCGCGCACACAGTTTTTGATCAGATTAAGCAGTAGGAAAAACAGCGGATTAATTGATAGTAAAGATAGGTACCGACCTCATAGCAAGAATATATATGGAGAGAGAGCTACATATTTTTACCCAACCTATACAAATTTACGAAAGATCACTTTTTTCGGGTTTTTACGTCGTAAACCGTGAGATAGAAAGAGACAAGACAAGTTCTCACCATTCGGTATGTAAGCATGTTTTCCGTCTCCTACATCTCCGGCGATTCCGCCTACTATGTTTTGTTTTCAACGGCTTTTTAGGTTATATCTTATATTTTTGTTAGTAACGATATTGTGAAAAAGTGGTTATGGAAATAAACAAAAACATTATGTCGACATGTGCTATGAACGGATGTATAAATACTCTTGCTCTAGTCCTAGCCACGCCTGAATCAGGCAAAAATCATCAATACTGACTACAGAAGCGCTCCCTCCTATATATTATTGCTCTGAGGTACCGACAGATGTCATTGATTGTTATTTTTTTGCATTTTTCTGTAAAAGAACTGCCTAAACACTAACACAGATACTAACACAATCGAGCCACTTGAACGCGCACACAGCTCACAGCATACATACATACATATTTAGTGTCGTCTAATGAACATAGAATAATCTACTCTGACGTTGGCGGCATTTGGGCATATGTAGTTACTGATTCTGACGTTATGGACAGTCAGTGGGGCGCTCGCGACGGTGCAATTAGCTAAATATTGAAAGTGTAGATTTGTTTCTTGCAATAATATCATATTTTTCAATTCATTATAATTAATATTTATATGCTAGTACCGCAGGGTAGGCAATGTTTATGTCCGCCTAAATAGAGTTCACGACTATTTTCGCAAATTCATTGTTTAGTGAACTATTTATGTTGGGTATACGAGGAATAAAGCTAGAAGAGAAGTATTTATCGAAGCAAGCGAGTGGAAAATAAACATGTTAAGGAATCACTGGGCAACACGACAAAAAACGTCTGTTGATATAACGGATAACACATACAAATCATTTTTTGTTTCCTATTTCATCTGTCAGTTTAGCTTCTTTATTTTTATTACTGTCTCGCATATTTTTTTTATTCTGCTCAATACGTATATATAAGCATATTTGTTGATAAGTGACAGTATACATCCTCACAACATACTTCAATCGGGGGATACCATTGTCTCAATTAGCATTCACATTTTTAAATTTATGTATAAAGTTAAATAAAATAAAGTAATAACTTTGTATAAGACCACAGATTTTATTCTATTTTAGCCCAAGCATCATCAGGGTACAAAATTAAACTGAACAAAACATACATAGTGTGTGGTTATATATACTCATACATACAGAGGGAGAACACAAATAAAAAAAGAGAACAGTGAGAAAATAAAAGAACAAAATTTTAAATTATAACAAAGGAACAGGGAGAAAAAGACAGATAATTTTAAATTAAAGGGGCACCCGTCAACTGAGAACGTGATAAAATAAAAATGAGAAATTTTATGACTTTTAAATAGTAATTATATGTATAAAGTTATATCCCGTAAAAAAAATACACTAATATGTCACATTTTTTAAGTGTCGTCATTACATCGTTGAGTTCAATTATTATATTTATCTAAGAAAGAGTGTTTAGTGAAAAACAACACAAGTTATATATATATTGTCCCTCTGCATCTTACCAAAGGGCATGATATCAATAACCGCAACCATAAATTTGATTAATTATTTTCTTGAACACAACGGCAACTTCTCCGTTTGACTCTCTGGAAGCGACGTTCATTGGAATATCTAAAATTAACCCTCACAGCGGTAAAGCAGACCTCATCTCACGACGGCCTGAGAAACGGCCATAAATCATAAATTCATTGCCCCCATTTCAATTTTATCTGCGTGTACCGGGCATAGTACGGACGATGATCTTGAAGCAATGTACCTATTTCTATTTTTAGTAGGCAATTAAAATATTTTTTCAAACATTGAATCATTTAAATATACGGGCCGGAATGCTCTCAAGGCGGTTCTACCACTGTAGTGACGATGTCAGAAAACTGCTTTTTAAGACGTACTGCACTGCCCCATATCCATCTGAGCTGTGGATGCAGTACCCAACAGCGCAATGGAACAAGTTGAGGGTTTGCTACAACAATGCCTATGGGCAACTTCTGCAACTTCCAAGATTCTGCAGTGCCTCTACAATGTTCACCGAAGGGAGGGTGCACTCATTCCCCGCCTTACTTCGCCACCGACTAGCCAGCTTCTGGGGGAGGACACGGAATTCAACCAACGTCATTGTCGCGGCTGCATCTGCATGGCTCAGCTCTCCTCTCAACGAGCGATGGATGCAGATGATGCGGAGACCACCTTAAAGTACGCTCGATTAAAATGATATTCACTTTTTTTTATTACAAATTCATGTTTTTTTTTATTATTTTTATTATTATTATTATTGTTTGTATCACAACTTGTATTTTATTATTATTGTGACTATTTATTTATCAATTATGGAAGGTATTGCATTGCACTACTCCTGCATACCTTCTGGAATAAAATTTTAATATTATTATTTCTTTACAGACAACAAAAAAAAACATTTACTTTAAAATGATCCCAAATGACCGATCGTTAACCACTTTATAAGAATATAATTAGAATTTACCTGTATTTTACTAATATGGTGGCTTTGTTCGTTCTTGAAAAAAAATACTTTTTTGTAAAATTTTTGTCCAGGAATTCCTAATTTTTTTTTTTTAATATTCTTTTCAAATGTTACGATATACAGCGTATATTATGTGGGTATTCAAAAATATCTAAAGAAAACAATTAACTTACTTTATTTCTATCCATTAAGAAGAACGCCCTTGTTACCTACCATAGACTGCCCCCGACCCTAAGATAACATGAATCCGGCTCTGCATCTTATCTAGCCGTGTCAACGACACCGAATACACTATCATCTACAATGGACCCGGAGGTGGACTGCACACGACTCCAGCAACGATATCACTTATAAAAGGGACCGCAACATCCCACAAGACGTTAATCTACGACCTTTAGTTAAAGAGACTACGTGTCTAGTTTGTTGTAGATTCTCCATTTGAAAATTGTAATTAATCTCACTTGTACTGTTTTTCTAATTTAAATAAATATTGTGTTTCCATCAACGCATTCATTTTATTAAAAACTAATAAAAGTTAACTCCCTCGAGGAATGTTTTAAACAAAATTTTGTTTTGGATTTACGTCTAAAATACACAACCAAGTCGAATGATATTTTTTCAACAAACAGGTATGATATATGTCTAGTAGTATTTATTTGTTTTTGTTTTAAATCATAAAATAAAGACCAAATAAGATTTCGATTGTTCTGATTTTTAAACCAACTTTTGCAAATATTTGTCACTAAATGGAAATTATTCAAAAAAAAAAAAACAATTTTATTCCAGCTGCTTTTTACATCTAATGAAATATATAACGTGTCTATGAAAGCATTTTGTTGGATGGAAATTTTAAATTACAAACGAAAAAAATGATTTTTAACTAAGAAACACGGTTAACAAGAGACAGGTAATAAGAATTTACCTATAAACTCATTAAGGAAAAATAGAAGAGTAGAATGATGTACAGATTGATACAATTATCGACCGTTTTATTATATACACATTAACAGGAATTCTTAGTTATTTGTAATTAATAACAGGTTTTTGTCACAGAAATATTCAATATTTTTTTTGTCTTTCAAAACACTTTTTTAGATTAGTACATGGTGCTTAAAATAGAGTTATTTTATGATTTAAAAAGGGAAACTTGAACACTTTTAATAAAGCTTAACATTGAAAAAAAAAACACTTCCACAGTCATAAGCTCAAAGATGATAATACACTAATCTAAAATAAATACTTTTTTTGATTTAAAGATTTTTTTTTACGTACGTAGAAAGAGTACTCTACAAAATACAAATTTAATGCTTCATGAATTCCCACTTTTTTTTTTTTTAAATGACGACTTTAGCGGGAAAGTTTCCAACGATAGGGAAAATTATTTGGAAGATTAGAATACATATTTCATCAATCATTTGACCCGCTCCGATACCAACTTTTCAAAAATAATAGATTGTAGATTTCACGCATCAACTACCTATACTCGTACGTTTCAAGGATCGCGCGAATTCTATCTACAAATTATTTCGTCAAAGTAATCAATCATTCATAAAAATAAGGTCTAACATATTGAGCTTCGTGGATCGATTCGAGTGGGATGAATTGGACCGGTTAGTAGCTGAGTGGACAAACCCGTCGGATTCCTACCCGGGCGTCGTGGATTCAATTCTTATGATGGCTAAATCATCCATCATTGCACAAGCAACGTCTTTCGCTTATTATGATGACAGTAGGAGTTTTTCAAATATTGTCTGGTTATTCACAACCTGTGAATGTGTTTCTATCTTTTTAAAACTTTACTCATTGTTTCTGTGAAAGCAAATATTAATACGCTATTGATACAAATTTAATTGAGAAGATACGTTTTTGTTGTTTCGTTTCTCAAGTAGAACAATGTGTGGTTGATCGTTTTGGAATGTTTCATTCATATTTAGAAATTTTTGCGATTCGTAGTTTTTGCGAACTTTTTTCACGATTAAAATCTTTTTTCGATCGTTTGATGTATTTTTCTAATTTTGTGTCCAATAATGTCCGGAGATAATGATACAAAAAATATGTTCCCTTAATAGATATTATGTATGGAAACCTCAAAGCAACTCTAAAATAAATTTAAAAAAAACCTTCCAAAGTATTCTCAAAAGTCAAGTTTAAATCTTTCTTGACATTGCGTATGTTTTAACAACTGTCGGGCCTAACTTTTTGTCTTGTAATATGATAATAAAACCTCGCGCCTGAGGATATGAAATGATTGGCCTTAAACAAAACCGATGTAGAATATCCTTGAAAAAGTTTTATTATCATATCGGGATGAATACATTATACATTTGTAAGAAAATCTTTCAATAAATAAAATACAATCGTACAAAATTTTATAACCTGTTTATATATTTTCAGGAACATGCAAAATCACAGTATCCACCTACCTATTTTTATTACGTTTATGTTTTAGTTCATACTGGGCCAAATCATGCTTCATTGGTTAAAATAACATTTTTTCATTAAATTTTAGATATTTTTTATAGCATTACTTATAACATTATACGGCAATACGAGCGTAGCTCTTAACTAACGTTAAAAATGTTTAAAACGTAAAAATGTTGGCGTATAAATGTAAAAGTCACTTTTGTAAAAAATAAAATTCAGGTAAATCTTTTTTTTTTTTTACCTTTTGAGATATTTATAAAGCCGATACTAGGTGCTATTTTGCCTGTCGGAAACCATGGTACATTACATAAAGTAGATTAGGTATTGCACCATTTACCAATTCATGTTATTTTCATCAAAGGATCGTTTTTTGTGTTGGAATAGAAGTTTAAATTGGCTCTTTAATTTAAATTTTGGTAGGGTTTTAGAGATATAGCATTGTCTTTGAAAGTTAGTAAGTATAAAAAATAATTTTTCAACAAAATCGTAACGTGGAAACACATTTCTGCCTCCCTTATTCATTTACCCGTCAAATTTTTTAAGCATGTTTTTCTCTCAGACGAGAAATGAACTCGCAAACTGTCAATACATGTACAAGATTTCAGTTTTCTCTAATAAATTAAGAAAGTTTCAGAACCAAATTTATTTGAAGTTTCAACGATTTTCATCAAAGTATTCACTTTTTTCATGTAATGCTGAAAATTTTTTTTTCTCTTTCAACCCAGTTAGAGACGGGAGAAGTCAAATGGCCCTTTATCATTAAGAGTTGGCACTCGAGAATGATGCTAAACATCACTTTGTGGCATTCAAATACAAGCAATACTACAATGATTTATCTGTAAATTCTACATGGGCAGGTAGAAAAACGTCTAAGGTTTGTAGTGAATATTTTTTTCAACTGTGATCTTTTAAATTCTATTTAAAGGCATCTTTGAACGTTTTACCTCAAATTCCAGTATTCATTTTACAAGGAATTTAAAATATTACTCTTTAAGAATTGTATTCATTGGAAACCTTAGACATTTTCCTAACTACCCTTAGAGAATTAATAGATAAATCATGTGTAGTGTTGCTTGCATTAGAAAGCCAACCAATGTGTATTTTTAAGTGCTTACCCTTAACGCATTTTCATAATGATGGTGAAGATGAAGGTGGTATTTCGATAAAAATCCAAATAAAAAGTATATGGACCCGGAAGAACTGACAAAATTGCAGCACGCCACTGCTACGTGCATAATATTTTCGGTTTCTATTTCACAACTCGCAAGATTGTAAAAAAAATAGAATTTTCTTCGACATTTAGAAAGGCTAAACAGTTTTTTTTGCATGTTTTGGTTTAAATGAATTTTAAACATAGACAAAACTAAAGATTTTTCGTTTTTGGAATGCGCTTTCTATTGATCTGGTCTGGGTATTAGGTGAGTATAGTGCTAGATCTGCAGAATTATTTTCACAAATGCATTATGTGTATATAAGACCCAAATAATAAGAATAAATCCAGTATTTTCGCAACTAAGAATTAGGTTAGTATCTTCCCACAGCCAGTACTTAACTTCAGTCTGTTCCCAGTTTATAAGTTTTCTCAGATCAACTACCAATACTGTTTCTACTGAGTGTACGTTAATTCTATTTTCAGATTACATGAACACCAATGTTTTCTTTCAATGATAATATGAACATTTGTGAATTCTGCATCGATGCTTTTATTCGATAAAATTGACTACAAAGCTTTTCCAGACACCACATATTTTATTTCTATTTTCAACTGATATAGGAATTTAGTATTTTAAATGTCGGCGTGCATTGTATAAGCCAAAAACACACACCAACATTAAATCCCTTTACAACCAAGACATTCACCAACATAACACTTGAAATAACAAAAACATTTGCATTCCACTAACTTACCCTAAAACAAATGAGAAAAAATGTTTGGAAGATATTTCCCACACACTATGGAACCTGCTTCCAGATAAATATAAAAACAGTCAACCTAATAAAAAAATTCAAAGTAATGCTTTAAAAGAACATCTTTCAAATTCATTAAAAAATGAAAATACAAAATTTTCCTAATAGTTTTCTATTTTCGTTAGAGTAAAAACATCCTCATTAATTGCACTTCAAGGTTCCGCCGACCTTGATTGTGATAACACATCACTTGTTCGCGTCAACCTGCGGTGCATCAAAAATGATTCCATAAGGTGTCTGTGACGAATAAAATGTTCCTTCTTGTCATAAATGTACTTACATATTCGTAAAAAGCATTTACTTTATGGCTTGTCATATTTATAAATGAAACAGATAAACTTTGCTTATAACCACATTTATTATTCAATATAATGTCGGCCGGTTTTAGAAGCACCCTTCCATCATCAGGACAATATTAAAATTTTAATATTGTCCTGATGATGGAAGGGTGCTTCCAAAACCGATCGACATAATATCAAATAATCAAAGTGGTTATAAATAAAGTTTGTCTGTTTTATTTTCAAATGTACTTGCTTATGTTAGGTTACTGGCAGAAATTATGATACAATTACGTCAAATTTTTATTTTAAATGCTTAAAATACCTACTGGGATGTTACGATTTATGAAAAAAATATGTATCGACAGAAAACAGCTGCATTTTATAAATGAGGTGATTTCATTAAAGTTTCTGCGCGATTTTTAGCATTAAAAAAATTACAAAATAATTTAAGCAAAGTAAACTTCTAATTTCTTCAAGGGATTCCGAGAATAAATAAATAAACTCACGCATAAATTATCATTTTTCGGTATAACTTTTTCATTACAAAGTGAAATTAGATCATAAGTGGTAATAAAGCCTTGTTCATTTTTACGTATTTCACTTTCTTTCGTTCACATTTATCTTCGTAATTATCATGGTTCGGCTCTCTTTTTTTGTTTAAAATGTGATGCCGCACATGCGCATTTACCTGGAACTAGTGAAATTATAGCTTTCTGATTCAACATGGTGGTAGTAGGTACCTGACTATTTACATCTGAACCCTTGAAAATTAGTCAAGGGTAGCGTATGACTATTTTCAGTTGATTTTTTTCAGATTTAACATACATTTTGGCTTGGAACTGTAGGTTTAAATATGAGACATAAAGTGCGATATTGGAAAATATATTGATTAAATAGATTTTTTAAACATTCTTAATGTTTTCGTTTCAAAAATTTGATGACTAGAGTGTGTCGCACAAAAATGCGTTCTGATGTATATAAAACATAGAACTAATCAAATTTACATTTGTATGGATTATTGTATAACGATATGTTTTATATGTAGTTTTTTTTCCTTTATTGAACTTGGTGCTTTATTTTGAAAACTTTTGGAAGAAGGCGTGTCAAATTCGAGAAATAAATTTGACAGCCCGACCAATCAAAACAATTTAAAAAACATGTAGATATAAAGATAATCAACCAACCACTCTGCCATGAAGGTTTCACAACATAAAATGAACCTAATATATTTATTTAAAATATTCAATTCTGTCTTGTACTTTCAAAGACTTAATTTAAGTAACAAGTTTCAAACTTTCAAAGCGAGACCAAAATAGGAAAACAGACGATAACTTGTGCTATTAATAGTAAATCCAATCTACGGAACGCTGTGGTAGACGGTCACTTTATCCAAATTAACATGTCAAGAGGACTCCAATGAAAAACAAAACAAAGTAGATTATTTAAATCCTTCTTTACCGCTTCCACAAACATAAATAAAAGTACCGCCCCTTTATTGGTCGGCTTGCTGAATTCATTTATTCGCCCAAATAACGATCCAATTAGATTTATTTCAAATTAATTCTAACAGGATCATGAAAAACACGATATACTTTTAACGTTTATATCATAGCAGACTTGCACAATAGGGATTCATCATTGTGTCAAAAATGGATTTTACCTTTCGATCAAAAGAGTCACATTTATTTAACACTAAAAATACTATTTAACACATTTTCCTGTCAATAAATTAATGTTTCTCACTAATAAGCCACTAAATTTAATACACAACGAGAAAATTTGAAAAAAAATATTATCACTTTGTTCTATACCTATATTAATAGGATTACATACTGAAAATAGAAGATACTCTCAGCTGTATTGCCTTAGTGAAAGACCTCCATTCAGAACCGAAACGTTGCTTGAAATGGCTTTAGACGTATTTGGTGGCCAGATCTGAATGGCCAGGTGCTTACCAACCCTCATCTCACTCCCATCCCACCTACCTCCAACCTTACAACTAACTGCAATTAGGGATGCCATAGTCCTACTGGCTCCAGACGGTTGGGAATGGTTAAAACAAAAAATCAATACTTTCGTTGAAGTGTAAAAAAGGCAGCGTCGAATACTAATATTTCACAATGATTTTTACACAAATAAACATATGGCCTAATGACGTAATACAACCCTTAAATAATAATTACGACTCGGCGCTCTTTGAAAATAATGAATGTGTGATTGTTGAATTATAAATTATACTTAACCCAATATGTACAGCCTTTTTTGATTTTTTACACTCTAACTATGGTTTCAATATGTAGACATATTTACAAGCATATAATAGCAAGTAAGATACTTTTAAAAAAAAATGTTTTTTTTATGTTTTACATGTTTGACACACATTTTTATAATATCTGCACCAAAATAAATATGTAACGTTTTTGGTTCTGTTTGTCCATACTAGAAAGGGTTTCTTGCGTTAGTTATGTGAATACTTTCGTATAAACACTTTTGCAAATTAAACAAAAAAAAATAAAGGAAAAAAAAAAAAAAAAAAATGGATGAAAAATAAAATTGGTTCAAGGCCTTGATTTTTAAGGCAGATACCAAAAAACAACAAACACAAAATTTCCCAAATTTATGAACATGAATTGTATGCATAACGATGCCGTTAAGCAAAAATAATTCAGCTTCCGTCCGCAGAATGGAGCTAGTTAACGAGATGAAAAACAAACACTTATTATGTTCATCGCATTCATGATATCTATTTATTTATTCTGTCAATAGCCAGGAACGAATTCATTTTATTAAAAAAGTGAAGACGAGCCAACTGAATATTTCGCTGATGGGAGAATAAGCCATTCCAATTTATCAGAATGAAGCCAGCCCACACACGATGTACTTACTGAGACTTACCATCTGTGTTAATTAGTCATCCTGGGAATCAGTTCGATTGTACTGTACAAAGTTGTTGACACAGAAAATCTCTGCGAAGACATAAAAACGAATATCACAGATAGCTCTGAAAAACATCGCTCTCGATGATTTTGTATAAACATACACCTGTTATTTTATTTGATGGGTTCATAAGTATGTAGCGTTTTGATTTTTAAGGCAATAGTGCATTTGAGGAAAAAAAATCATACAAAATTGTATTCGCGATAGGTACACAAGTCAACATAATGTAATCGTCTTAGTATTGATATACTGTCATAGAATTGAATTGTTGAATCATTGATGGCTGAAGAAAATAGAGCGTCCTAGGCCCTGGGAGTCGAAAAGTCATACGTAACTTGATGGGAAAGCATTACAAACCCCGATGTTCTAAGATAATGAATGTGCCATCTTGTTTGTTGACCCGAATCGCGGTCTAATCTGAGGTGGCTTTTGCTAAGATTATTCTCCTCAAAGTTTCTTGAGCCAGGCCATATCTCCTTATTCTTCATTCAAGTATAGTTTTCTCTGTTTGCGTGGGAACATCCAACATCATATATAAGTAAATAAGCTTTTTTTAATTTATTTTTTCCAGATCTTTTTGACTAACCACAAAAGCTTTTGCTAACACCCACACAGAAATGTAAACAATATTGATTGCGCACTTTGTTTGACTAGATATTTATAACATAGCGTTAATTAGGGTGAATCTTGATTTTTTAAGGGTTATAATGTTACCCTTCGTGTCACCTATTTTAAAAACCTCTTTGCGATTGCAATAATATATGACAACGTTATCGTTATATTTAAGTTATTGAGCAATTTCCCTGTAAACAGGTTTGAAAATAAGTGTATGTGTTTCTTGATAAGTTAATTTTATAAATAAACATATTTTTACTTCATAGTTTTATTTATAAAATTAACTTATCAAGAAACACATACACTTATTTTAAAACATTTTTACAGGGAAATTTATCAATAACTTAAATATAACGATAACTTTGTAATATATTTGTCCAATTAAAAAAAATACAAAACACGAAACAGGAAAAAAGAGAAAAAAACAGCACAAACATTATATTATAATGAAGCAATGACAAACATAGGACAAAATAAACATAAGAAAGAACATTCAAATCAAAACCGAAGTCAAGTCAAAGTTTTGGTAGAGTCGGAAAGAATGACAAAAATCTTTTAGACTGGTACTAAAAATTTCAAGACCATGGCTTGAGTTAACAAGTCTCCGCATTCTGGACAGTAAAAAATAATACCCATGATTAGTAGAGTGATGATTGAGAAACAACAATTCATTGTTTTTTTGTCTACGGCGAGGAATGTTGAACTGGATGAGTTGCAACAAAGAATTATGTGTATTTACGTTTGTAATACAAATTAAAAATATGGATGTGTAAATTTTATGATATCCCATGAATAACACATCTGGTCCAAATATCTTGGCTTTGAAATTTGTTTTTTACGGTTAAATTTGAAAATAAGTATTGAAATTATTTCAGGACATAATATTATAATACGAGTATGTATGATTATTTGATTAGTGGTAAAAACACATCTTTCGCAATAGTTACAATTCAAGGCTGCTATTGAGATATTTAAAAGTAAAGAGGTTAGGCAACGCAAGTTGCTATCTTAGGTAAGAGAAGATTAAAAGACGCTTTCGCAAATCGAAACGTAATGCCTGAGTAATGTCAAATATTCCATTAGTGGAAGACTTTTTGTAGGTGTCAGAATTTATGAGTGAGGGGGTTGGCATGATTTACGTTAAAGTCACTTTAACAGTTCAACGCTTGGCGCAAATTGATGCATACAAATGATGGCTTTATTTTCACTGTGCAGCTAGTAGATAAAATTACACTTAGCCACGTTGAGCATAACTAAACATCGGAACATTTGCATTTGAATATACTCGTACTATGCACGTATTATGCATATTTGAGTTTTTTTGGATGCTATGCACATTGAGCGATTTTTGGTCGCATATTTGATCAATTTGTCGTCATTAATAAATATTTATATGTCAGCCAGCTCATTCTTAAAATATTAGGAAAAGTGGTGATTCTTATCATCTGCGGTCAAAACCGGTAAGTTTTGGAACCTGTTCATTTTGGTGATTTTTCATGAAAATCCTTCGATGAACTGGTTTTTACTAGCAACATTTTTGGTTTCCTCCACCCTCTCCCCTTCTATTTGCACATCATGCTTTATTAATATTGTCATTTGAATTGAAATTGCATACATTAGAATCGCAAAGTAAAGGCTAAACATTACATCTTAAGAGAATAATATTTAAAGCAGAATTTTGTAGTGTAAATAAATAAAAAGATAATGTACTTAATTGACTTAAAAAAACAGGGATTATGAAATTATGAAACTTCTGACTAATAGAATCTGATGATTATTTCATACTTCCTGAATACTAATAAAAACATGAATGTTAGTAAATATTATTATAATTTGAATTATGATAACTTTTCAGAACGTCATGCCTCCATTTTGACAATAATTATCTACACAATGTTCAAATAATATGAATTGGAAAAATATTCATAAGAGAAAAAGATTACGTTTTAATAGAACTACTGACAAATATTAAATAATCTAAAAGCGTTACAGCTTTTCGTGGGATATGCCAAGATAATATTCAGAATAAGTTTCAGGTAAATATTTAAATTTAACATAAAGTGTATTACTCTCAATGCCATAGAGATAAATGTTTAGATATAATATTTATTTAAAGTTTATATTAGATTTAGAATTCAAATTAACCATGGAAAAATATACTATTTTAGTTTTTTTGTGATGTTACCTAAAAATCGACTAACAAAAAAAACTTTTCGTATTCGGAAAGGCTTAATATAATTACTTATTTTTATCTTTAACACACAAAGTTACAAAAAATTGTCTGCATACGAAGTAAGCGTATGTTTAAAACTAAACGCGAAAGACCGATGAATAAAAGTCAAAATCATTAAAACATAAAATAAATTTTCTCTTTAAAGCAGCGTGCGTACCGCACTTCCAGAGAGATTATCGAAATAATATCCTTATAAATGAGGTTTTCGAGTTTCCATTCATTTTGTTGAAGGGGGTTAAAGATCGAGAGAGTGTTTTAATAAACCTCCGCATTTTCCACATTTTGACCCTTCTCTTAAGGCAAGCCTCGCTATAACTTTCAGTGTCAACATTTACTTGAGGGTTTAACAGCGTTGCCAATCACAACCGCACCCTGCGTACATATATTTTTTTTATAAACACAACCAGTGATGCAGAATTGGGTCACAGAATAAGCTTTCCCCAACTTGGAAATGTAATAGTATTAACGCCTTACGGGCTTACTCATTTCACGTGTTTATTTCTAAGCTCTGACCATCTGCGGAGAGACGAGACTGTGTTATTTCCCAGAGGTCACTTTACACAAAGTGTGTGAAATAAATTGACAAGAAACTTTCCCAGAGAATTTGTCATGCAAGCAATTAATTTCTGTGTTATAACTTTTCCTTTGTAATATTTTGTATTTATACCAAAAACTCCAAAGATAGTTCTTTCGAGATTGAAATTACTTCTTCAAAGTTTTTGAATGATATAAATTTAATGAAATTAAAAAATTACTTTGTATAAAACCACAGATTTTATTTTAATTTTTATGACCGACCGGTTTCGCTTTTCTTTTCGGCTAGGCGAAATCAGTCGTTCATAAAAAATAAACTTAAATCTGTGGTCTTTTACAAAGCTACTTTTTCTTTTCATTGTATATAAATATATATATAAAGCGCTCTAGAGGTGATTTTCATACGAAAACGGCGCTATAAAAGTTATCCATTTATTATGTCAAACCCCAAAGTAATTGCTTTCTACTAAAATATGTTTTTTTTATTATTATGGAAATTTTACGCAAGCTGTCCTGTGTTAAGCCTCTTTTTTCGTTCATATCTTACTAACCTAATAATCTGTTTGGCCATGTTTTTCTTCTAGCCAGGTTTGCAATGGTAAAATAAATTTCAATTCGAGAAGTAATGAATTATTTTTAATAACGTGAATCTGCTTGTAATTCCCAATCTCGTAACTTCTGAACCATTGGTCCCAGTTTTGGCATTTAAAAAAGCAGCATGACCTAAAACACCATGAAGATCACAGGCTTATTATTACTTAGAAGTAAAAGCTTTGACTTTAGGCCGATGATCTGAGGTTCAAATTCCTAGGAAGTCCTTTTTTGATTGGGAATTCCTGACCATTTCTAAGAAATACCACTACTCCCAGTAACTACCTACATTCTCTCTTCATGCCTTACTACCTTGGAGTAAGAATATATATGGAGAGGTACCTTTGCGAAACAGTGTAGTCAGCATCGTAGACTTTATACTGACTCGATAGAAAGAGACAAAGATATATTAAAGAATGTTGGATAGCCTATTAGTTACCGCCCGCATGGAATTCTGTCATTTTTAATAAGCATTTTTGAACACATTAAGCAAAACAATATCAATACACCATTAAAATGATGTATAAAATCAAAATATCACACACACACTAATAACAGAAGGTTTGCCTAGACAGTGATGGAAGGTTACTGTTGATGTTATGTCATTAAAAATGTGAGAATTCTAATGTTTAGTAAAAAATATTTGAAATTGTTGAAATACCTCTCAAAAGTGATGTTTTATAATCTTTGTTGGCTCTTATTTGAACATAGCATAGCACATATCACCATAATGTTTGATTGATTTGTATAACCACTGCAAGTTTTTTTAATGAACACAAATATGGGAAATAACCTCAAAATCCGTTGACGTTAGTTATACGGCTCGATGGTGTAAAGTTAGCGCGCACGGAGAACATTCTTACCTACTTAGAAGTGTTTCGATATTATGGGACGACTTTTATTGTCTCTTTCATTCTCACGGTATACGACATAAAAACTCGGAGAAAGTAATTTTGGCAAGTATAAATATTCTTACTCCAATGCTAATACCAACTGTCGTGTATCATAAGGATGCGGTGTTGGTCAACACATTTTGAAACTTCGCTTCGTTAAAAAATTCACGTCTTATTTTACGTATGTTTAAAACTAGTTAGTTAAATAACTCATAGATATGTTGCTGTGACGTATTCTATGGAAATAGCTTACTAAAGTATCAAATCAACGATTCGTCGGCATTCGCTTTTATCCAATCAGGTAAAGATCATGTGTTTGTATAATCCGACTCTGAAGATTATAATTGGAAAGAAATGAAGGCCAAAAGTTCTATTTTAAATCTTCAAGGAGGGTGAAGCTCTAAGAAAGGAAAAATTTGCTGTAGGTAATAGCGGCCCATTGTGTTATAAGTGATCGAACTCGTTGAGTAAACAGCGAGCTTAAGGAATCTGAGACAGTGCACCTGGCCTGGCTGTCGGGAATAAGATTTATGAGTTTCTGTGAGCACGAAAAGTTTTACAGCTATCTTTCTTGAAACTAAAACAAAGTTTAAATATACCACGACGCTTAGCAACTTCAATGGCTATAGTAATAATAATAATTGGATAATTTGCGTTGATATCTAGACAGAGAAATAATCTGAAGGGCGCTTTAGACCATCCTGAATATTCAAAATAGTCTGAAATAATAAAATTTTATGACAAAATATAAAAATAATAACTGTTTAATTTGTATTATTTTTGCGAATTGACACTATCTAAAATCTTGATAGTTATCATAAATCATAAAAGATTGTTCAGATATGGGTATAACAGTGAACGTATTTATCAACTAATTTAATAATGAAAAATTAAAGTGCGTATAAATATGAACAAATTTGTTTAAAACTAGAAACAAGAGATAACGTTGAATACAGTTAATGTGTTGGTACTTTAAAAAAACTATTTTCAAGTATTATAAGGTAACGATGCTAACATTACTAAGTATTTGATTTTCAGTAGACCGTGAGACCATTGAATAACAGGAATATATAAAAGGTAAGGAGAAAACCGAATCTAAGCAATGCCTAATAAATATGTTTTCAGTAGACAGTTAAGCCATTGAATTCCAAGGATACAGGTAAAGAGAAAACCAAAACTTAGCAATTCCCAATAAATATGACATAATAAAATGAAAAATAGCTAACATATATTAGTATTTCTTGGCCATTTATGGCAACGTTTCGATTATAAATAGTGGGCATTCCCCAGAGCAATAATGAGAGTATCTACCATTCTGGAATGTGCCGTACATAACTATGAAATAACATTAATTATAAATAAAACACATAAATTTTGTTTAAAACCACTTTACTATTTAATATTATGTCTAACGGTTTCGGAAGTAACCTTCCATCATCAGGACAATATTATGTAATATTAGAGATAAGTTTTTGGTACTTTTTACAACAGTTTTGTGTACATATTTTCTTACTTTCTTAAGTGCCCTTGAGGTGATACTTCACAAAAAAATTCACAGTCAAAAATAGCCACGTGTTATTATTTCTACTACCTTTAGTTGACAATATATTTTGAAGATGTATTAACTAGAATGATAAAATCTTTATTCAACTTTTTTTACATTCTCGTGTGTGTCGGTTGATAATGAATTGACCTGAGTTTGACTTTTTATTACATATTTACAAGGAAAAAGTTTCTAGGTGTTTCATGTGCGAAATATTTCCCGAAAGAGTAAACTTCAGACAGCTTTTTATTTACTAAGACTGATTTAAAAATACAATATTACCTGCGTGTGAGACGGCTTAATGGTGAATGAGAATGGTCAGAAAGGAAGGAGTGTGTGCCAGGAGTGAGATGTGTGGTGTCCAATCCTCTCTGACAACTTCTACGTAAAAATGGAATCATGAGGATGTCACCCATTTTTAACAAGTCCCTTGCCACTTTCTTCATCTGCTGAGCTTTGTTACTTTACACACACCGGGCGTTTTTATTTCGACCACCTACTCAGAGACGTTTGTAATTTTTTTTAAATATTTATATCTATAAAATACATAGCTTTGAATTAATCACCATCCTTAAATATAAATTAAAAACAATTAAGAATAGGCAATAAATTATACCAAAATTATTTATTCAGACTAACTTAAAAGTTATACACTTGATGACTTTTGTAATTATTCACGAAATGACCTATGTACCAGTTCCTGTACACCCTGGATTTACGTAGAGATCCGCTTTTATATTTGTGTGCGAAAGAAAGAACGGAATGAGTAAAACAAAATAGATTTTGGGTTAAGTATGCAGAATTGATCATTTAAAATAAAATAATGTTCGATTATTTTTTGAAAAGGGAAATTGTGACATACGAGTATGATATGATTTAATGAAAAAAACTAAATTCCAAAATTTGTTTTGGGCTCTCCTAACAAACTTGCGTTTTTTTAACTCATTCCTTTCTTCCTTTTGCACTAATGTATTCCTATAGAATAATTCAATTACTACCCTTTGCTTCTTGTTGGTAGGAAGGAATAACAAAACTCATAACGCAAACAGCAAATATAAGTATGGAGGAACGTCTTGAATATCCACCTTTGATTTTGATTTCACTAGGTGAACCCTTCTCCACGTCCAAGTAAGACTGTGCTTTAAGACATAACGCGTTGAAAGATGGGGTCTTTAATTAAAAAAAAAAAACAGAGATTGCCATCACATAAAAAGGGCTAGCGGCCCGTCAAGCGACGGTACATCAAAAGACTGCCACGACTGGAGACATTTTAGAGAATCATATATTCAAAAATGGATGCCAGATGCCTTATGAAAAAGAAAAAAAGAGAACAAAAGAGCCCTTCACAATAACATATTTATTTTGCTACTCTGACCCACTGATAGGCGAGAGGAATAGGAAAGGAATTTAAATAATCGAGTTATCCTTATCCTAAAAATTGCAATAAGAGAAAGATTTTTTAATCCACGACATCTTACAATATAAAAGATAATCCCCCTTCCCCCGTAATGCAACACACGTTGTCCAAAAAGCCATTCTTCAGAAGATATGAAGAATTTTTTACCTTTATTCAACTTTGGAAAACAACGTAGATTCAATGAATTTATAAGCATATCTACTGTAACGATCCGAAGCCTGTTATCCGGTTATTTTCACGTAATTATGCTTGAAGCTACTTACGTCTAAGTCTTAACTCATTGTCATATAGTCCGAGGACGCTTCTTCGGTGTTTACTAGTTCTCAGTGCATATATTAAGCACTAAACTATCCCCTGTAGCTACTTTAACTGTTTCGTCGGATCTGGGAGGGCTTACAAAAGGCCAAAGTCCTCGTAAGCAGCAGTTGTGTCCTTTGCAGCTCAGGTCCGTTGTCTGCTTCTGCCGAGTGACTACATCTGTTCATCACATGGATGCACTTTTTTCAATTCCCGCCCAGCTTTACGCCGCTGAGTGAAGAAACATGTAGCTGGTCAACAACCACCACTCCGCTTCATGACTTGGTTCTTCACGCACCGGCCAGGATCACGAGCGCCAATGGGCAAGAAACGCGTATCCGGTAAATAACCTTCCTCGATCTTTACTCCCCTCTCTCCCGAACCTAACTGTTTGTTTCCCAGAACCTTTGAGATCGTCGATGTATAAAAACTCTAGATTAGTCTTTCCGTGCTTCTAAGGAATTTAATTATTCTCCTTTGATAGTTTTAATAATACGCTGCCTCCCATCGATTCGGGACGAATATTTCAATAAACTCTTAAGTACTCAAATAGCTGATTTAATTCGCATTGATGAAGTCCGTCATAGACCCTATTTAAAATATTTCTAGCAACTTTAATTTTGTTTCTGAAAAATGAAGATAAACGTTTTGTTAGTGGAAGTTGCTGGGAGAAAAATGTGTTTCATGTAGAGTATAGACCAACAAAATAAACAAAGCAAAGCTTAGTTTGTCTTTTGGCTGTGATAAAATAAAAAATATTTTCGAAAACCAAACCTCATTGGTAACGCGGCAAATTTTGACTCATTTTTTTAGATTGATTCGCCGTTTCTAGATATACCTACATGGTCAATACCTCTACACTTACCATACCCCTCACTTCACTTCTTCCTTTCTTTTTGACAGTTTGATCCATATCTGTCAATGCGTTTTTGTGTGTTGATGCATAAAGACAAGAGGTGCACATTTTAAAAATAAACACTTTTTCTAACGAGCTTAAACTGTTCATTTCTCCTATGCATTTTTGGTATTTTTTTTTAGAAGGGAAAAATAAAACATTAATTATATCTGACGTTTTATTGTTCAAAAGTGTGTAATGTTTGTTACTTCAGAACCCATCTTATCTCATCTTCTTCCTTTTATCCTAGTCCGTTCTGGGAACCACTGCTTTGATAAGCCGCCTCCAGGCGTCCCTATTCTGAGCTATTTCAGCTGCCTCCATCCGTTGCAGGCCCAGCAACGGATGGACAGTCCTCGGACAGTCTCCCAACTTCCCTGAGGTGGCCCGCTGGAGGTTTTCTTCCTAGAGCTACCACCAGTATAAAGTCGGTCCAGCATTCTGAGTACGTGTCCAAGCTACCTCAACTGCGACATTTCTGAAAAGTGTAGCAGCGGTTCAACGCTGAGCAAATTTCGCATCATCGAGCTTCTCACTCGATCTCATTTTGTAACTCCTGGCATTCTTCTCGAAAATCTAATTTCGTCAACTTGGACTTTGGAATGTACTCTCTTCTTCGTAATCCAGATGTGGGTAGCGTATATAAAAGTGGGGCGATTCACTGATAAATTAATCCCAATACTTAGCTCTGCAACTACTAAATCACCAATCCTAGAGAATTGTATTTCAATGGAGACTTCGAATTTCCATATTCAGTGTTTTTCTTTCACACAACAAAATAAAACAAGAACAGTTCTATCAAACCAAACAAGCGTCAGTATTTTCTTTATCCCACTGGGATTTCATTGTAAAACCAACTGTCGATTCAACTGTTGGTTCTGTGGTTAAAACAAAGAAACTTAAATATGTACAATAAAATAGAGATTTTTTTAAAAATATTTTTTGTGGCGAAAGTTTTTATTATAATATTATAATTAACTTATTAAAGCTTTACGCTTCATTGTAATTTTAATTATTGAAAGAATATTAATAACCCATTTAGTATCGTCTGCATGACTTTGCAATGATAGGAGTAGTTTGTTTGATAACATTTGTTTTAACGATTAATCCTGCTTACATAATCAAGCAGCATTGCTCACCTCTGTCCCAGTACTCCAAGGGGAAACACAATGAAAATTGGTGGTTTACTCATTTAAGGTTGATTTCGAGAGCGTTCGAACGAGTTGTTTTTTCAGATCAAAGAGTAGATCTCGAATTTTCCAGGTCCTTACTTCAGAACAAACATATAAAAGATTCAATCTAGATAAAATCCTTTGTGTAGCTTTTTAGTTCTAATATCTTCTTTGTTCTGAAAATCAGCGAATATCAGGAATCAAGAAACGAAAACACTCAATTAATACGTTCTCTGAAATTCCGAGCGGTGGGTTTCGTTTTGTAAATTAGACATTAGATCAACTGTTATGTGATACGTTTCGTTTTAGTGTGTATTTTGTGTTTGAGTTACTTTGCCACCGGCCGATGACGAGGCCAAAAGACAAACTAAAGAAAAAAAGAAGTCCGAGAAATAAATAACTCGTTTATTGACCAACTCAAAGAACCCTCTTATTTCGATATATACGAGATAACAGAAAGGAAAAAAAAGTTATGTTACACTTAGAAAGGGCTTCTTATGATATCGTGCCTCTGACATTTCTTTACTTTTATATTTTATCTCTTCAAGGGAGTTACAACTGGCCAAAGGCACTGTGATTGTGGCGTCACCATTCTTTTTAAGGTTGTGAAGATGAAAGAGCACGGGAGACGAGGAGAAGAAAGAAATTGTGTTAGTTTGAAAGTACTCCTAATATAAGTACTAAATATTCTTACTAATACCACTTTACGTATTTTATATTTTTAATGATCACATTGTGCAGTACATTCAAAACTGTTCATTGAAAAGAAGCCGATTCAAGATCTATAGAACACAAAAATGTGGATATCCGGAAAGAATGCAAGGCGTAGTGAGCGTAATGAATGGTATCAAGAAAGGGACGCTTAGATGGTTTGGGCATAAAGAGCGAATAAATGAAGAAAGGAGTGTGAAAAGAATATATGATGCGAAAGTGAATAGAAAAAGAAGTCTAGGACGCTCGAGAAAGACATGGCACGATCAATTAAATCAAATACTTGAATCGGGTCATGTGATGAGTCAGAATAACAGAAGAGTATGTATGAGACGATGTATGAATGTGAATGAAGCAAGGAGTGTGCCAAGCCAGAGTTATATGACGCTTCGTCTTCTCTGCCTACCCCTGCGGGGAAACGGCGTGATGGTTAGTTAGATAGTTAAAACACAATTTTATTTATTTCATATCACGGAAAAGTTTCAAATATGGCATCCCAAATTTAGGGAATAATGTAAAACTGAAGAAATTAAATTAAAATATGAAAGGGGAGACTCGAAACTACTATTATCACCAAACATATCTAAAGCTTTTCTTCTACCAAATCTAAAGCATCTTTCTGTATATTCTCTCACAAAAGCGATCCACAATATTTTCTTTTTTGTAAAGAAGTGCAAATATGCAATATGTATTTGTTGTTAATGAAAAAACCTAAAAAATATGTTAATCCACCGTGTTTCGGGATGGTATCGCCAATCTCTAGGAGGTTATTATTCTTGAAATGTAAATAAAAAATAGTAATTTCATTACGGCATACATAACACAATTCTGATTTTTTGTTTGTTAACGTATAGTAGTATGTAACCGATCATGTTTCGTTTCGATGTTTCGCTACTGTCTCGCTAAATGCGACACCTTTTTGACCGACCGTCACCTAATGACTGACTGGCTATGTACATACCTACCTTTACGAACGGTCAAATATCTACTTCCACCAGATGTTAGCGATGACGTGATAAACGATTAATCTATTGTAAAGCTACGACGACAGAACTTAAGTTTTCCACAACTTTCACGACGAAATATTCCAAATTTATTTGGAGAGTAGAATTACTCTATTTGAAATGGAAATGGAGATTGGATTCCTTTAATTGAAGTTCTGCGGTACGTCCCTGAAAAACGGCTTAAGTAAAAATCATTTTATTTACGAACCATCATCGGGTTTTGGGTTACAAGCTCTTGGGTCTAGAATTAAGTTTTTTTTATTTATATTTTAAAGCCATTGAATAAATAAACAATTTTTTCTTCTTTCCGCTTTATCCAAAAATATTTTTTGACATTTCGAATTTTGTTTTTTTAAATCCTTAAAGTATGACCTGAGATAAAGTACCTTAATCACAGTCCACCTCCAATAGAAGAGGACACCAGAAGAAGAAGGTGTTTAAACAATGATTTGTTTAATGGTTTACTTGGGGTGCTTACACCTGTTTCGCTATTCAACTACTCATATTTTTTATGAAGAACTCAAACTCTATATTTCATTTTTAAAAACAAAAATTTCATTCTTTTGTTGTTACTCTATTTATAAAGGGGTTCAACAGAAATGTTTCAGCGGTGTTTTTTTATGCTCTCTTGCCTAATAAATCATTTAAATCGTACTGTTTATAGTGCATACCTCACAAGTGTCCCAACTGCTCCCAACCTTCTAGAGCCAGTAAGACTATGGCATCCCCAACTGGGGTATTATGTGAGGTTGATAGTGTCTGGGAGGAGAAGGAGATAGGGAAGAGGAAGGTTTTATCGGAATTATCTGGCTATTCATATCTGGTCACCAAACATGGCTAAAGCCATTTAAAGTAACGTTTAAATTCTAAATGGTGGTCTTTCACCAGGGTGATACTTAGAGTATCTTCCACTCTGGAACGTACCGCAAATATGTTATACATTATTATATATAAATTCAATGTGTTGTATCACATATTAATTAAATAAATTGTATTTGCGTACGCCGGATTTGAACCCGCGACCTCTGGATTTGGAGTCGAGCGTCTTACTACTCGACCACGCAGGCCGACAAGACTACGTCTATTCATCCAATCAAACATATTGAAAGCTTTCCATCACTATTATCCTTAGCAAAAGACTTTGACCGAACGATGTCAAATGTTTTCCTAATGAAGATTTCAAACGAGGACACTTTTCACATTTTTCTGTAAAAAAATGTAATAATAGAATAAAACATCAGAAATAAACAGATCCAAATCTGGAAGGCATATTACCAGCATTTTTCGTTCTTGCCGGTGGATTGATAAAATAAAACATATCTGGTTTGAAAGCGAAAAATGTTCTTTGATATTTTTGACGTCTGCATTTGACGCTCAGATACGCGACATCCGCAAATTCTACAAAAAAGCTTTTTTTTGTTTAAAACGGTTTTGGGGAAATTTTTCAATGTCAAAACACGATTACCCTGCAGTACCAATCTAATATGTTACTCCGCGAACCATAAATAAATGCGTTTTTTCTTAAATTATTTGTACACTTTATTTAGCAGCATACATTGTGATTTTTTTGTTCTGACTTTCGCTTAGTTTTTTTTTAAATATTTTCGTTGAAACCAATCACTTTGTGGTTTGACATATTCAAGAAAATGAAAAAATAACTTTTCATAAGACAAATAAAAAATAAAATCAATAGAAATAAAGAGAGCCATTCAAATTAATAGTCATATTCTTAATTATCAGGTCAATTTGTCCAGTAGTTCAATATTAGGTATATTTCCTGTAAACTCATAAATCTGTCATTTTTATTTAATCACTCTCTCTGTTGACGTTTTCTCTCTTTCAATTCATATCATCTGTCTCTTTCTCTCTGTTACTTTTTTATAATTTAAATTTTATAATATTGTTTTCTCATTGTTTTGTTACTTCATTTTATAATTTGTTTTCCCTCTGTATGTATGTATAGCCGCACACTTTTATATTTTTTGTTTGGTTTAATTTTGTACCCTGATGATGCTTTGGCTTAGCGAAACCGGTCCGTCATAAAATTTAAAGTAATATTCGTGTTCTTTTACAAGGTTATTTTTTAATTTATTTATTTAAAGAGTTGTTTTTCTTTTATTACTAAATATAAATCAAATATAATCAATCGTGAATTTGGAGACAACCATCTCCGCCCGGTACAGCGGCAAAGAATAATGTACCCACGCATCGCAAAGTGTTGATAAGCAAACCACTTTGCTGGCTTTACCTCCACTAACTCCAATAATTAACTTAACCTTTGTGCTTTCCGATAAATTAAGACATGTTTGTTAATACACCACGCGTTCATCCTACTCATTCCTTTAATGTTTAGGTGAAAGTACCCCCTACAGATCAAAATACAAAGTAATTGTTTGAAAAACTTTTCTGACACACTCCAGTTTTTTCACACGTTTACTTGACCAATTTTTTTGTTTTCACAAAATTTTGACTATTTTGTTAAAAATGCCATTGAGCCAAAATTCTTAAAGAAGCTTTTTCCTCAATCATTGGTTCTGTTTTGTCAATATTCTTTGGATCAACGCATAGATCGAATAAATTAAACGCAGAACCGGATTCAAATTTAAATCTGCCACTACCCTCTCCCTCTCTCCCCGCTCCTCCCCCCTCCCACCCCTACAACCCTAGCTCAATCTAAACAACGGATCCGCTAAAATCAATTTTTATACCAAATTTATGCGGGCTGTACGTACTGGAGGTAGGTACGGCGCAGAAGACAAAGAGTAGAGACTTTCTTCGTGCAAAATTCGAAGGCTGGAAAAATAATTTAATTTGTTTGAGAAAAAAATGCTTTTTGACTCTCAACCATTACTACTTGTGAGCTATGAAGCAAAATTTGCAAGATTCATACAACTCACAAAAGATCACAACGTTCACACTTGTTAGTGCCCATATTCATGGTACATATAATATATGTAAAAAAAATTAAGCGTTTTATTTTTTTCAGTACACGGCTGTCGAGTTATCGACTTTAGATCACCGATCGTCGCCGTTAAAATAGATACGACATCATAATTCCCATGTTAGACGATAAGTGTGTAAATGAATTTGCTTCACTAGGTCAGATTGCATTCAAAAGATAGACGTAAAGATGAATTTTATAAAAAAAACATTAATCTTTTAGATAAATAAGATGTTCACATTTTAGCGTTTAGCAGAGAGTAAAAGTTTAATAGGCTCTCTCTACACTTTATTCCTTATGTTGAAAATAATTCAGAGACCAGAGTGATTTTAACAGTCAGTCTATTTATCTAATTTAAAAATAAGTATATTGACTTATGTAAGTATGCCGACTTCATAAAACTTATATTAGCTTAGAAAAGTTTTAAGTAGTCATCGACTTGTCATTAACTAGAAACATGGGTTAATCACGAATGGAAAGCTCAAAGCAATGTTATTTTTTCGAAGTTGTCATTTTGTATACGAAATCTAAAACTAAATTAGAAATAAGAGTGAATCGTTGTTTTGTTTCTTTTTTTTGCCATATTCAAATTTTCTTCTAAAAATGATCGAATATTTGTGTTAGTTCCAGAGCATTATTATCATTATTCAGTCGAAGTAAAATTTATTAAGTGTAAAGGTGTGCAGAATTTTAAACAAAAATATGGTTTCCATTATAATAAGGAACTCCAGTGAAAAATATTATGACTTAAAAAACAAATATCGAGATAGAACGATAACGTCGATATTAAATTCGTTAAGGTATTGGTTATTCGTACAATAAATAAATCAACTTTGAAATTTTTTAAGCGACCAACAGTTCTAAACGGCCTGAATTGACTAAGACGTCATCTGAATCCGATCAAGAAGCCATCATCGAGACATTAACAATTACGATGACGTTGTCTGGTTGTAATATAATTGTATGAAGCGCTTAGCACTTTAAATCTTACCCATTTTTAGAAGTTTAAAAAAACAAGACAAATAAAATTATTGAACAATGAAAATATTCTTGGAAAAATCTTTTACAATGCAAGCTTACTATAAAAAGTCAGGCATTTGATGGTGAAAATTGTCGAACAAAATAGGGAAAGTTATCTCTCCGTTATTATTCCTCATTATTGCAAATGAAAAATTCGTAATTGGAATTCTTCACCTAGTCCACCATTAGACGTTCCATCAACAAAGAAGTGAAACTGAGAGTACTAGGAAGCAGTCAAAAGTAATAAAACAACGATAAAAGTTGTAAAAGTACATAAATAAAAGTATAAACTGTGTGATATTTATATTTATTTATATATTCCTCAATGAAATACAGAGCGATAAAATGATTATCTGTTCAGGAAAGAATTTTGATATTTGTTGTTTTTTTAATTAAGTAAGGAAATATTGAGCTTACTTCGATCCCACAACACACTTCTATCGGTTTATTTTTTCAGTGTACAGGACACTGTGCTTTGCACTTTTTCTGTGCTATTATAAACTAGTACTACAGAAAATATCAACGAAAATGAAATAAGATCTACAATAGGCCAGCAAAGTTATAAATATCTATGAATAAAATTCTTTAATAGTTTACCAGAAAAAATAAGATTAATTAATGATGATCTTAAAGAATTCAAAACACAATTAAAAAACTACACTGAAAACTTAAAATAAATATCTTTGAAAAATCATTACAGCAAATTATTAGTAACTAAATAAATCACCCCCTCATACACACAAGCATTGCTTTTTTATGAGGGTAATTTATAATTTATAATGAAATGTTTAGATTTATATATATATATATTGATATAACACTTGTAAAACACTACTATGTATTATGTTTGATAATAAAAAATAAAAAAAATGTAATGTTATTTAGTTGATGTAAAAGCCCTGACGGAGCTTAAGATAAGCGAATCCTGGATGACGGTTAACTTAAATAAAGTGGTGCTTTAAAAAAATATATATATATATATCGTATGTATCCACTTTTGAATATATTTCTTCCTCGCCATCTTGAGCCCGAAGTCTCGAAAAGAGAACATATCGCTTCCCGTGTTAGTTGGAAGTACCTACATCATGATTTATATAAGCGCTAAATATTTACAGTGTTATATTTATAAAGCCAACATAAATCTTACTGCAGATATTTTTGCCGCTTACAATTTCCATGATCAACTTCAGTTTTGCAAAAGTGGCGTGCTATTAGAAAAAGCTTTTAAGAAATATGTATAAAAGTACATGCATGGAATATCCCAGGGAGATTTGGCAAGATCAAATGAATCGAATACTTGTCGAGGCCTATCAAAAGTCGGCATAACAAAAGAGTATGTCCATGTGTGTAGGTATGAGATGATTTAAGAATACTGATCAAGCAGTGAATTTGTGTCAAGAATGAGTTGTGCAGCGGGACATCTTCTCTGCCTACACCAGTGGAAATTAGCGTGGTGGTTATTAACAAGAACAGAAATAAACGAAGTGATTTGTAGAATTTTTATTTGACAATCTCTATCAGAAAATATGTCATAAAAGGAGTCAGATAAAAATTAATAGTTTTTTTGTTGATGTTAATAATGAGATGATAACTGTGAACAATCTCATAATACCGCCAACGACGGATAATAATAACAATAGTAGTGAATTTATATAGCGTGTTTTTGTGATAGTTCATCTCGAGTAGTAGTCCACCTCAAATAATAGTGTCTGAAAACATTCATTTAAGATTTTTTTTTTTTAAATTATCGGTTTTAATAAAACAGTGTCATAAATAGCCTACAGTAATAATAGAACTTACTCACCCGTGTTAAAAGAAAAACAATTTTCACAATATTCTTCCATCGTAACTATTTAAGGGATGTTATTGTCTTCAGTGTTCCCTTATCTATGGAGGCCAATAGGATGTATAAGTAACATTACATCATGATTAAAGGAATGTACGCATAAAGATCTTTTTGAGCGATTTCTTGAACTTTTACCCTTTTGTGCCAAAGATATTCTAGAAGGTTTTATTACGCTATAAGTTACTCTTCGTACTTTCCAGCTTCGATCGAAATATGGATTCTCGTATATACGAGTATTCATTTCATATTCTTTTTTATTTTACTGAAAAACGCTGTTTTTTAATACTAAAACCTAAACGTCAGTATACTTCATTCCTATTTTGTCCCTTTGAACATTTGATGCATTGTCTTAGTTTTCAAACAAATTGATATTTCAACGCTCTCTAACTCGCGATGGTAATGACTTTACGAACTGAAAATAGCTGCGTTGATGTAGAAAATCCTGAGAGAAAAATCTTTTCACGATGCACGATTCCAATGCTTATCGTTGAGATTTCAGAAAACAGTACTCTGTTTAAAGTTAAGGTTTTAAAGAATCTTCTAAAATAACATGTATGCGGTCGATGTATGTTTTTAATTAGTTTGAACAAAACAATCTTCCAAAGTAAAACCCTTTTAGGGCTCAGAAAATATTATTTTTGGTTTTCCCAAAAAATGTTTTTATGCTCGTATCTACACTTTCTTTTGTACGGCGGAAGCTTAAGCGAGTGTACTTATACGTTTGAACGCTTTTATGCAAACCAATGGATTACTGTGGAAGCTACGTTAAAATACATTTTGCGAATACACTTTTCATAAAAATACCAGCAAATATTTTTATTATTTTTTTAGTTTCAACGAGGCAAATAAATTCAAAGAGGATGGAACGCCATTTAACTCTTGTTGGAAAAAACTTTTTGAATAATTCTATTTCATTTATCGTCTCAAACTAAATACCTCCATTTGTCGTTCCGACTCTTGAAATTACCCAAGTGGTACTCAATCCCCTTGATTGTTTCATTTTAGATGATCTCCCATCGGTTAAGATCCTCAAAGGCGAATTTGAGACGGGTTCGAGGCGCGGCTTTTTGCGAAATAAAGTCTATTTAATTGACGTGTTTTTATAGATATTCTTAAAATAAAATAATATATTATACAAGTTATTTCAAGTTAGTTCACGTTCCAGAGTGGTAAATACGTTACCTGTAATACCAACATTCAGAATCAACACGTTGCTTGAACTGGCAACAGCCGTATTAAGTGATCAGATCTGAATAGCCAGATACTTCCTAACCTTTCTTTTCCCCATATATTTCCCCACCCCTCCCTTAAGCCTCACAACATACCCCAATCATGCCATTATTCGACTGGCTCCGGGCGTCCCCAAATTCTGACATTCTCTTCATATATTCTCGAGACTTCCTTTTCCAAATTGAGAGTTTTTTTGAAGTTCAATATAAGTGTGTAGAGAGCAGTGTTTGGTAATGTGAATTGAGGAGGATAGGGTTGAGGAACCTGGTTATTCAGATACGGTAACCAAACATTGTTAAAGTCACTAAGCCGATGTTTTGATACTGATTGCTTATCTTTCACAGGGGTTATAATTAATTAGAGAATCTCACTTTTAATATAGTTAACAAATAAACCTTTTTTTTACTTATTTTTGGTTTTGATTGTTTTTTTCCCTAACGTCAAATCAATTCAGTACTAAGCAACTTCTTACACTGCCACAGAATCTATGTACCGTATGTATTCATACTAAAATTTATTTATAACAAACGAGAGATTATGCTGACACGATTATAAATAATTGCTTGTGCCTTACTTTTCCACGAATTATTTGACAACCGAATATCATTTTTTTCTTAGTGACAGGTTGATAACGTGTTCATTAACATATTTAAGTTAATCGATTTGTACATAACTTGTTTTGATAAAGGTAACTACATATCAATTAAATATTATAAATATTAAATATTTGTGAATATTCATGTTACAGTTTCGTTATATTATCATAACATCTTCGGAACAATTACATACAAATATAAAAAAATATTAATAATCTAAAACACAAATATGAAAAAGATAAAAGCCAGAAACTAAAAATAACAATGGTCATGACCAAGACGACCTCTGTGGCATAACATTATCAAACAAAAAAAAAAATACTATATCCATAGGGAGAGATTCTCTAATTTATTATTACCCTTGTGAAAAATAACCAATTAGTATCGAAACATCGTCTGTAATGGCTTTAATATTATTTGTTTACCCCATCTAAATAGCCAGGTTCTTCAATGCTAACCTACTTTATTCACCTTACCAAACACTGTTCTCCACACACTTATATTGAACTTCAAAAAAACTGAAACAAAAAAAAATGTGGAAACGCTGAAGTTCTACTGGCTCCAAAAAGTTGGGACTTATGCGACCTCTTATAAACATATCGTCGCTGGAATGGCAAAAAGATTTAAGCGACACTTTGGTCAAAAATGAGTAAAATATTCAGTTTTAAACAGTTTTTTTCTGCATTAAAAGCTCTGACTCTCGTTTGCTTCTGAAGACTTTTGTGGCCCTTCAGCCATCTAAAATATATTTACCATTTGGGAGAAGGCTTGACTCAAGCCATACAAGTTTAGGACTTTTTTAGCTCTTTGTCCCTTCGGGTAATTCAGTAATAAATCCAACCAGGTACTTAAGACTAATGAATTTTATTGTATTAATTGCGCTGGTGTAAATTCCACCGAAATGGCGCGGTAATATGATGATACTTGATATTCGAATAATAACCATTAAATAATATAACCTGTGTATTATTCACCCTAGAGAAAGTCGGTTATAAATCTGTAGATTAATGCGTTAAAAATAAGGGTTCAATATACTTGATAAAACAAATGTTTTGCCGTCTACAAATGTTGAGATGTGACAGAAAAATGATTCTCAGATTTTGTAAGCTTGGGTCAATATATTATAAGGGTAAAAACAGGTTTTTAAGTATGAAATACACATATACTTTTTTTTATAGTTTTCGTTTGATATAACAATTCACCTTATCTAAGTAATTTGAAGTGAATCGGTTTACCAAATCAAACAAATTGGTGAAACATAATATTTCCAAGTTTACAATTAAGCTTATCAAAAGTTTCTTACCTGAGAAATAATTTCGTAATTTTACTTTAGACAATTATTTCACTTTGACATGAGACCATCAACGTGTATGTTTTTAAGCAATTAAACAGTTAAAAAATCAAGTAGAAATAAATTCTGACCCCATACATAACGCCGCATGCGCCCTAAAAAGCTGTTCAACACATCTACTCGTCTCGGGGAGAGCAGCACGGAGCTTTTCGCCTCTCGAGCTTTACCGTCATCAGTCTGGTCTGATATCGCGGCTAGCACCGTCTACCGCAACTAATTCCGCACGCAACTCTTAACTGTGAGTTTAGAGATACCTAATAAAAGTTTAAAGTCGATTCAGTTTTAAAAGTAACAAATGAAAAGTAAAATTTTCTTGTGATTTACAAAAAATCAACATGGATCAAAAGTAAACTTTTGATGAAGTATTAATAATTGTACTAGCGTTGGATTTATGAACTTGAAATGCAGTTTTGAACAAATTACAAATTATTAAGGACTCTTCAATGAATAAGTACTGGTTTATGTGAATATTTGTGTTAGAACTCGTGTGTTTGTGTTTGGTGAAATGTATTCATCTTTACCGGTAAGTACCTATTCTATATAAATGAATACTGTTTGAAATCATTTTGTTTTGTTTCTATAGAACAATGATGTGGCTTCGGATGAATTCATTCCTTTTTTCACCCATAGAATTATTCACTTAACGTTTCATGAGCTTTAATGTGGGAAGGAGAGTTAAATAAATTCTTGAAACGAGGCCAAAAGCCTGCATTTTTTTCACTTTTTCAAGGCAAGGAGAGTATAAACCTCAATACCCAATAATACACTTTGTGCAAACATTTAATATAAATAAATAGCGATCAATTAAAATTTGTTTTGTTTTGGTGGATAAAAAAATTAAGTGTTGTTTTAGAACTCTTCTGTTCATTTCGAAAACATTACAAACCAAATATTTGAGAAATGTATTCTAGTCAGAATACCTGTTACAAATCAAATCGTTAGCAGTGGCGTGCAATCTTCGAAGGTTAGGTTAGGTTAGGTTAAAAACTGTATGTACAGTCATCAAACAAAGCAAACCATAGAATTCACTAAAAGTTGATAAAAAATTACAAATTTCTAATAATTTTAATTCATTTGAGTACATATATATTTCATGTGGTAATCATTCTATCCTTTTAAACTGTTAATATCAGACCTACTTTTCAAGTCTACTTTTCTTTTTCTTTTTTGTCAATACATTTTTAAATGATTTTTAACAAAGTGAATTTATGACGCAAGCCATTTGCTTGCCCCATAAATGAACCCTATGGAAAAATAACGCACTAATTTATCGACTATCAAAATTTGATAGCTACAAAATTGTTCTGTTTTTACTACTAGTAATGTTTGTTTTGCGAATTTTTTATTTTCAAATATGTTAGGTCCGTACTAATATGCCCTCAATGGAATGTTACAAATTGCCCTGTTTTTTTAATTATTTTTTATTGTGTCATCTGAAGGGTAAAAAAACAAATTAACTTTTCTTTGACTTTAAAAAATTATTATTTTATGAGCGCACAGCTAAAAAGAGACAATTTTTATTATTTTTTCAATTGATTGTGCTTTGATGTAAAAATTGAAACAACGCCTCCCGGGCAAGCGGAAATACTGTGTTCGGTGGCACAAAATTTTTTTTCAACATTTTTTTCTACATCACACTGTTTGAATATTTTCGATATTTTTTCGACAGCTAATGAATGTGTTTTTATTTTTCTGTTATATAAAAATTTTATATATTTGCTATTTCCTTTTCATGTTATTCAACTAGTACATAATTTTTATGTGCAAAAGAAAGACCGGAATGAGTAAAAAAAAAACAAGTTTTGAATCAAGTATACAGAATTGTTCCTTGGAAAATGTGATGGGTCAGAAAATGTAATAATGTACGACTATTTTTTTGAAAAAGGACGTATGACATATGACATGATTACATTAAAAAAAAACTAAATTCCAAAATTTTATTTTGGCTGTCCTAAAAACCTGCGTTTTTTTTACTCATTCCGTTTTTCCTTTCGCCCACAGATTTGTTTACTTCTTATTTGCTTCAACCACAACTGCCTTAATCATTCATTTAGTTCTGTTATTATTTACTAAGAACAAATACATATTAATAAAGCACTTACACAAGTCTACGCAATGTTTTATAACTTTACATTTTAGGTAATAATAGAGCGTCAAGCTTTATAAAGATTGCTCTAACTGCACTTTCTTATTTTAGTTTTACTTTTAAAGTGCCGTTACAAGACTTGTTCTTAAACACTGATTATGACATAATAATTTTGTACATGATGAAGGTATTAAGTTAATAAATAAATGAAGTTGAAAAAAAAAAATAATACTACTCAGTAAATAATTCAAGTTGATAGGTTATAACGAGAGTACTCAAGTACATAATGAAATTACTTAGTTAGTAATGAAGGGCTGATAAGAAACAGCACACATTATTTTGAGTTGACGTTGACGAGATATCACTGACATACCTGACTCAATATATCTAAAAAAAGCTTTTTAGTGAGAGACCCGGTACGTAAAATTATAGCGTTCGGTAATTACATTACGGGAACATTGATACAAGTTTTTCGGAGAGAAACATCTTTTTTAAACTAGATAGATTTACATTTTTAATTGGATCACACATTTTATAAAAATATTTCAATGTGTCCCCAGTTAAATTTTTACTTAAAAAATTAAAAACTATTCACTTTTTGAACAATTTAAATATTATTTAAAAAAACCTTCAATAGATTTTTAACTTGGTGCAATGTAAAAAAAACTTAAATATCTCTGAATGTCAACTTTTTTGATTTAATCGAATAAAAAACCCTTTGTTCTTTGATTAAAACACAAATAACATTACTCTTGAAAGGCTTATGTATCACATTCCAACCAAATCTTTCATTTGTCAACCATACAACGGAAATCTCTAAGAAAGGCTTAAAACTTTTGGGATGTATTACAAGATTATAAAACAATAATAATAATTGTATTAAGCTGTTATATTTAGCTTTTTTGGAAGTTATTGATTCTTCTATCTGAAATCCACATTGAAATATTCATGTACAAGCTGTAGAAAGGATACTAAATATATTTTTTTGAAATTGGTATTCCATTAAATTAATTAGACTACAACTACCTGTTAAATGATTTGAAGATGCTTACATTTTATAAGACAGAACTATTTTTACTAATTTAGTAATTCTGTACGAAAATTTAGATGGTTCAGGTGATTATTCAGTTTTCCTTGCAATGATTTTTTTTTTAATACCGACACTCAATACGGGATATTTCTTAGTGCAGTAATTTTAGAACCAACTACCATATGTAGGTATTTGACCTAGATTACTATTGCAGGGAAATAATTATGCAGCGACATCTTTAATTCATCACTTAATAAATATAAAAGATTGTTTTTGGGATAGTTTTGTTATCGAAATGACTTTTTATCTATATTACGTATTCTTGAAACTGTTGTTTTATGAAATATTTTGGATTAGTTTTTATTTTATGTTTATAGTTTGTGTTAATATTATTTCTTCCCAGATGTTATTAAATGGTACTAATATGCCACTGATATGAATAAATAATCTCTGCGAATTTCCCAATACTTAATTTTATAGGTTTAGTACAAAAAATTTTCGACGAAGTTTTTATTAGTTTTAGCGTATTTTTTATAATGAACTACACACATTCTGTTCAATTTAAGGGCACTTCTGTAAAATTATATTTCGCACTTTAATCAAAGTTTCGAATCAAGAATCAATTAGAAATCAAAGAAATGAGTTTATTTTCCTCTTGGCTGAGTTAAATATCTTTCAAATAACTTCCGTACTTTAGCAAGTAGCGTCGAATGCTCGAGTGGGAGACGTCATAATGTTGCGTAAAATACTGTAGAAATGCCAGAAAAAAAATCATTGAACTGCTTTGAAAAAAAATATAAGCTTTCGATTATGATGCCCATTAGTTTAATGATCTTTTATGCTCCAACCATCCAAAGGAAATCATTAGAAGACCCTGGTTCCTACATTAAAAAAAATTTTTTAGATAACATAGAATCTTTTTTGAAGCCCTTTTCTTTTTTTGAGGTAACAAAATCAGAATACCTGAAAGTAAAAGGCAGTCTTTACGTTTCTGAAATTCTGGTATAACACAACCTTAAAATTTACGGCTTCAACACAAAACATCTGTACGTCATTCAGATGAAGCGGTTTAATAAAAACTCTTTCGTTTTAATGAAAAATATAGATCATGCAACTGGAAGGCTCTTTGTGATTATTTTTTAAGACCTACCCATTTTCTGAGAATATTTTTCGTGAAATATACTCCTATTTATGAATCATATCATTCATCTAAGTTATTACAATTACATTGTTTTAAAGAAAAGCATCTTGTTTGAAAGTGATTTATTTTCTTTTCTTTTTGTTATTTTATACCTGACAGGATCCACCCTGCTAAAGGCATTTACGGATATTATAATAAATCTGGGTCAAAATCAGAAAACAGGAAAAAAGAAGAAAAAAATATATACATACGAGTATATTAAATTTTACTATGAAAATCCACCAACAAATAACTAAGACTAGTCTGAAGATGGCCGTAATAGGCTGAAACCGGTCCAGTCAAAAACTAAAAAAAGTGGAATAAAGTTATAAATTTGTTTTATTAAATCAACAAATAACAGTTTCAAATTAAAAAAATCCAACATGTCCTGTTTTTTGCACTCTTATAATAGAAATTTGTAAAACCAAAATTCATCACTTGGTTGATGTTGACGCTCAAATGCGTAGTGACAATATTTTTAGTAGTAAGTTGACCTAATTGAGCTTTTGATAAATTTATAGTAAAATTAGTGTTGCCAAGGTGAAATACTATAAATCAAATTTAAATTGTTGATTTGTGTATTAATTTATAAAATTAAATAATAACTTTGTTTACAACTAACAATTTTATTTCCATATCATTATCACCCACTTGTTTCGCTAAAATTAAACATTATCTTACTTTACTTATGTTTAGTTAAAATTTATATTTCCACATTTTTTTCTTCATTTCCAACCGTCGAATAAAAGTCTATTTTTCTTTAAATATTTTAACTACCAAACACTTTTCTACATTTAAATATGAAAATATATTTAGTTGCCCACCCACTCGTTCATCTAAATATTATTACTCTACGTTAATCGTAATAAAATAACAAAGACGAATGTCTTCATTTCATTGAAGAATGCCACCGTACTTTGTGTACGCAGTTTGTATTGGCTTTTTGAAATCATGAATGTCCGAATATTCCACAATGAAAATAACGATTCAGCAAAAATGTCGATAAAGATAAAAGAGCATTTAAATATTAAACCCGACCTACAACAACCCCGACCCTGAATAGATTGCTGTTTTTGTATGTCTCAAAATGAAAATTTAACATTTCGATATATTTATGTTGAAATAGTTGTTGAATAAATTAAAAATAAGTTGATAAAAATGCAAGCTAATATTATTTCATAAACAATCAAAGAATAACTTTGTTTTCAAAAAATTATGTTTTGAATGAATAAAAAATTCCAGGGCTCACGTAAAATTTGCAAGCCGAGAACTTTTTTATTTGAAAAGATTTTTTTGTTTTCAACTCCCAATGCCATTTCTATCGTGAGTTATTATCAAAAAGTTGAAGAAAAAAAAAACAGCATAAAAAGGAATTCAGAAAAAGAGCCTTAAAACTTGGCTGAAACCAATTAATGAAAATGTATTTTGTTGGCAAAACTTTTTTGTTTTAAATAACTCGTTTACACAAAACGCCCTTTTGGTGATTTTTCACGAAAACGGCGTTATACAAACTATCCAAGTATTATTATTATCAAAGCTATTACAGAATGTATTTAGTTCCCATATTACAAAAACTCTACCCATGATTTACGTAATTCATTATGAAACCATACCAAACATCAATTTATGGAAATGTGTTTACAAAACCACACTGACCGATTCAGCCGGAAACAAAAGCAAAAATTATTAATATTCTCATTGGTTTGAACTAATATTGCTTACATCTTTCAGGAACGTGTTAGGGCATTATAATATCTTAGCCAATTCACATGAAAAAGATATGAAAGGGTTTTATATACATGTATAATTACTAGTTACTATCCCAGATTCGCCCAAGTTATAACACTTATTGCGGTCGCTGTGTTCTTTTCAACAGCTTTAATTTTAGAACAGTTAGGTGTTTTGACAATAAAATTCAGTTTTGAAAATTCATGACGGAAATGACGTAGAAAGCTGTAAAAAATGGTGGTAGCCTAGAAATTCTAGAAAGAGATTGTGAAAAATTATAAACACGTTTGTATCATGACAGTATGCCGAATTATAGGTAGGCAGCTGTTGTAATTAGCATTTTGAAACTCTCCTAGTCGACAAAATATATTAAGACGTTTTATGACGTATATTTTAGTGATGCTTAACTGGTTGGAGCCAGTGAGACAATGGCATCCGCAACGGGGTATATTATGAGACCGAATCGAGCGAGGAGAAGAAGATGATTAAGGAGAAGTAACTTGAGAAGTACCTGCCTATTCATAGCTGATCATTAAATACGACTAAAGCCATTCAGGCAACGTTTCGACGCTGATTAGTTATATTTCACAGGGACGATACTAAGAGTATCTACCACTCTGAAACGTGGTTTAAGCTTCTACTTGGAACTATTGTATCTCGTTCTTCATCTTTAAAAAAATATAGTAGAGAGATTTGTGCATGGCAACATCCATATTTTTTACATCCATTACCCACAAATATTTGATGGAAGGCGCGAAACTTCTAAATTTATTCCAAAAAAATCTAAGTTGTTTGTTGGTCGAGTAATTTTTATCAGCATCGACAGCAAAAATATTCAATTTAAGTCTTCTAACCGATTTAAAGTTCTTGAAGCAATCTTTTTAATGTTTTACGAAACTTGGATCAAAAATACGATTATAGACCAAAGCGGTTTTAGTAAGATTATCTTTAAATAAAATTTACTCATTCTTTTAAAATACTAAACGCTTGCTTCTAGAATTTTAAATGAATTACTTTATTACTAAGGACTATAAAATATTACTCGTATTATCTAACGTTGAGTAAAGTGGATCTTTATTCTGTGGTCATTACTTTTCGCATGGTCAAACCAGATAATCAAAAATAATAAATTGATTAACTGTGGCTGCCATTTTTAATAACCAAAAATTAAATAACATGATTAAGAAAAACAAAAATGAAAAACGCAGTTCACAAAATTTAACTATAAGCGTTTATACTCCTAGGCCCACTCACCGTTCACCGGGTAGAAAATATAATCTTTTCATGAATGCACCTCTAACCACAGTTGACACTACTGAAATAAAGTCAGAAAAAGTTATTGATGCAGAAAATCTCTAAGGCTTAAATTTTTTTTGAAAAATTACAACTTTAAATACATTTTTATGGACTTTAGGAGAAATAACATTTAATATAAATAAAAAAACGCATTATCCCAGCGAAAAAAATTCAATTTTTGCTGTAAGTATCTTTATATTTTACAAAATTACAAAATAATTTTTAAAAATACTGCAATGTTGAGGCATACTTAAAGAATATAATTTTTCAAAAAAAAAAATACAAGGTTATTTTTTCTCGTAAATATTTTTTCTGTGATGTAACGGTTAAAAACTAAGGGTTTATGTGCTTTTATCAGGGCAGTAAAAAATTAGTGATAAGCTGTTTTTTTTCGAATGTTATTGTTTTTTAGGATATGTATATACACCCTGTTTCAGGGTGGCACCACGAAAGTTCACGAAATTGTAAAAAAATAAATCCTAATATGTTTTTCAAACAAGGTATTTCTACTTTAAAAAATAAATTTTACTATTTTGATTTTGCTGTATTGTGGTCGTAGATTTATAATAAATGACTTCATCGCTAGCGTTTGGTGAGATTTTCCATCTACCCGCTCAATCAGACGGTCAGAAAACAGATTTCGCATTTGGCGCGCTAGTAGCGCGGACTGCGGTAAACTTTTCCGACCAACGTTTCCATCGTCAGATCACACCGCAATACAGAGACTAATTATCGGCTAACGTGTTGATCATGACAGTAACATACGGTGCTGTTTACTCTATGTCAATCCCTCTTTGTGAGGAGTTTAATGGAAACCATTTTTGTTAAACTCTAATTAAAAACCGCCGTTTGATCTCTTTCTGATTTTCTTTGTAGTTAGTTTATTTTATGTCAGCTACCGGTTCATGCTATTAGGCCTTCAATTGAGCATCGTGCTAATGCTTTTCTAAGCTTTTTAACACAAAACTGAATCGCAGAAGAACATAAATACTCTTCCAGGAAAACTTATTTTTAAAATACATGTATGAATATTTTTAGTTATTTTGGGGGGACAATTTATTTTATTATTTTAATTCTGAAACAACAGCTTATTTTAACATAATTCAGTAAAAAAAAAAACAAACGTATGGTAAGCCAACAAAAGTTATACAAAAGTCATAACATAATAGTTTAACCAACCTCCTAAACAATAATTAATAATTAAATGATTACGTTACATATTATGTAGGTATTCATATTTTGACAAATTTATGAAAAAATACATTTAAAAGGTTAGAATATTTAAATTTTGAAAGCCGGTTTATAAAATGCGTATATCACAGAGCATATTCTAAAATCGTTCAGTAAAATTTTAGGTTTGCTTTTTCCTAAGTTTTTATTTTGAATGTGTGTGGGATATTTTTTTAAAATTGATTTTAAGATTAACGTCAAAAACTGAGTCTTACTTCATTTTGCTGACCTACAGCATTCTACGGATATGTTTCAATACAAAAATAACTGCTTATATCAGAAGGAGTTTGAAAAAATTTTTTTCAACGAAACATAGGATTGATGAAAATGACAGTATTTTAAAAGGTTTTGGTAGATCAATTGGCAAAAACGTTACTCCCAGATAGAGTAGGAGTTCCGAATTCGAGTTTCGATCACAAACCAACTTTTTTATTTTCTTTGCATTCTTCTGTTTCACATTGCGTTGAAAAGTATTGATAATGTTTTAATAATTAAGGTTGATTAAATTTCTAGAAGTATAAGGTCGTCATAAATATTATTTTCACATATCAACACACGTTTTTTTATTGGAGGAATCATTAAATTAACGAGGGTACAAATCCGAGTCGATGGTTTATAATGATTTATTTGACAAACGCGAAAGGATGATTAACTAATTGTTGAATAATTTCTCGTTAGACTTGAGCGAAGGGAAGAGAAGGGTAAAACCGTTATAGTATTCATATAAGCCCTCCGAAATAATCTATTTATGTTAGACTTCAAACTACTTGATGAAGAAGGGTATTGAAATTTTGAACCGCTTTAAGGTTTTTTTTCCAGTAAGAATTTGCATTTAGTTCGGATTGCTACAATATATTTTTTTAATTGATTCTGAACCTAGAGGTTACGGGCTTAAAATATGGAAAATAAAGATAGACTATCATAAATATGACCATTATTCGCAAAACTTATCTAAATTTAAATAAACCATTGTTAATTTGCACCTCTTTCGAAAATTGAAAATTCCCTTTAGATTGTGGTGTTTTCAACCTTCGTCACGTTTAATATCGTTACAGTTTTACAATTAGAACCGTTCTGTTAAATAGTCTCTTTTATCTTATGACGATGTCAAATAAAATAAAAGTTTGAAACAGCCCACACACAATATTTGCGAGGAGCGGCCATTTAAAATGAAAACACCGCTTGAAATGTCTTAAGCTATGTTTGTTGATCAGATCTTATCTTAGGTAACTACGAATACCTACCTTTCTCTTCCCTTGTTCCACTTTTTTTCTGAAAACATCTTTGAGTATAACAATATTCCCCAAATTGGTGTAATGTATCAGATAATCGACCCTGGAGAAACAAATTGTGAGATACCATGAAAGGAAGACATGACAGGCAGCGATAAAAGAACCTTGTAAACAAGAAACAAGAAACAATAAAAAGTGTTGCCTGCGTAAAACCACATTGTCTAAGTTCTAGCGTATACCAACAATGGTGGCGCCCTTTGACAGTACCTATATTTATGGAATCTTACAGATATTGGCAGGAGCAGTCTCACTTGGATTTCTAAAGAACAAAGCTCATATAAAATAGATTCCCCACTCACACGGTAATGATGCTTCGATTGGCGAGCGTGTTACGGAACGTACGAGTATCTATAACTTTACACGTAGATTATACAGCGGACCAAGTTTAAGCAATAGTCTATAAAGTTACATCCGTGGCGTGCCTAAGGTACACGGCCCTTGACCCTACAAATCTATTCCCGGTCTCACCGGTGATCAGGGAAAACTGGGGTTCCTTCTTCAGTCCCGTCCAACTTCGTCTCGTCTCAGAGTTTGCGACTCAGTAACCCACGCTAAGGCGCTTGAAGTTGACAGTTCTTTCAATTCTGCCTTCTCGTCCATATCCTCGGAGGAGCCTCTAACAAGCAGTCTACGGGTCAGGTCAATACTACCCCTTCTTCTGGACTTCGCTCCGAGCCTGCGGTCACGAACCAATCCTTGGAGTCACGGCCTCTCGCCTTCTCGCTTCGTTCATCAAACTACCCAAATGTGTAGAACACCGATCAAGGTAGTATATCCCGTATTTACATATCCGAGTTAAGTAATTTCCATTCAAATAAAAGGTCTTGGTCTAAATTGTTTTTTTTTTCATTGTGTTAATTTTTTCACCAAATTTTAAAAAAATAATAATAATAAACTTTTAATTTTGAATCACTGCTTAAAAATAATATTACTGCCTTACAACAGTAATATTTCGACTGGCAAACTATTCCAATTTATGTCTCTCTCCGAATTCTAGGTGCACTATACAATCGTTGTAAACCATAATTTATTGCAAATAAGAAACTGAAGTTCTACTTTAGTTTTCTTTGCATTAGCATTTTATTTTAATATGGAAATCGGAAAGTTATTCAATTTTATTTATGTTTTTTTTTAAGTTTCAATCAAATTGTACGTCTAGTTTTATTTTTAATTCTGTTACGCGTAATATTAATCACCAAAACTGTATTTTGAAGATCATTCTCCACCTTACAAAAATCTCAATAGCATTGTGTTTTTATATTAACTTTTATTTTCTATTACCTACCATAAACAGGTTACACCTAGCAAAGTAATTAATGTAAAGCATACAAAAATGTGCAGCAAAATAATTTATGAGGAACCTATATTATTTAAGTACTTTTAAAGCTTTATTCTCAATATGAATTAAACATGTAGTTTTGTATTACCATGAGTCTTATATCTGAAAAAACCGGTCACCTGACTATATATTAGTATGTACCCTCTACCCCTTAAATAAAAATTGCAATTATGTTCTTAAAATTACATTTGTTAACCGTATTCATTAACATTTACGTCTTCTTTTCATAACGGGGTGGAAAACGTTTTTCTTCAATTAGGCGTCTCTTATTCAACCGTGGGTATTCTAGGTCTATTTTTGTTCTAGATCCTTGGTACGTTGATAATTTAAAAAAAAACAGCTTTTAAAAAGCGTAGGTCTTAAAAAAAAGCAACGCTTTTTTATAAAACATCCCAAACAAAAAATACATTATCTTTGAAATATATTAAACGAAACCGTTTGTAACATTTCAATTACTCAAACACTTTGTTCACTTGGAGGAATCTTGAACATTATTTCGATTACAATAACATTAATTTAAAATACGTATTATAACCGTCTTATATTACAGTCAAAATGTAAATTAATGGAGTTTGTTTTTATAAAACTTTTTTTTTTCTCATGATTAAACACGTGAAAAATAGTCATGTGTTTTCCCCACTGGGATTGCCCCCGCTGGGTAATATATTTCACATTGTGCATTCATAATTCAAAATACATGGTAATGTTGCAAGGTGTTACTATTTTGTTTCAAAGTATATTGTTTTTAAATTTTGTTTTGTTGTATTTTAGTCTGTGTTTGGCTGAAGTATTTAATCGATTTTGTGTCTTACTGTGTGTCGGATTATTTTTTTATGAATGGTTTAAAAGTATTGATGTTTGTGATTTTTTTAGGATCTTTTTCTGTTTCTTTTAATCTTTCGAATTTATTTATTCGTTTTATGCATAGAGTTGGTAGAGGTGAAGTCAGTTTTTGACTTGTTTTTGATGATTTTAACCTGACTCGGTGCACCTGGGCGTGGCTAAGACTAATGCTTCTGTATTTATTCATCCATTCATATCACATATCGACATAATGATTTTTGTTTACTCGTATAGCCACTTTTTCACAGTATTTTTATCAACAAAAATATAGCATATAACCTAAAAACCCGTTTAGTTGTGTCAAGTTTAGTGGCATAATAAAAATGTGGGTGGAATCCCGCGGAGAACCAGGAGCTTAAGATCATCCTTAAAGTATATAGAAGCGGTGTATTATATTTGTTGTCTCTTTCTCTCTCATGGTGTACGACGTAAAAACCCGAAGATAGTGATTTATCGCAAGTTTGTGGGTTGGGTAAAAACAATTAGCTCTCCCTCCATATATTGTTACTTCAAGGTTTTATGCCATCGTAAATGAATTTTTTCTCTACAAATATAATGTTGCTCGTTAGATATGCTTTTGATTGAAAAAAAATGTTAGAGTGCTATGTGTGTATGGCTTGGTAGTTTTAATGTTTTGTTGTTGTAAGAGAAAATACGCACTGTTTCGAAATAGATACATGATATTTAAACGATAAAAAACAATGTTCAAACAAGTTCAGATAGGAACTTTGAGTAAAATTTTGATGGTGGGCTTTTTGTATTTCGATTAAGGGATGGCCTCATTTGCACTGCCCACTCTGTGATTCCATATTTTAAAAATGATTGATAATTGCATAGTTGTTATATTATGGCAAACATGGATTACTATTCCATCATCCTTGTTATTTATTTTAAAACTATATGTTAATTTTGTTCCCGTTGACAGGGAATGTATTGTAGTTTAGCCAATCTTCGATATAAGTGTAATACAATGAAGTTTCAGTTTTATCAAATGTTTGCGCCTAGGTTATTCCAAGCGTGAGGAGAACGGTGTTATTCGAAAAACTTTTTTAATTTTTTAAAATTTTATTTCACCCTCGGTTTATATATTGTACTAATCATGAATTAATTCATATTTAAAACATGATCCGACCCAAAGCACAACCTTGGGGTACACCATATTTTATTTCAACTGGCTGATGATTAGTTTTATTAACAAATCATTATTGTTTGTTTATTATTGGTCTTACGGCTTTTGAATAATTTAAGCTGTTTATCTGTGATCCCGTGTTTTTCATTAAGTCAAATAGTAATTAATTTTTTTTTTAAATGCTTATGGTTGAAAGTGACAAAAGTTTTGAGAGGTCAAGTAACATCAAAGTTCATTAATTTTTAAATCCGTATATAATCTTTAGAATTTTTTAAACCAACGCTACAGCATCGAATTTTCTTCGATATTTCCTAAAGCTAAATGATTATGTGACGAAAGATTTTTTTTCCAACTTTTGATGCAAGTTGTTTCCATATTTTTTTGGTAATATGTTTACATTGATGATTGGTCTTTGGTTACCAATATTTTTTTGGTTTCCTGATTTTAAAACAGGTGTTACTGTGTTTAGTTTAATAATTGATGAGAATGAACCTTTTTTATGGATCTGTTAATTAAAAAGTAAATGGGATCAATAAATTCGTCTTGTCGAAACTTTATTATTTTTATTGAGATCCAATAACGTTTAGTAGGTTCAAAGTACGTACATTAGATATGAGATGTGAGTTAATTTGCGTTTGGTGGTTGGTCTTGCAGTAAAACGGTACGGTATGATTTTGGTTATGTGTGGGTTTTTGATGGGTTTTGGTGTATTTTGTTTGCATATTCGGAGCCTACATAAGCATAATATTTACTACTCTAATTTTATAATTGATTCGTACTTAAGAATAAAGATACTTCTTTATTATTAAAATGTGTCAGTTCTCACATATAAAAGAAAGTAAAGTTGATTCATTCAAATTAATACAGCTGGGTAAACCAATTTCCGCAATTAGCTACTCAAATATTAGCCACTATTATACTACCATTATAATCGTGAATTAGACCTAGCACGTTATCTTCCGGTATATGTACGCTTCTAACAGTTACTTACCTAAACATTAGTTTATCGATATGAAACTCTCATCTTTTGTTACGTTGAAGTTAGAGGCACATTATCTTAGTTATTCTCGATTGACTTAATATTAAATGATGCATGAGTTCCAGAAAGGGGTAAAGACATCACACTGGAAAATAATTATTCCGTCTGTAGGCAAGAGTTAGCAAACGTAAGAAACTATTTTTTTTTCTTCTTTTTATTAGGTTCCAGCTTTCATTTTTGCAAGAATTACTTCAAAAAGAGTTTCATCTTATTAAAATAAATTTACTTTAAAAGTTTTTTAATTTAAATCCCATGGTTGAACCATTTATGTCCTCTCAGTAAATTCCAACACTCTTCTAATGAAATCTGTTTTCGGATTAAAAAAAAATTCTGAAAATAATGGATAAAAACTGCCCTCTCATATCTTCGACGAAAAGGCAATAGGGCTGAAGCGCCATTTCGGGAAGTTTACACCAGAGCACTTAAGTGTTTTTTTTCTGTTTTACAATAAAATCATAAATCTTCAGTACCTGGTTGGATTTTGAAAAAAAAGGTAAGTATATGCTCTCCCTGAGTTACCTGAAGCGACAAAAAGCTAAAAAAGTCCCAAACTTCTGTCGCTTGAGTCAAACCTTCTCCCAAATGTTAAATTTATTGTAGATGGCTGAAGGGCCACAAAAGTCTTCAGAATCAAACAAGAGTCAGAGCGCTCGACGCAGAAAAAAAACTGATCGAGACTGCAGTGTCGCTTACGCCTTTTTGCTTTTCTAGCAACGATAATATGCACAGATATTTCAAAGCTCTATAGTCTTTGATTAAAAATGTGGTATTGAGACGGAAATAGTTTGAAAAAATGTTTAAATATCACGCTGCAGAGCTCACCGTTCAAGAGTGTTGGCTGCTTCAACACACTGGTTTTCTGTTTTTAGAATTATCATATAAAATTAAAATTTTATCGAGCATTAGATAAAAGTATTAAATTACCTAAATTATTTTTATCGTCACTTAAAACTTGGCTGATTAAAGGGTTGGAATTTTCTGATTTAGGGTACTCATCAACTAAAAAATACTTTAATACTTTTTGATCGTAAACCAAATTCCAAGCTTAGGCATGTTACACCAACTGTTTCCAAAACTGTTATAATTCTTCGGTGCCAGAACTTTAATCGGTAATAAATTAACCTTTAAGCTACTAGAAATATCAAGTTGATAATTTTGATCATGAAATATTAACAGGTTATAAACTAAATCTAAGAAAATCATTGTATGAGAAAACTTTGATAGATTTGATTGATGAGTGAATGAGAATAAAATATTTTATAGAGGACAGAAATACGATTTTATGTTTCAATAATTTCCTTAAAAGAAAAAAAAACCTGGATGTTGGAAACTATTTACCGCAATACGGACTTAATATGATAACGAAACAATTGTAAGAGCCAAGTGATTCGTTTTACAAAAACACAAGAAAAGTAAGCAAAAAAGTTGCCCTAAATTTTAGTATTTTTGAAAAATAATTATACTCGTCTTGGATTTGTATTATGGTGCATTACGTTATAAAATAAAACTCTGTCAAACATTTTTTTTGGTTTGTTGTCAAAAATTATAATATTTTTGTGTTGTAGATTTAAGCTTATCTGTATATAAAACAATTCTTCTCTTATTTATGGTTTTAAAGTTTATTTTGTAGAACTCCATTTTAATTTTTAGGTTTTTTACTTTTATTTAAACAATAATTATTATTATTTTAATTTAAAAAAACAAGTTAAAATTGCGATTTGACAGCTGTTTCGCCTTCTGCAGTTTGTGCCCTCAGAAGGCGAAACAGCTGTTTAATTACATCGCAAAACTAAAAAAAACTGTCAATTTATTGTTTAAATAAAAGTAAAAAACCTAAAAATTAAAAAAAAAAAAAAAAAAAAAAATTCTTCTCTTCTTATGGAACCCGGGTTTGAAACATCATCAAAAAAGACATCGGTCTTGATGGTGGACAGTGCGAGGCTTTTGAAAACGTTGGCTCAAGAAAAGGGAAGAACCGCAACACGACTTATTACCCCATCATCATATTACCTCAAGCCGTGAATTGATTATTTTACCAGTGAAATTTACGTGAAGATTAAAGAAATGAATAAAAGAAATCACCTGTTACTGCAGAAACTACCATACCTAAGGGTGGTAGAATAATAGATGTTAATGTAAAGATAACCTTAAGGGGTTTAAAATAATATTTTAAGTTGGTCTTAAAACTCCAATGACGCTGTATTAAAAAGCAGTAAAAAAAGTTACCCTCTCTATATTATTTTTCGTTGGGTGTTTGGCCATGCGGTAGAATATTCAATTTCTTATGACGCTGTAAAAATATTTTAATCAAACTTTTAATCCCTCTCCTTAAAGTAAGAAAAAGCCAGCTGACTGTTTTTTTTTTTTAATCTGATAACTATATTGGGTGTCAGAAGGACAATCTGGAAGATTTACACGAAACTAGTGGTCTCATTGTTATAAGTTCATTAATTTTGAAAATTATCAACACCAAATGATCGTGTAAACATTAAGACCCTTTGAGGTGTCCTTTGACGAAGGCATTTACAACTGATCGTGACATTAAGACCACGCGCACAGTAACAATTGAACTCGTACTATCCACATAATATTATTATACTACCTATAAACTGAATTTACGTCTTCTACGAACTGCCTTCCTGAAACTTCTCAGTTGTTAATGTTTGTGTAGACTAGGAGTTTCTCTCTGTCACATATTAACCAAATTTACAACCAAACTTGTGTTTTCAAATAAACAGAAATGTCCGAGCCGCCGTACTGTTTCATTTGCTTTATTATTTTTTATTAATTTGAAAACCGCTAAAAAGATCACCTGGCAAAGCAAATTGGAGTATGATATTCCCATTTTTGCGAATGTTGTCAGACTGGTGAAAGTTTGGAAGGTAAGAAAATGAGCGAAAGAAAGGCTGAAAAGTTACTGGCTATTCAGAGTTGATAGCTCAACACGGCTAAAGCCATTTTAAGGAACGTTTCTATTCTGAATGGTGTTCTTTCACCAGGGTGATAAAGAGACTATCAACAACTCTGGAACGTGGTGAATGTGTAATATAAACTTTTTTTTTACTTATATTTGAAAAATACAAAATGTAATTTTCCCACGAAATTTACCACTATTCGACGGAGGTGGTTTTCGTTTTTTTTTTAATTTATTGAAACTCGAAACTAATTTTACAATGTAGAATTTTTTAACTAATACACAAGATACATTTTCTATTAAAAACCTTTTTGTTTTAAATCTTACGCCAAGCTCAAGAGCTAGTTATCTTTTTTTTGGCGCAGAAATACAAAAAAAAACATAAATTATTAAATGTACTCGCAACTTTAAAATCTTTAAACGATGTCATCGTTTGGCTTTTTACATAAAGTGGAACTACGTGATTTTCTTAAATGAGAATTTATACTACAGCATCCTTATTTTGCGATACGCATTCTGTCTTCAGCCTCTAAAATGATGGCTCGACTTATCACCCGAGGCATCGCAGATTAAAATAAATGTATCTATAGTTTATTGTATGGCAGTGATCATTTAATGGAACGTGTTTTTAAAAAATATAAATACGTGTCGTCGCTGGAAAAGCAAAAGGGGCTGAAGCGCCAATTCGGTAAGTGTACACCAAAGCACTTTAAAGTATTTTTTTTTGTTTTACAATAAAATTCACAAGTCTTCAGTACCTGGTTGGAATTTGAAAAAAAAGTTAACTTAGGTAACTCAATGCTCTCACTGAGTTACTTAAATCAACAGAAAGCTAAAAAATGTCCCAAACTTATGTCAAATGAGTTGAGTTTTCTCCCAAATAGTTGATTTGTTTTAGATGGTAAATGGCCACACAAGTCTTCAGAATTAAACGAGAGGCAGAGAATTCTGAGCAGAAAAAAAAACTGATCAAAACTGCATTTTCAACTCATTTTTGACCAAAGTGTCGCTTAAGCCCTTTTGCCTTTCAAGCGACGATATATGTATATTTGATTTAATATAATATACATGAAATCTTTTGATATATACGGTTTATGAACCGTGTAAAATTCTTTGTGGGGCGCTTTATGATAAAACTAATAACAGCCTTCGTTAACACCGGAGACAAATTGGGTTTTCTCGACCACGTAGATAACTAGATACCCAATTATTTGTTTGGTAAAACGATTATTAGACGGCAAGTATATGGGTTACTGGATTATAATGGCAGGAAGGCGTTTGGTCTGCATTCAAATTAGACATAGCCTTAAGAGAGTTTGATAGTAGTAAGATGTTATTAAATTCAAATCTGCGATAAAGTCATTTAGGTCCTTTAGCGTTAAGCGAATATGGTAATTTGAGTAAAATCAGCTTTGACATATACGTCACCTCAGCGTACACCTGCCAACAAAATATTTAGTTAAATGTGAACAAATATTTATTTTATTAAATTAGAATTAACTTTAAAGCTTTTATCAACAACCTTCAACGTAAATATGAAATACAAAAAAATTAAATAATATATTGGCAAAAATTTTCAATAATTTTTAAATTAAGAAGAGATCGATTTAAAATGCCGGTTTATTATAAGGTCTCAGTGGCTCAATCGGCAGAAGCGTTACTGTCGGACGGAGTAGAGGTTCCGAGTTCGAGTCTCAGTCACGACCGTTATTTTTCGGTTTCATATTTACGGTGAAGATCTTTGATATTTTTTCAATAATTGATTTTCAAATATTTCTTTATTTTGAAGCATCGGTTTTAAATTATTTACTTAAATTTGTTTTTTTTTTATTATTGACTAATTCCACATAAACTGGATGTGCACAAATGCTGGTGTTAAGGATCCAATCAAAAGAATGTGCGAGTTATTTAATCTAAATCCAACATAAATTCCGACAATTTCTTTGATACCAGTAGTACTTCTAGTAGAAAATTGAAAGCTGTTTTCATGTATAAAAACAACAACTAAATCGTACTTTGTATACACATTGTTTTCTTTATTATTATTTCGACGTGTAAAACCATTTTCGTTTAACAATATTTTGTTTCTCTTTCAATTTTTCTAAAAATATTAGTAAGGTTTTTTTATTTTTATTTACATACATTTTTTGAAAAAAATTACAAAAGAAAAGATAACAAAAACATTAATATAAATAAAATAAAATAACAAAATAAGGTAAAACAACATAGATATAACAAAAAAATCCCACATAGGCATAATCCAGTGCGTGGGTATACTAATATAAATCAATAGTAGGCTCTCTATAGCAAAAATATAAATAGATTAACAGTATATAATTACAATAAATACTAAAAATTAAAGTTACATTTCAAATTAAGCACAAAAAAATCAAAATATATATCTGCTGCTACTTCGTTTAGACACTGTCCACTCTTTTGAATTTTTCTGCGTAACCCAATCTTTAATTTATTTATTTTCCCTTTAACTTTGTCTAAAAAATATCTGAAAGATTTTTTTATATGCTAATTATGTTAATCCGTGAGAAAAAGTTGAGATGCACAAGAATTCTCCAGTGAATGTTTATTTTTTGACGAATAACTGTCTTGTTTTTTTTGTTTAAATATATTTATATTTATTTTTTTAAAGCTTCAGAAAAAGCAAGTGTCTTATAAAACACTTTTTATTAATGGTGCATTATTGCCACTTATAAAATTGAGATGAGATATTTTTATTTTTCTACTTCTGGTGACCTTTCTTACCTGTATATGAGGTTGTATATTATTAGGGAAATCTTTACCCCGCCGGCTGAAGCCCGGAACAACTTATCGTAACTGTACTAGTACCAGTCACATAGATTTTGACGTCACAAAAACATTTTTTACGTATCAGCAATAACACATTTTTAGCCCCACGCTACTATCTAAACTAGCTGAAATAAACTAATAGAAGGGAAAGCACATAGTATTGTATTTACAGAATTATGATTTTCAACTGAAATTTCGCGTCATCAAACATCAATGATTTTACCGATGTGTTGTAATTTTCCGAAATATTCCAAATCGTGTTAAATCTGTGTGCATTTCATAATGTTCAGATTATTGAATAATAATTTTTTTAATGTTGTTAAAAATATGGTAAGACTTTCCATGCAACTTATACCAAATTAATATTATTTTGTTACCGTTTACCGTATAACGACATTGTTATCTTTCGCTTCGTATCGTTTAATGTAAATATAATCAGTAAACCTGTAAAAAGCACTTGCTATCGATAATAACAACATTATTTGACAAGTAGGTTGGTACGTATAAAACACACCAGAAAAAAATTGCTTGGAGTGAATTTTCAAAATTGGTATAATGAGGGAAATACCAAAATAGATTGAGAGAAAATAATCTAATGTGTACCTTGTAATAAGGTAAATTATACAGGCTTAATTCTGTGTTCACATTATTTGCATATACCCACTATTCGGGACCTTCATAATCACGTTATCTATTCCCAAATACCATCACGGCAAACCATTTCCTATTTCCGCCTAGAGATTGCTCCAGTGTATGGAACTCTAATCATCGTACTCACCATGTATAAGGTACTATATTACATTAAGTGTGTTGATGTGAACTAAATAAGTTGGATATTACATATTATTTATACTACTCAAACATGAATATAATATATGTTTTGAGGTTATTTTTTAATGTAACATTTTTAAATTGTATTAACACTTTATTTACGTTTACATACAAAATAGTAGTTTGACGGCCTTCTTAGTCGAGTTGTAAGACGCTCGACTACGAATCCGAGAGGTCGCGGGTTCTAGCCCAGCGTGCGCAAATAACTTTTATTTAATTAATGTGTTTCATAACATATTTAATTAATGTAAAGTAATCTATAATATATTAGCGGCACGTTCCAGAGTGGTAGATACTCCAAGTATTGCCCTGGTGAACGACAACTATTCACAATCGTAACATTGTTTGAAATAAGTTCAGCTGTGTTTGGTGAACAGATTTGAATAGACAGGTACTTACTTCCATCTCCTTCCGTTCCTCATTACTGGAAGATTGAAAAGGACTCGAGTATTTAGATGTACTTGTGCAGTATGGTTTTAACTATGTTAAGTAACAACTTTTCAAATCTGTTTAAAAATATATAAATTATCATAAAGTTTGTATCGTCTATTTCTCGCATAGTGTTGAAGTTTTTTAATAGTTGACAGAAGCAAGAAATCCAAAAAGCTGCGTTTCCTCAAAACTTGCTGCGACCAGACTGAAAAATTAAAAAATTCGTCGACTTCTCGTGTGGTCACATTTTTATTTAGTTTCTTATTTTAGTTTTTCTAGTTTCTTATTCGGAGCGTCGTTTGTCATAAAACGTACCATCCACAATATACCCAGCGTAAATAATTGTAAGTTTACTTGAAGAAACGCATAGGCCAGGAATGGCAAAACCAATGCAAGGTTACACGGCGTCACAAAATATTTACGATGAAAATTTATAATGACATGCAGGAAAAGTTACAAATTTAACATCATATCGTATAATAACATCAAGAAGTTTCCATTTTCATCATTCTAGGTTGCAGAACTTCGTATGCTATTGTGTGCGGTGAATTTATCCCTAGTATTTGGATAATTTGTATGGCGCCGTTTTTGTGAAAAATCGCCCCTATCCCCGTCACATGGTTTTATTCACGAGCGTGCAGCAAGGGTGTACGAGAAAGTAGCGGATTACCATTATGACCCACTCACGTTTGCCACTTATGACCTATCACATTATTCGTGAAAGAGCGAGCGAGATGGATCCGCAGCACGCGCCTGTTATATACTGAGAACAATTAATTATAGCCCAGTGGTGCGCTTGGGATAGTTTGAGCGCCACTTGGGGCACTCTCTAATTTTTTCTCGGGTCAATTTCTCGGTGACACTCAAAGCTTTCGAGAAATGGGACACATAATTAATATTTTTTTTAACACCCACCCATTCTTTTACTACAAATTTCATCCTTTTTTTTACTGTTTATTGATTCGTCGTCGATTTTAAGTGTAATATTGCACTAAATAGTTTTGTTTTTTAACCCCCCCCCCCCCCCCCCCCACCCCCACCCCTGATTTGAAATGCACTTTTCTTTTGAATCACTGTATAAACCTTTGGAAAAATTAATGCAAGATAAAAGAGGTGTTTTGCGACCCAGTGTTTTGTTATTTTTAAAAGAATCTGTTTATCTTACTAATTATTTATTTAACACGCTAATATTTAAGTAAAGGCGCATGTTTCTCGACGCAGTTGAAAAAAGTTGGTAGACCATCCTTGATATTTGTCCTCATTTTTCATCTCGGCGTGATTCACCGACTTCGAAGTAAAATACAACAACACCCGCGCGCACCCTATCGCCATCAGCGAGAGACGTGTTATTATTGTCAAACGCCAGTACCCTCTCCCATTCGCGTGTTTTATACGTCAAACAGTCTCCTACATGGGGCTAGATGAAGATCAACAGCAACGAGAATATGTAGAAAGAATTTATCGTATGGGTAAGGTTATAAAACGCTGCTTCTAGTAGACGAAAAACTTTTTTGCGCTCGAGTCTGTTTTAGGGATTTTGTAGTTATCTCTAAAACCACTATCCTTTGCGTGTAGGTTGGATCCTTTATAGGCATGAAAAGAGGCGAACAATGTTTTAATAGATACTATTAAATTAAAAACAAACATCATTAAATGAAAAAGTTAAATATTGAAGGATTACCTGGGGTAAGGGAAAATGGCTCGTTGGAAGGTAGAATGGCAACATCAACAAGATTTTAATATCATCTCGCTTACAATAATATCGCCGTCGGAAAGGAAAAAAGGGCTAAAGCGCCATTTTGTGAAGTTTACACAAAGGCACTTTAAAGTTATTTTTTGTTTTATAATATAATTCGTAAGTCTTCAGTACCTGGTTGGATTTAAAAAAAAGTGGACTCAGGTAATTCAAGGCTCTCACTGAGTTACCTGAAGTAACAAAAAAGTTCGAAACTTGTGAAGCTTGGTTCAAGCTTTCTTCTAAATCGTTAATATATTTAAGATGGCTAAAGGGTCACAAAAGTCTTCAGCTCAGAAAGACGACGCAGAAAAAAATACTGATCAAAACTGCATATTTGACCAAAGTGTCGTGTAAGCCCTTTTGCATTTTCAGCGACCATATTATTGTATACTTTGGTTGGAAATTTCATCGAACGAACTATGCAGCATTTATTAAAACCAAATATAGAAGCAATTTATTTTATGATGGTGTTAAACCACCCCTTAACTCTGAACAGCGGGAACTAACAAATTGAAACTCATAATTTAGGCGGATTTCTGATATCCGGCTTTGGATATTGGCCTGTGTCCTTTTTTACCAGATTTGCCAATTCTTGACGGCTCTCACTGACCCAAAGCTGACAGTTTTTTCCAAGTCATTAGTCCATCTCTTGTGTGCGCGATCTCTGCTCCTCTTTCCCAACTATGGACGTCATCCGATGATTTGTGAATTCAACGGTCATCTCTAAATCGTGCCATGTTTCCCAAAATAATTTCACCTTAAAATATTTCTTTATCCACTCATTCATATGTCTAAGTCGCAAAAAAAAACCTGGCATGGCGCTATCTATGTCTCTTTAAAAATAATACCTGCTTTAGCGTTCATTAACATACCCATGACCAATTTCCTTTAAGTGTTAAAAATCCTTATTAACCGCAACCGTTTTTTACCGCACAGAAGTTCCAACTGCCCGGAGCTAGGGGCAGTATGGCATCTTCAATTGAAGTACTTCGTGTGAAGAGAGTGTGGGAGGGTAACGAGATGGGAAAGAGAAAGGTAAGAAAGTTAAAGAAGTTCCTGGCTATTCAGATCTAATTACCGAACATAGTTAAAGTCAATTCAAGCAACTTTTACATTCTGAAATGTAGTTTTTCGCAAGGCCGATACAGATTTTTCACTCTGGAATCTGCCGCAAATATACTGTTTACTATTTTTTTTTATTTAACGTGAAATAACACACGTTCATTATATTTATTTTATTTCCCCATATCGGGAATTGAACTCGTGACCTCCGAATTCGTAGCCAAGGAACTTTACCGCTCGGCCGCCGAATTTGTCAAGAATGAGTAGGTTTATATATAAGAGTGTAGTCTTTAATATTTTATTTTTTTAAGTTGACAAACAAACAACTAACCAAATACATCGTCAAAATATAAAGAAATAAGAAACCTTCTAACCGAAACATAAAAAGATTTAGCTTGGATTCCAGCGGCATAAATGTTTTTTACAGAATATGAACTATAAACATTCAAAGGGTTGGCATTTCTTGACAAAGGTACATTATGCAAATCATCCCTATACATCATTATAAACTCCTAGAATCCTGGATGCGAGCATTGTTTGATATGCTGCAAGAACGAACCAAATGTTCGTACGCACTTATTATTTATTCTTATTTTCTGGAAAAGGGAAAATCTTATTCACTAGGTGGAAGAATCATAACACGGTGAATAAGCAAAAGGGGTGCTACGTGCCAGGAGCTCAAATCTAAGATCGTTATAAACAATTGCATTATTTATTACGTATTCTAGGGTGTGTCGACCCCAGAACTAGCCCAATTAGATTGAGAGAATGTTAAAATCTTATTTCAGGCATTTTCCTAGGGAGCTACTCGCATGTGGCTCTCTTAAATAATTCCATACAACTCCAGATAGATAAAATCGCCAGGGAATTCGATAAACAGGACTGTTTTGGAATAAGTCAAACAAAGTGTTAAATGTACGGTGTAAAGTTCCGAGTAACATCAATGGAGAAACGAATCCGGAAAACATTGCCAACATTTTCAAATTGTACTTTGCGACTAAAACCCCTCCCGCCACCGTATCTTCAAACGAAACCCCACTGACAGAATACGATGACATCGAACTCCAGGTCACAGCGAACGTGGTCAACACGGTCATCAGAAACATGAAAGCTGGGACATCAGCAGGGCACGAGGAGCGATTTCGCAACTACTCGCAACGTTGTTTACTGTCATCCTAAAGAGTGTATATATCATGGAATCCCGTCAGATCCCGAATTCAAGCATAGAAGCGCATTAAAGTAAATTATTGGCCCCATTAACCTTAACGCTGCCAGGATGGACTCCCTCTTGATGGCGTTTTGCAGAAATGAGGCCTAATATCCTCCATTAATATTTTTTTACTTGTATTATTTAATTTTTGATTTTTTTTTTATTTTATTTTTTTTCTTATGAATTTCTTTTAATTTTTATTTTTCTTGAATATTATTACTGTGTGGATTACATTTTTTATGTTAATATTATTACTATGTATTAATATCAATTATGGAAGGTATTGCATTGCACTACTCCTGCATACCTTTTGGAATAAAACTTTATTATTATTTTTAATAAGGGTGTTTATTTTTCAAATAGATTTTCCAAAGAAGGATTTTAGATTTTCCACAGCACTGATTTGTCATAAATCATATATCATGCGAGTAAATGCATTTTTAAAAAATACCAATTTCATTCATTATAAATTAACACAGATTTTCTCAGGCCGGCGGCAGAGACTTTTTTTCATAATACACTATATTGCAAAACAAAATGCTAAAGGTTTGAAAAAACTAACCGTCACGTTAATATCCACGTAGCAGTAGGCAGAGAATGGAAGAATGCCAAACAACTCTGTCTTGGCGAACACTTCCATAGTTATATTATTACATTAAAATATAAAAAAAAAACAAAGACATGATGTTGTCATAGCCGAAAATATATTTTGTTTCAATATTTATTTTATTGTATGAATTTTTTAGGATTTTTCAGTTTTCTTGGTGCGCTGCCTGAGTTTGGTGAAAAATCTTCATACAAAAAAAAAAATAGAAATCACGACTACGACACGACATCTCTACTCGATTTGATTGACTTGATCGTGCCATGTCTTTTTGGAGCATCACTTAGACGTCTGCTTATAACCTTAACACTTAACACATCAAAATAATGTGATATTTAAACAGGGTAACGACGTATTGTAAAAAAAGGCTTTATACTAGTACGGTGAATATTTGATAAAAGTAAAATGCAAAAAACGTGAAATATAATAAAACATGGATATTTTTTTAAAGTGCGGTCGGTTTCTACCTAATTTTAACAGATTGATGTGTTTTCTAGAAAAATATATCACATATTTTTGCTGTCGATATAATATGTAATGTATCTTGAATCTCATAGATGTAACCTTAATGTGTATGAAGGCTTGAAAACCGAGATAAAAAACTTGAAAATTTGTGGGAGAGATACTTCGAGATGTCAATACCACTGTATCACTGATACGCTGCCATATAAATGATATCAAAAAGTCTTAAGCGACACTTTGGTCAAAAATGAGTTAAATATGCAGTTTTGATCAGTTCTTTTTTTTGCATCGTATGCTCTGACTCTCGGATTATTCTAAAGATTTTTGTGGCCCTTCAGCCATCTTACATATGTACCGTTTGAGAGAAGGCTTGACTTAAGCGATACAAGTTTGGAACTTTTTTTAGCTTTTTGTCGCTTCGGGTAACTGAGTGAGACCATTGAATTAACTGGGTTAACTTTTTTTTTTCAAATTCCAACCAGGTACTGAAGACTTACAAATTTTACTGTACAACAAAAAAATCTGGTTTAAGCTTCCCAAAGTGGCACTTCAGCCTTTTGCCTTTCCGGCGACGATATGCTCTTCAAATATCAACACCTCCAGTACTTATGACACTTTGAATAAAAACGACACACTTTTTTACTCTTATTTATGTGACGGAATTTATCTGTATAAAAACATTTAAATCATACTGATGTCGACGATGGATATCGAATAGTTTGAAAGAGATTGTTTTAGAGGTATTGATTACTCGATAAAATTGTAGCTTTAAATATCACCTCGTGTTTTTCCTAAAAACTTATATCTGAAATATTCGGTGAAATAACAAGTAGATGAAATGCTTAGTTAGTACCTAGTTAAGAGATTTAATGAGATCAAAGAATACCTGTTTTTTTGATTTACAGTGAATACCGCACAAGAGTCCCAACTGATCCCAACCGTCTAGAGCCTGTAGGACTATGGTATCCTTAATCGGGGTATGTTGTCAGGCTAAAGTTAGTGGAGGGGGGAAGAATATGGGGAAGAGGAAGGTTGGAAAGTTGGAAAGAAGGGTCACCAAACACGGCTAGAGCCATTTTAAGCAACGTTTCGATTCTGAAAAGTGGTATTCCTAGATACTATGAGTATCACTGTAAAACGTGCCGCAAATTTACTAAATATTACTGTGTAAGAATTAAACGTGCTATGACACATATTAATTATTTTTAAAAAATTATTGTGCACGCCGAGTTTGAACCCGCGACCTCTTGATTCGTAGTCGAGCGTCTTACCACTCAACCACGGAGGCCGTCAAGATAAGAGAACGATATTTCCATGGAAAAGATGAGCAGTTGAAAGTCGAATCACGATCTGTGTCCCTTTTTTATCTGCGTACCTCTGCGGAAAACGATGTGATGGTTCGTTAGTTGCGTATTAGTTAGATTTTGCGACTGTAAATATTTTTTCTTCACAATCTCATATATAAAATGACAAAAAAACTAGAAAAATGTTAATATTCCAACTTTTCTATTCATGTTTTCATCGAGGCTTAAGTTTTTATGGTAGACAACATTACTTTTCAGGTTTCAGGTAACAAATTTCTTCAGAAAAATTTTTTTTCAAGGATGTTTTTCAAATAATTATCCTTTAGGTAGGTGAAATCAATATGTCAAAAAACAAAACATTTAACTAAGAATTCGTGAAAATAACCTTTAAAATCACCGTGACATTGAGCACAGCTTAGACGTCTGTACCAGCCGGCTTTCAAGCGCCGAACTATGCGAAAAGAGAGTAACACTCGAAACTGTGGAAAGTAAAACAAATACTTAGCGCCCGGTAGAAAAGATAATATAGGGTTGAGTTTCCTGTAGCAGGTTCAGAAAATCAGACTTAATTAATTCTGATGAATATATTACTTTAATCTAAAGTGGTTTTTGATGAGTAACTCGGGAAGTAACTAATTTTTCGTATGGAAAGAAAAATGTTCGTGCCACTTTTGTCATTGCGGACAAACGATTTTGAAATTTCGGAATACGTTTTACATTAAGAATGTGAATGGTAAAGGTTAGTTAGCTTTAATTTCAAATACAAAGTAAATCCCCTGTTTTCGGAGTCTTTAATATTCTTTTAAAATTTGTGACATTAAAACTTTAAAAAAGATTGAGACCAAATAAGGGTTTTTAATTCTTTCGTATCTAATGGATAAGATATGTTACATTTGAGGTAATTTAAAAGAAACTGTCAGAGCCGAAAACTCGACTGCAAAATATACATTAAATTTCTACTGGCAGAGAAAAGTTTTAATGTAAAGGTAAATTGAAGGTCACAACCGCATTATGCGATTATTATGTATTCCTTACAGACTAACTTACCTACATTGTATACGTTACATGTACAAACTGCTAGTACTTTTTTTTTTTTTTTTAAACAAACGTGAATCGTAAAATATGTTTCTTCCGTGATAATAAATGCCATCAACCAAAAGTCAGCCAACAATTCATACGTTCATTATCTTTTATCAGTGACGCAAAATGCCCAATTTCAGAAAAATGTTCATGACACAGGGATATTCTTAGCACGGCTGATGAAAAATTCACCAAAAATGAGGAAAAAATCTTTATTTAATTTGATAAAAAGTAAAAAAAATAAAACAGAAATATAATATATCATAAGTAATAATGATCCATAATGCACATTGTCTTAATAACAATATCGAAAAACCTTTTTTGTGTTTTGCCAAAATCTTTTGCGACTGTTTTAATATACTATTAAATCTTGTCTCTGAATTGATTTTACGAAGTTTGAAGAAATACTTTAAAATAAATTTAAAACGGAAAAATAACTTTTAAAATCATTAATTGAAATTTCACTACATATAACACTAAATTAAATTAACAATTTAAAAAATATATAAACTAACTAACTAGCAATCACGCCGTTTCCCCTCAGGGGAAGACGGACCGCCATATAACTCTGTCTTGATTCATACATCGTCACATAAATTCTCTTCTGCTATTTTGACTCTTCACATGACCCGATTCAAGTATTTGCTTTACTTGATCGCGTTATGTCTTTCTCGGGCTTCCTCGACTTCTTCTTCCAAAAAAATGTTAATTCAAAAATAATATTAAAACATTTCAATTTAATAATGTAAGCACAACATTCGTACTTTAAAGCAATAAATACAGATTTTAGCAAATTCAATATTGATTGCATAACAACTTTTTTAGTTTTCATTTGCGATTGGTATCTTCAGCAAGCTTCCCCAATTGGACGTAGTAATGCAGAAAGCGTCCAACCCACAATTTGCCAAAATCGAGTTTTACATCTTTTCCTTAAGATAAATTCGAAAATTATATCGGCTGAAAACATCCAAGCTCCAAATGCAATAGATATTTGTTTTTTTTTACCAACAAACAATGCAGATATATGACTTAAATTAAAGTTTAAAAACATTATAAAATGTAGAATAACATAAGAAATACATTTTTTCTCAAATAAACACATTGATAGATTATTACCTATTTATAATGATGCTCACAAAGAAAAAAACACTGATCTTCACTTTACAAATGCCGATTACGCATATTAATGCTTTTTGTCGTCATATTTTCAAACGCCTTTTTCTCAGTTTCGTAATTTTAGGGTTGGGTGCTTTAGCAAAACTACGTCCAACTGTCGTTATCTTCATTAGTTGTCAGATTCAGAGAAATGTTTCACGGTGGGCGCTTTTCTGTCCTGAGCGAAACAGTCTGTTGGTCCAGTACTGAATGCAATAAACCCATAAGTTGCATATTATGACGTTATCTCCATTATTGATTCGTCGATCCAATAAATGCAAAGCCGACATCGTAAATAATTTATTTATTATACAGTAATATTATGATAACGATTTTTTTTGTAAATTCAACATCAATGTCAATGATGTTTGCTGAAGCAAAGAATGTTCTAAACAAACTTCATCTCGATCAACTAATGATTTATTTTGTAAGCATCGATAAATAATTCATTCACCGCTGTACGCTTCCGTTTTCTGGTGTAAGCACTGCTCGTCAACTAGATTGTAATTAGAATGAGGCAAAGGTGTTTTACCAGAACCATTTTAATTAATTTGACATTTGCTACTTCAAATTATGGCCTCCGTTAATTGCTTGTCAAGCATAACAATGTGACCCCTTTGAGGGCTGATCGAAATATAATCATACGTTGGCAAAAACCGAAAATCGACGAATATCGAAAGGCTCTTACTAGAAGAGACAGCTGTCATAATTTTCAAAATGGCGCTGATTGCCGATTGGTTCAAAAATCTAGGTCGGAAGAACGAATAAGGCTCGGCAATAAAATTCTTGCAGTTTTTATCCAAAAGAAAAATTCATAGCCGTTAATTATATTTTTGTGAAAAGCAATCACTTTGTGGTTTAAAATATTTAAAGAAATGAAAAAATAACTTCGTACAAGACAAAGGAGAAATAGAAGCACTAGAAATAAGGAAAGCTATTAAAATTAATAGTCATATTCTTAATTATCGGGTAAATTTGCTCAGTTGTCCAATATTAGGTATATTTCATGTAAACTCGTAAAATTAGTCATTTTTAGTTGACGTTTTATCTCTTTCAATTCATATTAGCTATCTCTTTCTCTGTGTTGCTTTGTTATAATGTAAATGTTATTCTTTTGTTTTATCATTGCTGTGTTATTTTATTTTATAATTTGTTCTCCCTTCTGTATTTATTTATTTATTTAACCGCACACTTTGTATTTTTTGTTAAGTTTAGTTTTGTATCCTGTTGATGACCGGTCGGTCATAAAAATCAAAGTAATTTTCTTTGTCTCACAAAATTATTTTTTGATTTACATTATCTTAATTTTTTAAATATTAGATTATTCTTCCTGGGCATTTACGTTTTTTTTTCACAATACCCAACAAAATAGGAAAAGGTCAATGTAGAGTTTCTGAAATTTTATTTTTATTCAAACAATTTTCTAAATAGTTGAATTGTGGAATTTCAATCAATTAAACTGACCGTTTGTAAAATAGTTTTTACTTCATGTACAAAAAATAAGCTTTATTTACTATAAGTTTTGTGGTACAAACCTTTTCTGTAGATATAACTTATATTGAATAAGTCGGTTACTCAATGTGAGTATCGACCTTAGACCTTTCCATCGCCGCTGATAAAAGAGTTATGGACTATCTCAATATTCATTATATTAACGATGTTGAAACGTTATTACAGGGGGTATTCTAGAAAATACATTATTTTATTACTGATTTACGTATTTTAAGAATGAAAACTCTGACTTATATGTTTACTCTTCTTAAAACAATATTTTGTAAGCCAAATTTATTATTTCTGTTTATTACAGCAAATTTATACCACGCTGCTGAGTTATACGTATTTAAAAATCTAAAATTTTGTGCATAAATAAATATTTAATATTGCTAGAATATAAATTTGAGATAACATTACTCACACCAGGATGAAAAATTAAAATTTGAATAAATGAAAAAATATATTTATGTAATACATGATAATTTAAAACTTTTGCCTGAATAAATGACTTCTGTTACTTAATCACGGTCGAACCTTGAATTACGATGAACTTGATTTGAGAGTGTTTTGCAAGTTGAGCTAAGTTTTGTAATTATTTTTAACTTGATAAACGAGCGATGTCTTTTTGACCAATATTTTAATATATAAAAATAGGATAAAAGCAATATCCGAGCAGTGGAGGCTCGTGACTTTATAGCGTGCTAGAGTACTAATAACAAATATAACCATTGTTGGTATTGTTTTTTTGTTTGAAGATTTTTTGTATTTTTTCAGTAAGGTGGGGTTTAATTTATTTATTTTTTACAAAAATATTAATAAAGTAGTTGTTTTTTCCAATCTTAGCACTCTAACACATTGAAAATTCACAGAGCCGCTAGTATTTTTGTAGCAGTGCGAGCGATAAACTTGTTTTAACGACAATGCAATATCGATTTGACAATCAATTTTCAAAAACAACCAAAAGTGATTCCGCTGGTGAATAAATAAATCTGATTATATGTTAGTACTTTGAATAGTTATAAAAAAATCACAATTTATTTTAGAAGTTTTTAAATTACCATCAATATGAGATTTAACGGCAATTTTTCATAAAATATGTAGGGAAAAATATGATTCCCAGATTGCCTAAAATTAGTTATAAATGCAATAAAAGTTTTTTTTCATTTCGTCAAACTAGAGAGTTTTGCAAGATTTTTTCCAAAATATTTTGTTTGCTTACTGAAATCGTTTATATTATTTTTGAAATACAGAAGAATTCCAAAAATAAAAATATATCGTACGCTTAACATTTTTATTTTTACAGCATTCTTCTAAATAATATCATTAAAAAGGTGTTGCGTATTTTGCGACTGATTCAAACTTCTCTCGTTAAAGTATTTTTTTTAAATAATGAACGTTAAAAAATTGTTCTCCTAAAACCTCAAAGGATATTTCAACTACAACCATTAGAGCAACATACTTTGTAAACATTATATTTAAAAAAAAAAATTAATAGCCTAAAATTGTCAATGAGATTTACACCAATCGTGGCTGTAGATAAGATGAAAAATTTGTTGGTACAATAAAAACAAAAATACTTTTGAAATTTTAATTTTTTTGAAACTTTAACATGTTTATTTGTGAAAACCACATGAGAATGCCATTTCGTAGAGCGAGTGGGAAGGACACACCTATTGATAAGCCTTGCTGCAGCAAGGCTTATCAATATATATATATACATATATATATATATATATATATATACATATATATATTATAATAATAATATTATAATAATAATTAAATAATAATCATAATTTTAAGTTCATAATTGTGTCTATCTGATGGGACCTGCCAGGTAAGTATGTTCCTGTATATTTTCTTATTTAAGCTAGGAATTAGGTAACGATAGTATAGATCTGTACAGCGCCCTTGAGGTGATTTTTCACAAAAACGGCGCTTATACAAATCGTCAATAAATTATTATTATTGCCAAAAGTATTATGAGGTATAAGTTGAAGGGGAACAAGAAAGGGGAAGAGAAATGCTGTGATGTTAGCTAAAGTGAATAAACATAGCACAAAGTCGTAAATGTGGCCTTTTTCCGTGGCAATTTTTAAATAATTTTCCACAATGGAACTAAGAGAAAATATGCATGATAAGTGTTTTTTACATAAATACAAATACAAAAACACCTTATTGAGTTGTTAAATTTGTACTTGCGCTTACAACAGGTAAATATGCAAACTCTGGGCCCAGAACCAATGATCGTACCGCTCTGCAACAGAGCTCATCAATACCGCAATAACAGAAGTAAAGAAAAAAAAACTCTAAAAAATCACTGTTATGTGATAGATTTTAAAAAAATATTAGCCATTACAACATCTTTCGTAGTGGAAAAATATTTGAATATTCGGAATCTCGACTTACTATAAAACCCAAGACGTTTTTTTTTATCTTGTGTTTACAATATTTTGATACGAAGCTAAACAATGTTTGTTCTTGGATAGATTAATACAATTATTGGCGGAAGCAATTCTGATCCAAACCATTCAGACTGAAAGCATTGATGGGTGGGTGAGGGTATGTGTTTCGTGTTAAGTTAATGTCTTATTTACCAATATTTACTTAGGTTGACCTACCCTTGATCGTAGACGATAAACCATATAACAGGGTCATTATTTAGACCTTAGACACATGTAGAAAATATCAAAATCATATACTTTTTAATCAAACAGCCCGACATATTACTTCTTTTGTTTTAGTGAATATTGCACAAGGGCCTGGTATCAGATATGGAACATCGATTTAAGATAAAATAAAATCCAAGTCATCCACCTATGAATAATTTCATGACACAACTCCTTTTCAAATTCTTTCGCCTCGTTTCAAAATCCATGCATTTTTTCTTACAAAATAACACAAAACACACACAAAGTTGATCGAATGATGCAATATATAAATTATTTAAGCCAATAGGATGCCAAAAAATATCGCACTCAAAATTTAAAGATGAAACTTAACAACACAACCTCATGTACAACTATATTACCTCACTAGCGGCAATCTTCCAAAGCCGTACGTAAAACCATCATTGAGCGTGAAGTTTGGTACAAAACTTAATTTACAATATAAATAGATGGTCCGTCATAAACCCAAACATTCACACACAACAACGCATAAAGTTTTGCTTAGAGGAAATTTTATTATTCTCCTTTGTTAGTTTTTTTTTTTATATTTTGCCCAAATCGATCTGTGACGAACTATTTTAAAGCATTCATATAGCTGATTTAATCTCCAATGATACAGTTTACGATGAGACCTGTCTAAAATTATTTATAATAGCGTTAATTTTGTGTTTGTAAAATGAAGGTAGTCGTTCTATTAATGGAACTTGCTGGGAGACAAATTTGTTTCATGTAGACTAACAAAAGGTTAAAAACAATGATAAGTTAAATCTTCTGACTTAGATAAACGCGAAATTTCTAAGATTAAAATTTGTTATATTATAGGTCATTTTTACCCCAGTTACCAACAACATAGTATACTATATCAGAATAAGCGAACACTTTGTGGATTGGCATGATTAATTAAATAAAAACACACGTGGTTTCAATCCATTTTAATCCGATTCTGCAGAATCGAAACTAGTAGACATATACAAAAATAAAGTGGATTAAAACAACGTGTGTTTTTACATAGAATACTGTTTAAGGTCATACTTCTATGTTCCTCGTTTTTTGGAAGCACTTGTAACATTTATTGTTTTTGATATTTTATATAAAATATTTACATTTATTTTTGATATAATATTTACATGATTCATTTTAAAAGTTCCACTTAAACCATATACATGTACATATAAAAATTACAGAGTATACCGTTTAATATCATATTTTGATGTTCTATTTTTGTAGTAATGATATTTATCCTTTTGAAACCTTAAATATTGATACCTTAATTTTAAAACTCCCACCGAAACCGCAAAAATGCGATAAAAATTAATACCCGCGCACAGGCTTGGCTTTTTGGGGATTTTATTATGTTGATGTTCAGTCGTTTTTTTATGTGACCCTTTTTTATTTACCTACATTTTGTACATGTATGTATCGATGAAAATATGTATAAAAATGTTTGGGCAGTAAAATTAAATTTATTTTGAAATTGGAAATACCTTTTAAAGCATTAAAACTTTGTAAGGAGTCAAAAGATCTTCTGAATTTAAAAAAATTGGATATTCGTCCATGATACCATCAAGGTATTCAATGAACTCGGGTTAAGCTTTGAATCCATTACAAAGATGGCTGCCAAAAATCGAAAGAAATTAAAAATAGTGGTCATAATTTTCAATGAAAATATGAGATCGATTAAAATGCCACTTTCTAATAGTCCCAATGGTTGAATTGGTTAAAGCGTTACTCCCGGATAGAGTAGAGAATCTGAGTTCGATTTTCGGTTGTGATCATTGTCTTTTTATTTTCTGACTTTTTATGTTTTATATTTGTGTTTTATATTATTGATATTATTTTAATTTAAAAAAATTGTTTGTTTCCTATGCTATTTTTGACAGTTTGATAATTCAACGGATACAAATTTTACTGTTGAACCAAATCGAAGCTAATAAAGTAGTATTCCTATCGAAGGCTCGTAGATTGAAATGTTGTAAAGGTTACGCAATTTGTGCTGGACAAGAGGAAGACGTCAATACCGGAAGCGGCGAACAGAATGTTGATAGGTCCATCTGATATGGGACAAGGCGTCGTGTCGGGTTTCTTATAATAAGCACTGTCTTGGTTAATAGATCGGAATTCGATAATTTAATAATGGACGACACAGGATGGCGGAATATAATGGAATGAAAAACATTCCCAAGTTACAAATCACCTGTACTTTTGCAACAATGGAGGATTTCGCTAGGCAAAGAATTCAACTCACGACGCTCGGGTGACACAGGGTCACAGACGCTTTGGACCGCTCGACAAACTAACCGATTGGGTTTTGATATTTGCATAGCGCCAAAATATTAATAAACGTACTTTTTTATAATTTTTTCGTAAAAAGCAATCACATGGTGGTTGGACATTATATTAAATAAAAGAATACTTTGTTTTAAAACCACAGAATTTATTATGATGAAGGCCAACCGGTTTCGCTTGGATCAAGTTTCGTCAGGGTACATATAATAACAGTACAGCACAGTTATTATATGTGCCCTGACGAAGCTTGATCCAAGCGAAACCGGTTGTCCTTCATCATAATAAATTCTGTGGTTTTAAAACAAAGTACTCTTTTATTTAATAGTACTTTTTTAAATTTTGGTCACTGAAAAAATCACACATCAGCCTAAAGTCTACGCGGATGTGACACCTGCAAGCATCAACTACGCGATCTTATTTTGAACAAATTTCATATCCCTCAGATTCCGACCAAATCAGCCGCTCTACTCTCTTCTTTATATTTTCACAGATAACTGCTAATTTAAGAAAATTTAAAATATGTGCATTAGTATATTTAGTAGAAAAACATTAAAGGATTTTTTTTTGCAAAAACAGTTTTACATCAATACATTGAAAAAAAACACAAAAAATGTGAATCACAATTATACGAAGATAAAGGTGAAAGTAGTGGAAAAATTCCTAAGAAACATAAAATATGTTTTAAGACGTACATAATATAGTTAAAACTTAATACGAGTACCTTAAATTAACTGTTTGACCAGGAGAATTTTTCCGTTTCAGGACAGTTAATAATAATAGTACATTTCAATTCATCATGTATTTGAACTCATTAAGAATATACATCTATCAATTATTTTTTTCTTTGTTTATCTTAAAACTATATGAATAAGTCGTATAGATTTATCCCCGAAATGCACATACCTTAGACACTTATAATTATTTATCTATTAAACCAGATTACACATACATTGAATCTAATCCTTGACTTTGCTTTTATGGTACTGTAGGCGCTCCCGGTAGATGAGTGTTACGATGGGAATATCTTTAATGGTTCCTTTTTTTTATATTTTAATACTAAAAAAATATTCACAGTAACGTCAAAAGGTCCTCAAATTAATCGGGGTAAATCTATGACTTAGTATAGAATTTTAAAATGTTGTCAGTATGAAAACAGTTTAACAATAACTTAATCTATAAAAAGTTGCCACCCGTTTTTATCTACTCGCCCAGCAAAACTAAAAAAAGTGATATATTGACTGTACTGTCGTATTGTAGGCAATATCAAATTTCGATTTGTCAAAATCCTATACCTACCTATAAATATACATACGAGTAATAAACATTGACAAAAAATAAAAGAGACATTTCCAAATTTCTGAATTAAACCCTATTTGAAAATAATAATATCAATTGTGTTTTTTTTTCAACTTTTGCACGGTGTCTGAAAATATCACAGTTAATTTTCCGATAGATGTTTCTATACATTCAGTAGGTTATGACATGCCTCCAGTAAACTTAACATACGAAAGTGCTCCATACAAGAATGTAAATGTTTTAACAACTTCACACTCAATACTATCTCTCTGTTTCGTGCTTTAGGTAAAACACGTGAAAGCAGGTTGGTGATTTTCTCACGTTTTCAAAAGCTGGCTGCCTTGTTATAACGAAAAATGGAAACGGTTTCCTCTATCAATTGGTATCTGATAAAGAAATTTGTTTCATAAAGTCATAATCCGTATTACTCGTAAAACAGAGAGCTTGAAGATTTCAGAACATTCAATTTATTTACTGACCGTTTTTTTTTAACACTGGTGGGTTTATTTATGCTTTTGGTAAATTGTGAAGGTTTAATTACATAAGTGTAAATCGTATACAGCTTGGGATGTAATATGACCGCTAAACATGCAAAGCATATCCTAAGAATAAGGTCCCTATTTGACTGCGAGAAGAGTGTTGTGTGTTTAAAGCCGTTAGATTCTGACTATGGTTGAGCCTTCAAGTTGCCAGATACTACATTATTCTCATTTACGAGAGTAGGAAATAAAAAAGTAGAAAAGGTTTGGAAAAGATCACGTACGATAGATTAAACATGAAGCAACAATATCACAAGTCGCCACCCATAAACTTAACCACCGTATATTATATCGGTGCAATTTACTTGACACTTAAAAAAAAAACCATAAATACAAAGAATCAGACAATTTTATTGAAAGGCTGGGTTATAACATTCGAAAGCAGCAAAGTGGGGTTTCATAAACTTCATATTACTGTGCCATTTTATCGAAGGAATTTTTACGAAGCGACTTATAACTAGCACCAGAAATTCGACATAAAATGAATACATGGATGACGAACAGATGTTGAGATTTTTTATAAATCACAGACTTTGGAACATGGCAAGGATGTGAGTTATATTAGAAAAGGCGAACATGTTCACGAATTTTCTGAATAATTCACAAATCCGGTTGGTTTGAGGTGGAAAAACCGCGAAACTTTGTGAACGACACACCGTTGGCGTAGAAAATTGGCTGAATATTGAGTTTTTCTTTTCGTTAACCTTACAAAAATATATTCCAAAACGAAAAAAACTTTTATATCATGAAGCCCAATGTGGTCAGAACCCTTGACTAGGTTACAAACCAAATAATTTCATATATCAAAGGAAAATGACTCTTCTCTCTACTGTAATGTATCCGTTTTCTCGTTCAAGTACCCTTATAAATAAAGACAAAATACTGGACTTCTTTTATATTTTAATGACCTAATAATTTAACGCAAATTACCTGATTTTCGCGTTTTAATGATACTATAAAGCTTTCATTCAATTTGTATCATATTTTTGTTCCTCAGTTTTTGTTGTTATATCTCGCCGTGATGATCGCTTTTTTCTTTATTTTCCCAATCAAGTTAAGAACCTCTTTTCCTTTGTATTTTCAACTTTTACGGTGTAAATTTGTTGCTTTATTTGTAATTATTCACTACCGGTTTCGACACGTCCATCTCATTAACTAGCGTTTTTTTAACTAACAATAATTATACAAGTACAGAAATAAGTTAGATATTGTTAGGTGCAGGTAGTGATGGTGATGATTTTTAGGGGAGGGGTGGGAGAATTCAAAATAATGAAGCAGGGTTAGCAAAGGTTATTTACAGGGTGCTCTTATTTTGTTGACTTTATTCATTTTTGTTTTTATTTTTTGGTAATTTCTAAAGTTTCTAAGACGGACAATTTAAATTTTGTATTAATATTAATGACTTTAAAAGTTTAAGTTCTTTCTTTGTTGGTTTCTAACTTTGATCTGTTTCTAATAAATGATTGGAAAACTCTGAAAAATTATTATTCCGTATACAGAGTTTATAAAACTTCTCATCCCTACATACTAAGTGTCGCATCCATTACATTCTAAATTGTTTATTACATTATTTTTCAAATTTATTTTAAATTTCCATAGGTATAGTTCAGTTTTTTTTTTCCTTAAATTAATGTAGAAAGCTGGAAAGATGAAATCTGTCAATATGTGAGATATTTTTTAAAAAACAAAATAAGTCACCTGTAAAAAGATTTTTTTTATAAATTTTATTTTTAGTAAATTGGCTGTTATTATTTCCATTTCCTTTTTTTGACTCCTCCTACCAACTTCTTCCCCCCTCGAAATCATTTTTCCCACTAACCCTACCTAAAATATACTTATTTAATTTTGTACTTGTATAATTAATCTTAGTTTTAAAAATAAAAACGCTAGTTAATGACACGGACGTATCTTAACTGGTAGCGAATAATAAAAAGAATAAGTTACAAATGTACATCGTAATAGATAAAACTCTTCAAAACCAAAATGTCTACAAATCATTACATCGTCAAAACCGAGAAATACAAAAAAATTTTCATCACTCGCTACTTACGGGGAACTGGTCTGTGACAGGCCGAGTATTTCTTCGTCTGTCTTCTTTTAGGATATTGAGGCTACAAACTGTGAAATGCATCTCACCAAGGATGTAGACTGCTTAGAATTATTTTTAAAGAGTCGTTCTATAAATCCATCTATAAATCAATAAAATAATAGAACGACCCGTTTGCATGAATCTTGCTTGATTCTTGATGTACGACTCACTTAAATTCATGAGGAAAATTTATTTTACAAAAAAAAAGATTTTGTGCCCCCCCATTTTCCCTCGGGGCCACCACCACCCCCCTTGGATGTCTTCAATACCCCTTTTGGGTAGACAACCATTCAGCTGACTTTTTATTTCCATTTGGATAAAAATCAATACAAATATTTATAAAATACTAAAGTTGTTTTTGTTTTTGAAAGCTTTGCGGTCAACTATTGAAACAATATTCATAAAATTCAAACAATGAAATGGAAAAAAATATATATTAAGATACTATCAGGACTTAAACCACTGACTGAAAGGCTTTTTACTTTATCATTGGCCATATTTTAGTAAGTGTCGCTGGTCGCTGGAAAATTATGAAAACACACTTATGTTTCGATCACTAGATAATAATTCATTGTTGTATTTGCTCTATTATTTTTAATGAAAACCTGCACCCTTAACAAAGTTTAAGCATGGAAAAAAGAGGAATTTTATACGTGAAACCATAAGCCCCTTCTCAAATTTTATTTGATCGAATAGCCAAATATTGAGAAATTGTACTCCAATGTCTTGGTCACAGATTACTGATTTTTATTTTAATATGATGTCAAGTGAATGCTTTTTATAAAATTTTGTATTTATTGACTCTTCTTAACAAATACATTTAACATACATAATTTCAACTATGGGTGGGCTTATTGCCTAGTGACAATTTTTCCAACCAATCAGAATAGTGAGAAAAAATAAACGTGATAATAATATCGAGGGTTTTCCGCATAGTTTGAGTTCATAAACAATGTGTGAAAACAATAAAATTTGATTCAATCGGAAAATATAATAAAATTAAATAAAATTTTTATGATTTTATTTATAAAATTAAACATTTTTATTCTTCAACATAAAATAATGTAAATGTATTCAAGTGAGAAAAATAATGGGGTAAGGAAGAGAAAGAATTAAAGTGAATGAAATCAACAATATTGGAAAAATACTGGTGGAAAAAAAAATACTTTTCACTACATATGAATATATCGCCCCGACGATAAGCCAACCTCAGATAGAAGAAGTCACCATAAGAAGAAGAGGTTCACTAAAAGGTTTTTTCATTGCAGCAGATTACTATTTTCTTAAATAAAACTATTTGGACTTTTTTAATGAAATTTGGTAGCTTTCTTTGGCTGAGTGATCAAATCTTTTAGTATTTATATCTAAGTGCTTTTTCGTTCCGATTCAATTTAGAAACGACCTTTGACATAACAAATATAACATCAATATTTTTAAGAACAAACTTATTTTCTACAAAATCACAAAGGAAAAAAAAATGAAAATTTAATGAACAACATTTTGAATATTGAAAGCTTGAAAAACAAAATACAGTTTTTTTTAGTTGGCTTTAGTTTTGTTTACAAAAGAATGCTTAAGTAATCTTATTATAAAAACATTTTAGTTTTGTAGCAAAACTTTGTTAATAATTTAATTTTGCCGTCGTTTGGTGCAAAAATGTTTCATATGCGCTGCACATTAAAAACATCATAACATGTTGTTATTGGTGGAAAACCTAAGATTAAATTAAGTATTTTTGATTCATAAGTGCACAATATCATCTGACTGGAGTCTATCATTTTCGTGTCATTAGAGTCAGGTTTTCGGGATGCATTTCAAACTTCTTTGTTAAAGCGAAGATAACATATAATAAATTACTGAAAGATATTATTGATTTTAACATTCACCCAAAAAACTTTCAACTTAGAGAATGGTAGATACTCTTATCGTATCGTATCGTCCTGGTGAAAGACCACCATTGAGAATTGAAACGTTGCTTGAAATGACTTTAGCCGTGTTTGGTGACCAGATCTGAATAGCCAGGTACTTCCCAACCTTCCCCTTCCTTATTTCCTTCCCCTTCCCACTACTTTCAGCCTCACAATATCACTCCTATTGGGTAGCCATAGTCTCACTGGCTCTAGACGGTTGGGAGCAGTTGAGACTCTTGTGCAAAATTCACGTAAAAAAAAAAACTTACTCTGATTATGATTAATTAAAATCTGTTACTACATTTAACATGTATGTATTTTTTTTGTTAAGCTACTTCGTTAAGTAATATTCATAATTCTACCCATAAAACTAGCTTTGAATAGAAGTTTTTAACAATGCTATATTTTCACAAACGTGAAGAAAGATTAATTAACTTTGCTTGAAGAGTACTTGAAATTAGATCGACAAAAACATATCAGGTAAAATAACTTGATGGTACATTTTAAGTGATTAAATACCTTATATACTTTATTTTCTTAAGATTTGTGTTGTTCGGAAATATAATATCTCACTTCAGTATTATTTTTCAATTCTTTCTTGATAAAATATTGAGGATTTCAAATGAAAAAAATATATCGTTAATAAATTCTTACTTAATATTAAATTGTTTTGGAAAGAGAACACTAACTCCTATTACACTTCCATGTTAAAAATAAAACTTCACTAAAAATTTACTAGTTTCAATGTAGAAAATAAATTTAAACGCTCATTTGAGATGTTAAGATAAATGTTGAACAAAGTCATCATTTTCAAAACGGTTTGAAAATTTTCATCTTAATGCAACAGAGGTTTTAGTAAAACGCTGTATCGGTCTTGAGAGTAAACTTTATTCACTGTCATAAGAGTTTGTTTAGTAAAAACCCTTTCTCAAGGTCATGTTGTAATTACATAATAAATCCAGTGGATTTATTTATGGAGCATATTATTTGCCATACTTTGTTGAAAATTGATGAAATTTGACATAATTCAATTAAAAATTGTTAATTTCATGAAAAAGTATTGTAATAAATATCACGATTATTTTTTGAGAGAATACAAGGAAATTTTTTTTTTACGCAATAGAAAAAGCTTATAAAATGTCAGAGAAATAATGTTGCCGATCACTGTACTGACCTAGGTGACAGTTTTATGTGTGTATTTGCATGAGACTTGGTAAAAAGTTTTTTTTTTGTTTTTGTATTTTTTGGCGTATTAACTATATACGATTTCCTTTGTGATTATGTACGTACGAGTATCAAGTTTTTAAATTTGGAACCGATATCAATTGAAATTATCAAAATTAAAAATAAAATAAAATCATACCTACCTAATAAAGTACTTATCCATAACGTTTTTCAGCAGACATTATTTTTATGTGAAATAGGTGAAATAAAGCAAAATATATTTTTCTCGGTAAGCCATATTACATCCCGTAATTGTATACGGAAAACCACTTACAACAAATACACTTTCTCCTGGACAAGCATTAAAAAAGAAGAGACATTATTTTGTCGATGAAACTTATGTGGTAAGTACATTTTTTGCGCTAGTCAGGCTTCAAAAAAATCTCACTTAAAATAATTACTTGCGATTCCACTTCAGACAAGCTTGTGTCCTTTGTTCCTAGATATCTGTCTTTTCCAGATTCTCCAGGTATCCCGCAAAGCATTGTCTCAGTTTGTGTAAAGACTTGGTTCCAGTCTGATTAGCCTTATACTCATACTATTCAAACTTTACACGCTCTACTATTTACCATTTAAGTCGCTCAATCCTTCTCCGCTTCGCCTACATGATCTTCCCATGCGAGCCGACTAGCTATCACGCTACTCGTTTGAGGGGTTGACAGCTTAATAGTTTAATGGATGTAATCTATTGTTGCTTCTGCATCTACAGCTTTTACTGCATTTCTTTGTTTAAGACTTTATATTCAAACCAGCAAAAACTGCTCGTTTATTTTCTGTTGCAGACTCTTCGCCTTATGTGAAAATTGGTTTCATAATAGCACCTTATAATAATATGTGAATATTGTATCTGTAGCTTCGTATTCTAATTGGACATAGGCAGAGCATTTAAATTAGCGACGATTGGATAATTGATTGATCAATTACCTTCTTCGGGCGGAACACCATCCCAAAACGGGAGTTTTCTCGAGATTCGTATTCGAATTAATTCTGATGAATCTGTAAAATAAATATCTAATATTTTCCAAGGATGCAGTCGGAGTGTGAGTAATTTATTATTTGTATTAAAAAACTGACCCTTACCATTCACATTATTACCCAAAGACAATTTCAAAAAAATTCAAATGCTTTTCCAGTAATGACACAAGCGGTAAGAACCGGAATTTATGTTTTTATGCGATGAATTAGTTACTTCGCAAGATATTCCTTAGAAAACATTTAAGATCATAGTTACATGCTCATTATTATTCATTCAGATTGGTATCGTCCTGGTGAAAGACCACCATTCAGAATCGAAATTGCTTGAAATGACTTGAGCCGTGTTTAGTGACCATATCTGAATAGCTAGATACATCTCAACCCTCCTCTTCCCCATCTCTTTCCCTTCACCACTAATTTAAGCCTCATAACCTACCCCAATTGTGGATACTATAGTCTCACTGGCTTCAAGCGGTTGGGAGCAGTTGGGACTCTTGGACAGTTTTAACTATAATAATTATCAAAAAATGAACACCCTTCTAGGTTTTATACAGAAAATTCAACCTTATGCCCATCCAATACGCCTTGCAGCGAAAATTCGTTTTTTCAACACCATTTTTGACTCAGTCGCTTTTCGAGAGTCGGTGGATAGAGTCGTTGGATAAGTGTCTTTTGTTGATGAGAATTCTTGATTTATTCTGACGAATACTTAGTGAAATTTTATATTTTATAACATTTCGACTTCACTTACGTGTAAATAAAAAATATTGTATTTTTCGATAATTTGATAGAATACGAACAAATAGATTTTAATGAATTTTGAAGATTTCTCCCATTTTTGGGGAACGTCCATCGCCGATTTATGTCTGGGATTGTTTATCTACTTTAAGATCTGTTTAATGAAAACTCAATGACTAGAAAAATTAATTAACATGGGATGGAAATGAATAAATAATCAATAATTGAATCTAGAACCCGCGGCCGCCCACAACCTAGTGGTGCTGTATCCATGACCCTGCACCTCCTCAAGAACGCCCCCGCCTCACGCGGAAACCTTTTACCTGAAGATTTCCTATTGGAATCATGTTGACAATCGGAAATAGTTGTTGAGTTGAATATTGGCATTTTGTTTACGCGTCTATAAAGTGCTCGTTTGTGCGGGGGATTTATAGAAGCAAAGACTTTATCTCTACAAAAATCAGTTTTATTTCACAAGATGATAAAAAGTTTTATCGACGTTTCATTATAATGATGATAAGTTTCAAAATATATTTTTTTTTAAGATGTCCTAAAATTTTGTTCAAATCATTTTGACACAGCATAAATATTTTGATAAATATGTTTTTTAGAGCTTAACGCTCCGCTATAATAACCTTTCTTTTTTAAATCTATAAATATTCAAACAATACCAGGAATGAAAATAAAATCTCGATCGCACAGTACATAATTTTTTTTTTCTGCTTGGTTTTTCAACGCTTTCAGACACGCAATTCAAATCTTTCGATTTTCAAAAAAAATGCAGAATGAGAATAATAAGAGAGAAATAACGTATATTTTTCCACTGTTAGGTAACAGCATAACCAATTCAAGTAGGGATGTATAAATCATGGAAACATATTACAGAACCCACAAATTGAATTAATATTTGCAGTGTGTAAATACATCGTCAGAAAGGGTTAATTCATATTATATGAATATTATTAATATATTTTCTAGAATAAAATATTTTGATGTTGATATTATCACAATAAAGTTTTCTGTATATGCTATTAAATCTCTTATGAAATGTACCTTCATTATATCATTAAACATTCATATACACAACGTTTAATTTTCTATCAAGTTTAACCACTATACACAAATAGTTTCTTTAAAAAAATAATACACTAATAAGCCATGTTCCTACATTTTGACACACGTTTTCGAAACTACTACCAAATTTTTTGAGATTCGTATGACGGGATAGTTGTGAAAAAAATTCGGTCACATTGATGCCTGATAATGTATGAGTTTTGAAATAAATCTAAACTCGTTCAAAAATATATTGAAATGAATAAAGAGGGAGAAATGTTAGATACGTTGAAACTATAAAACACACTATTTTTAGGTTAAATATGATTTGTGCAACTCTCGAAAAGAAAATCCCACTATCAAAACTATTGATTTATTTTTACACCATTGAATTCTTAGATGAGCATAAAAATACAATTTTGTGTTTGAACGTGTTTATAACTTTGAAATTTTTTATTCTTTGCTTTTTTTAGATCGTTTTTTTTTAAATAATATCACAGCAAAGGCGTCTTACTAAGCTGTAAAATAACTGAAGTCCTTAGTTAAATAACCATATCTAAATATGAACCAAATAACATGATACAAACGTATTTACAGATTATGCGATGATTCTAAAAAAACATAAAATAAAAGAGTTTTATAATAGGAATCGCAGCAACATTGAGTCGATGCATATTTTGCATACAACATGTTTCAAACTTGTTACACGTCTTTAGAAAAGAAAATTATATTGAAATTTTATTTTAAAAAGAATTAACCTTTGGTCTTTGGTTTGGAATTTACACTGTAAAAAAAATCGAAAAGTTTTTACAATCTTTTCAAATATTTAAAATTGGTTGTCGTATACACTTGTTATACCTTTTCGCTTGTAGCAATAAGTAGACGTAAACGAGAAAAAAGGCTGTTTCTCAGTGATTTTTTGCAAGGGCATCGCTGTCGGAAGTATAAAAATATGTACTAATACACACAATCCTTAGTATGTGTCAACTCTAATTGCGCGTTTTACTTTTTTTCTATACAAAACGCGAATTGGTATCGGATTCAAAAGATTAACCAACGTCACGTATCAACTGCATCCATTTTTATCGCGAATGCTTTCCGTTAGCTTTCGTCCGCTTTTCTATTACTCTAACTAACTTCATAACGGAACTGGGCGGGAACAGAAATCCTGCTTTATTCCGCTTTTTAATCAGATTCCTCTAAATTAAACGCGTACCCGACATTTGAATGTCAGTTTAATTGTTTTCACTCGGCAAATTAAAATTTTATATGAAGTTGAAAATTAGTAAAATCAAGTGAGGAAAGGCATTCAGTTAGTTCAAAATATTCATTATACCTGCGCGGTACCATTCCGTTACTCAAAATTATCGAAAAATGCCGTAACTCTGGCGTGTCATCTTATGAGTGGAATAATGCTTATTAAAATGATCATGTGAAGGAAAACTTTTTGTTGAATTTTTATCATTATTTTTTGGTATAAAATGCCATGTTGCGCTTCATCCTCCCTCTAGAACTAACATTTCGGACAAAGTCGCAGTGTCCAATGGCAAAGCAAAAGTGAGCGTAGAACGTAGACTTAAAAAAGAGGAGAAAGTGTAATACAGCTTATTATCCCAAAAATAATCAAAGGAATCTCAAGTCGTGCCTTTAGTTGGACTTTTAAATTGTTTACTACGTACCAAATAGTATTCCTTCTATCTTAATCATAATAATTCTTTGTTTGTTCGTTTTTGTATTTTTATTTGGATGTATGCAAATATTTTTTTTTCACACATCCAGTAAGAAAAACATTTATACATTTCACAATAATAAAACAAAGCACATAAAGTTCCTAAGCAGCAGATATAAATTAAAATTTTAGTAATCTTAAGAATCATAGGTTTTTTTAACATATTCAGCACAAATCCTACGAAAAGTGCCAAGACCTAAGGCTTTTTTTAAGGCATTTGAAGACTATTAAAAAGTTTTTGACCTTTATAAAATACGTTGTTTTGAGTACACACAAGTTTAGTTTTAGGAAGCCTCAAATCATGACATCTTCTCAATATTTACATTATATATTATATATATAATATAAATATTCACAATAATAACTGTGCTGCACGTAGATAGCATCGTGTTTGTTCATTAGCGAGATTTACCGTTTACCGGCAATATTAATATACTCGAATACGTCATAATAGTAATGAGTGTACTACATACATGAACTACTTCAGTATACACCTTAATAGCCATCCACCTACTTCAAGATGAATAATATGCTCTATGTATTTACATACAAGTTACAGATAAATTTAGTACATATAAAAATATGCAAATAATATAACATGGCATTTGATAATGTAGAGTGTAAGGCAGGAATGATAGGTACCTACTTTGAATGGTTATAAATTAGTGTTTGATGAACACCTCCCTAGAAGAACCTGAGCTGAGGTTTCACGTGTTTTAGTTAGAGTGTTAAAACTTATTGGTATTGCAACGTATTAGCTATTTAAATAAGTTTATTATCAAAAAGAAAATTGTGATCATGTTATTCTTATCCCATAAATGTATAATTATTAGATTATATTTGTATTGCTAGTATTGTGTTGTGTTTGGTTTGGTGTTAGTAAGTTCTGTAACAGTTGTGTACCTTTTGTTTTGATCCAAACCTAAGCCTTTTATTTAATTCTGTGTCTTGATACATTCTTTTTAGGTTGTTTCAATTAGATATAAAATATAATAGCGTATGACTTAAAGTGATTTTTCCGTGGGTGATATTAAGGGATTTGTTTTGTTAAAGACCTCATTATTATTGAAGTTTAAGATTGAAAGAGAATATGAGGTTAAGCGTTAAGTTATCTAAAAGACATAACATCATAAAGCTTGAAAGTTTCAGCGGTCTGTATAGTAAGGTACTTATAAAATAAGTATAATTGAATTGTATATGAGCACGGCTTTCCAAAAATATTTTTTCCAACATTTTTATCGCATCACGTGTAACGACAAATTATGACACTTCTTTAGTGGAATACGAATAAAAAATATCGTTTACCTGCCGACCAGATTTTTTTAGATGCTACAAATGAAGCACAGTGTGGAGCAGGAATTTCAAAATAAGGGGATATCCCACGAAGAGGTCGAGAATGTGGTTTTTGTGACCTTAAAGAAAATATGGGAACATTGAAATAATAGAAGAAAGACGAGGACAGTAAAAAAGCATTGAAAAAATTTGATCCACTGAAATACTTTACCATTTGACTAAATTACGTAGTTTAGTTTTTTTCATATAAACAGTTATACATAGTATAGTATGATGATTCAAATATTATACACAGTATAGGTATATCATAGGAATCATACAATATTCCTCTACTATGTATATTGTATTAATCATCCTATGATGTGCATTTTTATATTTTTATCAGTAAATGTATGTCAAAATGTGATTTTTTCCAGGAATAGAAGGGGTTGAAACAAAACATTTCTCAAAAGGATTCGACGTAGTGAAAATCTTTTAAAACGTTTGGTGTGGAGATTGCCTGAAGTTAAGTTCACATGGAGCCCGGACGGTTAATAACCTTTATTTTAACAAAAACCTCTAATTTTAAAAAGTTTTAAACATTTTGTATTTGGCCTTTCCTACAGTAACCTTGAGAAGTGGATAGCACCACTTACCATATGACATTATTCATTTTTTTTAAATTTCAACAGTTACAATTTATATTGTTGGGTTTGGTCATCACCTCGAAAGCTAAAATGTCAAAGGCCGAACTTCTCCAAAGGCGTATCCCCAACTGATTTAGGTATTTGGCATTTTGTATCGAACATTCCAATCTCGCGCAAACTACGTCATCGATACCAGAAACATAACACAAGCACTGGTCAAAAGAACATAGTTGAGGCTACAACAAAATGTTTCCAAACAAAAATCCGCAAGGAATATAAATCACCGATACAAGTTCTTCCACGGTTGACAAACTTTCTTAATCTTTTATCGGGGTATATAAATTGACCGGATATTTCACGCAGAACAAACAGTTCACAAATCACAAACATTGACAGGATCCTAGTTAGAATATATTATCTATAAACTTGATAATCTGTAATAAATAATTATTTGACCTTTAACAGAGTGAACTCGAAATATTTTATTTTGACTTCAATGAAACGATTTTTTTTAATGTTGACTACTGAATGAAATTTACCGAGAGGCTGGTTTACTACACCTTGACATACGGATCTTTTAAACCGGTGGCGTCGCAGCGAAAATTTTGAAGATAAAAATCCGTTAAATGCTAGATTATAGAAACAATAATGTTATCTGTGGAGAAGGGATATTTTTTCATCTTAAAATGTTCAGGTTAGCTGCATAATTTATTTATTTTTAAATCTTCACTAAATGTTTGGGTATTTACATATACTGACTTTTTTTCAACGGAAACAACACTGTTAGATGTTATTTCACCCCTGTTAAATTTGTTCAAGTTTGGTTAACCCCTTTCTACATTTAAATCAATTATGTTAGTAAAATTATTTCTAAATAAATTTTAAAAATATGCTTTATAAGTAGGGAGGGTAGAGAGAGGAGGTATGGGACAATTTCAGAAATCGTATAAAAATAATAGGTAAAAAACAAGATCCTTTCAGAATTGAACTAAATGATTATTATAATTATTAGAATAGTAATACAGAATTTTAAATGACTTAAAAAGCATTTCGTTGGAATTTCCACTTTACCCAATTCTTCCCAATAGAGAGGTGGATTGGGAAAATAAATCTTTTTGCGAGGAATGGACACATCATATACAAGAAAAACTGATTTTACTTACCTCACCAAATGATCCAATCTTATTTCGAAAGCATATGCTTTTTTCCATAATTTGTATATCAACATGTTAGGAGGTTGTGGCAACACACCAAAAATGATATTTCTGAATTGGAAAGACAAAAATCTTCTAAGCCAGTCTTGTTTGTAAGAAAGTTAGTAGTTAGACTTACATTATTGCTGGATATTTCTACAATTCGACGTAAATAATAATTTATTTTTTTGCCTTTAAATCTCCCGAAACTCCTGCTTACTTATAAATGACAAAATTTACCATTTCAAATAAGTTAATAGGTTATATTTATACGATTTGTTAAAATTATAATAAACAATCGACATGGTTTTCAGTGAAATTCATAAAATAATCCGTACTTTGCTTAATAACCTACCAGAAAGAAAAATTCTAGGACAATTTTGCTTTTTATGCAAAAAACAATGAGTAATGTTTTTGATGGCCATATTTACAGAAAGGTTAACTGTAACTAAATGCACACCAAATGACATCTATTGACAAATATACAAAGGTATAAAAGCACCGGTTACATAGTTATAGACCGTCCCATTCCTCTTGCTTCCCATACCTCTCCACTCTCCCCTGCTTGCTCCAACTCTTCTGAGACCTTCACGGTAAACAACCTTTCACGTTTTAACATAGTTTGCAAATATTCATATCTTTGGAGGATAGACAAAATAAATATAAGGTTATAGTAATCGAGGACCTGTAATTTTTTTATTCCGAGCTAGAATATGAAACGGGTACCACAGAAATGGGAAAACTTTATTAGTTTTACGAAATGCTGGTTTAATTATTTTTATTTATAAGTACTGAGAATATGGTGTTCTCAATTTACCCTAAATTTCTGTTCTTCAAAAAAACAGCTAAAATATAAATTGTTTTAAACTTCAACGGATCGATTTTTGGTAACTTAGATTGTAATATAAAATAAGTAGTTTGTGTTCCATAGAAATTTTAGACAAAAAAGTGTGGATAAATCATGACGCCAAAGAGTTTTTGTTTTTTTTTATGTTTGTGTCCGGTACTTCAACCGATATAATTTATATTATTGTTATTTTGCTGTATTTAAATTTACTTTTGTGGGTGCTTACTTTTACAATACACAATTTTCTTTTCATGTAAATATTTTTTATATTTCATTTTTTGTCTATCGACAATTATCAAACTTTATGTAAGGGATAGAATCATTTATTTCACTCTCTTTTTTGTATGTAAAATCCGCAACTTATACCATCCATCATAAAATGTACTTTTGAGAGGTCCAGGACTGCCCACATCAGTTTCGGGTTTACAGATTTTTTGCTCTACATTTAAGATCTGTATTATAGGTTAAAAGGTAATCATAACACATCAGTATTTTTAAGAATATCGTAACAACTAAAGAAATAATTTGTTAACAAATGGTATAATTAACAATAACAAACATTTTATGTAAAATATCACAAAATGGCGCTCTATTAATGCAACGTTATTATTATTATAATCATGATTTCAAACTGAAATATTAACAACAATGGGTGTTCAAAGCATTTCTTCAGGCAAATCATTTTGATATTTCATATTAGTTAATCTGTTCTTAATCGCTCATCACTTAGTAAAGAAACTTTCTCATGGCACTAAGATCATGTCTGTTTTGTTAATAGAACCACACCAGCCGTAACGTGACGAATGAACGTATCGACAATGTTTTTAAATAAATTTTGATTCCATGACTTTATACACGAAAATGATTTAATAGCCTCTAAAATCACTTAATTTTGTTTGCAAAATATTACACTAATTAGTATCGCGTTAAAAATAAAGGGATTGTAATGGATACAACTGTTTTCGTTCTTTGACCTCCAATGATTTTAACATTTTTTTTGTAAGCAGGGATTTTAAAATGAAATAAAAAATTACCTTAGCGTAGCATAAGTATTGACATATTTTGACCAGTCGGTAGCTGAGTGGACAAACGCGTTTGATTCTCACCCGGACGTTGCGTCGTGGGTTCAATTCCTCTGCTGGTTAAGTCCTTTATCATTGCATAAGCAACATTTTCCGCTTATCATGATAATAGTTGGAGTTTTGCAAATATTGTCAGGTTTTTCGTAACCGAGGAATGGTATTCTTACTTTAAATATATATATATAAAGTAAAATAAATTATTATTATATAAATTATTATAATATTATTTATTAT